>SJYQ01000952.1:574111-585317 GCA_006410935.1 Redunca redunca
CACATTTGATAAGATGGAAGTAAATTTACAATTTAGGAAACATGATGAGGTTGGCAAACTCATTAAAAACAGTAGATTTTTCTTGGTCTCTAGGATAGAATTATAGGATACAAATTTTAAGAAGCTCATTGTGAGTTAGCACATATATAGTAACTCTATGCTTTCCTGTGACTCAGTTAAACTTAAGCCAGTCACTTGATAGATCAGTTAGTTGCCTCTACTAAAAAGAACAGGATGATTTGGAAAGAATGTTATGTTCCATTTATTATTAACATATGAATTATTTGTAACATTTTATGCCCTGATTCTAAAATCTGTTTAAAACTTCAAGTTAATTTTCATAATAATGACTCACGAGGATCGTTTTGATGGTGATGATGATGAAAGATGAAAGTGAAAGTCGCTCAGTTGTGTCTGACTCTTTGCGACCCCATGGACTTATACAGTCCATGGAATTCTCCAGGCCATAATACTGGAGTGGGTAGCCTTTCTCTTCTCCAGGGGATCTTTCCAATCCAGGGATCAAACCCAGGTTTCCTGCATTGCAGGCAGATTCTTTACCAGCTGAGCCACAAGGGAAGCCCAAGAATACTGGAGTGGGTAGCCTGTCCCTTCTCCAGCGGATCTTCCTGACCTAGGAATCAAACCGGGGTCTCCTGCATTGCAGGCGGATTCTTTACCAACTGAGCTATGAGGGAAGCCCAATGATGATGAAACACCTCTTAATTATGGAGCATCAAATATGTACCAGACATCTGTCGTTCATTATCCCTAATCTTCATAAATTCATCACAAACTATTTTGTAGATGAGACAATTGAGAATCTGAGAGAGTTAGTAGTTTGTCCAATACTGAATGAATAGCAAATGAGGATAGAATTATTAATTCTGCAGGAGGAACTGTCATTTTTTAAGATAATCTCCAAACGTTCATTTCACACAAAATAATTTAAAAAATAGTGTGAAAAACTGTCTTGCTACCGGGGAAGAATGTAGTCCATTTTTTCTTTTTTATGGGCTTCCCAGATGGTACTGGTGGTAAGGAATCTGCTTGCCAATACAGGAGACACAAGAGACGTGAGTTTGATCACTGGGTCAGGAGAATCTACTAGAGTAGGAAATGGCAACTTACTCCAGTATTCTTGCCTGGAAAATCCCATGGACAGAAGAACCTGGCAGGCTACAGTCCATGGGACTGCAAAGAGTCAGACAAGACTGAGCGCAAACACACACACACACACACACACACACACACACACAAGGGTATTTATAGACAAATTGGAAATATATTTATTTTTCACCCTGTAGAAAAAAACATTTCCTTTTACTTTGGAATTTTGTTTTTTATTTATATTGGATGAGAGAACTAAAAGTAAATTTCCATTTCTCCTCTGTGTGCCTTCAAAAGTTTGCCAGCTTTGTAAAGTTTTGAGAATTTATTTCTTTCAGAGCTTCATCATGGATTTGGTGCATGAACAAAGGTGTAGTGTCTATGGCTATTGCGCTAGACAAGTTAATCCCTAGGAATTACTGGTTACTTCCCCTAGATAAACATCAAGATTCTGGAAATAAACATATCTTGTGTGTAACACATGAAATTAGAACCTTGCAAGACCTTAGAGCTTATCAAAAATCATTTTCTTCATTCACTGATTCATTTATTCACATGCATGTATTAAGTGAACTTCCCAGGTAGTGCTAGTGGTAAAGAATCTGCCTTCCAATGCAGGAGACATAAGAGACATGGGTGTGATTCCTGGACTGGGAAGATCCCGTGGAGGAAGGCATGGCAACCCACTCCAGTCTCATTGCTTGGAGAATCCCATGGACAGAGAAGCCTGGTAGACTACAGTCCATAGTATTGCTGAGAGTCAAACATGACTAAAGGGACTGAGCACGTATACATACACTAAATGCTCACTAATGCAAGCACTAAAATGAGCTTTTAAAGGAAACAATGATTAAATAGCCTTAGTTCTGATAATACAGAAATAAACCTACTATTTAAGACATTCAATGAGGTTGTGTTGTTACGGAAACATTGAGGAAAGAAACTGAGTCCAGCCCTGGTTACAGCCATGGCGCTCTTTCAGGGCTTAAGGCAGAATCACACATGGAGAGAAAGTCTCTGAGGTGTACCAGAGACTCCCTAGTTTATCCTCAAACCTTTAGCAATGTGTTATGATACGGGAACACAAAGCTAACAAGGCATAGACACCCACTGCCGAGCGGCACATATTCTTGTGAGGAATGCAAACGTGTATCCAGTCTGTGCTTTGTAAAGTAGTGAATAAAGGTATATCTCAGGCCTCTGCGATGCTGCTTTTCCTGGTTGTTGAATAACTCACCTGCAAGAAATTTCTCTTTTGCCAAATATCAGTTCTTCATGAAAATAAAGAGAACATTGTTATTTTTTTAAGACAAAAAAGTACATCTTTCACTAACTTGAACACAGCCCTGTAGCTGTAAATAGGGAGACAAAGACCTAGAATATAATATTCTGGGAATGGCAACTGAAGTCTACACGTGATTCTAATGGAAGCAATCATTTCGGATTTAGAATGTGAATATAGCTTGGATCTCAGTGAAGTACCATATGCTTTTATATTCAAATTCTCTGTGCATTCCTAGAAAAAAATAAGTAACCAAGTAGAGGACTTTCTGACTGAAATAACATCCTTGGCTTCTCTATATTGAACCATTCCTATTGAATCAGTGTGTTAACATTAACCAATTAATAATTTTGTGAACACCTATAATGCTTACCATATTCTTCTAAGTATTCTGAGAAAAAATCAAATTCCAGATTGCAATCTAACTTGGGAGGCTGTAAATATGTAATTTATATGTGTATATGTTTGGAGTTAGATATGAAGGTCCAGGTTATCCATCCTCTAAAACTGTATGTGCTTGTAAGTGTGCACATGTATATATATATATATGTATGCAATCTATATAAAAAGAGATCTATTTTAACATTTTAAATCGATAAACTTTTATTTAAATGCATTTTTTTAGAAATATAATCTTATCTATAAAACAGTAAACATATACTAAGAATAATTCTGTATATTTCTGTACATAGCTTTCCTCAAAATCGATACCTAATGCAGCTCCGTGTTTAATAGCCATTTATTCAATATTTTAGAATGAATTAATGAATAATTTTCTCACCAAATATCAGCTAAAAGTGACAGCAATAAGCTAAGCCATGCTTTCTGTTTCTTTTCATGTTATTGGAAGTTGAAAACATTTAGAGCAAAATCCAGATGAATATTTTCGTAGACTCTTAATAAGCAATTTTTGAAACTGAGCATCACCCTGACATCATAAGGTTGGCAAATATTTCATCACCGAAGGAAATGTTAGCTTGTCTATAATGGAGATGCGAGGGTGTCACTGCTTTACAAATGGTGCAAAATTTATAAAACTGAAAGACTGTTTCTTATGTCACTGCTAAAGCTCCCTCCATCCCAAATCTCATTTCCTAACTGACTAATCATTTTCTACTTCTCTGAGGCTATCCAAGGAGGTTCATCTCACTGATTCCACTGGAATCGGTTTTTCAAATTTGCTCTTGAAATATTGGAAGAGTTCAGAGTAGCCAGGATAAAAACAGTTTCCCTGTAGCATTCCAGTAGTTTACTCCTAGTTAGATACAGAAAACAACATGCAAAAAGAAAACCCATTGACATCTATACTGTGTATCCTCAAGACAGGTTGAGTCATTTTTTTTTTAATGAGCATCAACTTGATATCCTGAAATATGCTTAGACCTAGTGAGAGTGCTAGCCTGGTATTAGGACTTTCCGTTTGTTTTGTTGTTTCCAGACTTGAAAGGAGGAAATAAACCTCTGATGAGTTAGCATGTTTTCTTAGGCAGCTGCGATGCTTCTCTGAACACTGCCTCTGAGCAAACATGCTTAATCTTTGGGTAGAGTCTCATGTTATTGTTGAGCATAACCTGTAGGTCTCATTAAAATGTGGTCTGACAGGTCCTGTAGAGATTTCTATCCGATTTCCTTCAGCCTCCATGTTGGTGAATTTAGGTGAACAAGCATGATGGCAAAGAAGGAGGCTGTTTGGGGGAGCAGGGGCAGACATTATGGAATGATGAGAGATCTTAGAGGAATACCGTGAGGCATTCTTTTTGCAGCACAGAAAATAAATGTGAACCTTGATTTACTGTAATGGGGCGGTAAGAGTTTTCCAAGGAGAGGTGACTGTATTTAGAAAGGGAAACTCAGACTCCTTAGGGTTATGAGTACCAGGAATTCAAATGAACTTTGTCACTATTGCCAGTTTTGTGAGAGAAAGATGTCCCTGGTGGAGCACAGATGGCACGTTCCAGTGAGACACTGATTATGCCAAGAGGTTAGTATGCCTGAAAGCACTGCTTATCGATCTGTGAGTAGGCCCTCAAGAGAACTAGCGATGAACATTGATTGATCTGTGAGTAGGATGCTTGGAGAGTAGCTATGAAGAAGAATGCATAACTCTCTCTAAAACACCTGAGAGAATCAAAGCAACTTGAGATACACATCCAATATGGAAATTATTTTAATCCCCCTGGTTTCCTCTATTCTCTATCTTAAAATAACTTGAAGAAATTGCATCTGCTTAAAATGTAGCACACAAAATTAAAAATATAGAATGTTTGAAAACAGTGTTCATTTAAGAAATATTTGCAGTAGGTTCTCATTAGTTAGATATTTTATACAGAGTAGTATATATATGTGTCAATCCCAATCTCCCAATTCATCCCACCATCCCTGTTTCCCACCTTGCTATCCATATGTTTGCGTCTCTATTTCAACTTTGCAAATAGGTTCATCTGTACAGCAGAAACTAACACAACATTGTAAAACAACTATACTCCAATAATTTTTTTTATAAAAAGAAATATCTCCAGGCAGAATTAAGAAAAAAATATACAGGAAGTGCAGGAATAGCAAGAAAAGGAAATCCATAAAAAGTGATAGCCAGATTTGCTTCAGAAGCAAAATCAAACTGTGATGCTCTGAAGTATGTGCTTTCACAGGGCGTACTTCCCCTAAATGACAATCTCTATATTTAGAGGTATGTGGCCAGTTTTGACTGTCTTCTTCAGTACGTGATGGAGAATCAGAATACAAAGCATAAAAAGAAGCTTCACAGTAAAGTCTGTTTGGTTCAGTTCAGTTCAGTCGCTCAGTCGTGTCCGACTCTTTGCGACCCTATGAATCGCAGCACGCCAGGTCTCCCTGTCTATTACCATCTCCCGGAGTTCACCCAAACTCACGTCCATTGAGTCGGTGATGCCATCCAGCCGTCTCATCCTCTGTCGTCCCCTTTTCCTCCTGCCTGTTACCTCTACCTAAATCTCTCATGGTCTCCAAGAAGCAATATGTCTCTCTTCCTATAAGCAAACCTTACTTGTACAGCATAAACTTATTTAAGAATATAAAATATTTGGGTCTCTTGAAACTGAGCTTCCCTAAAGACCATAAGCATTTTTAGATTTCTCATCACTTGTAATTAAAATTCATTTAGCGATTCTGAATATATTAAGTAACAGAAACTAAACTTAAAGTGCAAGTTTTTGATCACACATACAGTAAAGTCTCAGAGGAGAAATCAAACTTTCACCCAGAAAACTCAACTTGAGAAATTTCTTTCAAATACCCTTAAAAAGTCTTGCTTACTTTAAAATGTAATTTGGAATATAAAGATAGATATAGCTTATATATCTCCTACGGAGAAGGCAATGGCAACCCACTCCAGTACTCTTGCCTGGAAAATCCCTTGGATGGAGGAGCCTGGTGGGCTGCAGTCCATGGGGTCGCTAGGAGTCGGACACGACTGAGCAACTTCACTTTCACTTTTCACTTTCATGCACTGGAGAAGGAAATGGCAACCCACTCCAGTGTTCTTGCCTGGAGAATCCCAGGGACGGGGGAGCCTGGAGGGCTGCCATCTATGGGGTCACAGAGAGTCGGACACGACTGAAGTGACTTAGCATATATCTCCTAAAATATTTTCAAATACTGTTTTTTCATTCAAATTTCCCCATTTTTGGTAAGCAGTTACTGTTTTGTTTACTCAAATAAAACAGAAAAGTCAAAACCTTGATGTAGTGATTACATAAACACCGCCATAGGGAGAAAAGTGGTTAATCTTTCACTGTGATCATGGTTTATTAATTTCTTCATTTAGTTCTGCCTGAATTTGTTTTATAAATTAAGGTTATGTTATAAATTATTTAAAAAATTGGAATTGCATGTCTACTTAGGAAATTGACCATTTTATTACAAAGTATCTCTATCTTTAGTAGTGCTTCTTGCCTTAAAAACCCATTTTAAAGTGTATAATATAGCAGAGCTTTATGAGCTGCCTTTTGGTTAGTAATTGCATAGTTTATCTTTCCCTGAGCTGCTTTTAACCTTTGTGTCATTACATTTAAGGTGTGTCTCTTACAGGCAACAAATCCTTGAATTATATAGTTGTTGTTCTGTTGTTATTTTTAATTCACTCTCTGAATTTATATTTTATATTTATTTTATTGGTTGTTTTAATTCTATATTTTATATTTGGTTGCTATAAATTAATGACTGGAATATTTGGATTTAACTTTACCATCTTACTATTTGCTTTCCATTTGTTCAGCTGGTCTTTGTTCCCTTGTCTTCTTTTTTGCCTTCTTTTTGATTAATCAAGTTTATTTACTATTTCCTTTTGCTTGGTGAACTTTTTGGTTATACATTTTTTTTTATTACCTTTCAGTGGTTGTCCTAGAAATTATCACCTATCTATGACATTTTAGAATCTATTATAAATGAATATTTTTACCATTTACCAGCGAGGAGCTTAGAATATATTTACTCTATTTACCCTTCCCAGCTTCTGGTGACATTATTAATTCCATTTTTATTTAAACACACAAGTCACTATTACTATTGTTTTATGGAGTTAGTATTCATTTGTATTTACATGTTTAGGCACTGGCACCCCACTCCAGTACTCTTGCCTGGAAAATCCCATGGAGGGAGGAGCCTGGTAGGCTACAGTCCATGGGGGTCACTGAGAGTTGGACACGACTCAGTGACTTCACTTTCACTTTTCACTTTCATGCACTGGAGAAGGAAATGGCAACCCACTCCAGTGTTCTTGCCTGGAGAATCCCAGGGATTTGGGAACCTGGTGGGCTGCCATCTATGGCGTCACACAGAGTTGGACACGACTGAAGCGACTTAGCAGCAGCAGCAGTTTATCCTTTCTGTGCTCTTCACATACTTAAATTTTGTGTCTGTAACTAGATTGTCAGCCCCTTATGCAAGACTTATTTGTCTTCTTTACAATAATACTGTTTTCTATCTCCTCCGTCTCATCTCTTACCACTGCCCTTCACAACATAAATTCTAGCTTTAAAACACTGTTTCCCAACTCTTGGCTCATCTTATAATTTAGCAGGTTAGCTTTTATTTTGGTGTCTTTGCTGATGTTATTCCTTTTCCTCCCAACAGCTCCTCTGTCCTTCAGTTTTTTAGTCATACTGTGTCTTCCAGATAAGCTCAGATGTCTCTACCTCACAGATAAGATGCCCCATACTTTGACTAGATCTGGAGTGTATATCTCTCCTCTGTGACATGAATTTCAACCAGTGTATACTGGTTGAAAGTTAATAAGACCATCTCTCTAGTAGACTTTGAATTTCATGGTACTGAGACAGTGCTTTTTGCCTTTGAACTTAGGTTCTGTGTTTGGCACGTTTTAGTTTTCTGTGGCTACTACTATAATAAGGGCTTCCCTAGTGGCTCAGACGGTAAAGAATCCGCCTGCAATGTGGGAGACCTGGGCTCAGTCCCTGAGATGGGAAGATCCCCTGGAGAAGGGAGTGGCTACCCACTCCAGTATTCTGGCCTGGAGAATTCCATTGACTGTATAGCCCATGGGGTTGCAAAGAGTCAGACACGACTGAGTGACTTTCACTTTTCACTATAACAAAGTACCACTAATTAGGTGGCTTAAATAACAGAGATGTATTGTCTCATATTTATGGAGTCCAGAGGTCCAAAATCAAAGTGTTAGCAAGGTTGGTCCATTCTGAGGCTGTGAGAGAAGGGTCTGTTTCAGACCTTTCTCCTTGGCTTGTGGACGGCCATCTCCATGTTCAGATAGTTTTCTTATACGAATTATTTTCTAAATTTCCCTGTTTATTAGGAAAGTGGTAGTACTGGATAAAGCCCACTCTAATTACCTCATTTTTACTTAATAGTTTACCCACCAAGTAAAGTCACATTCAGAAAAACTGGAGGTTAAGACTTCAATGAATGGTTTCAAAAAGGACGTGGTTCAACCTATAATGGCTTGTAACAGATATTCAATTATTGCAAGTGGAATAATTGGTTAGGGGAGTGAGGAATTTCTGTCACCTATGGGACAGAGTAGAGTTCATAAATAACCAGTAATCTGTATTTGTGCCAAATGGACTCATATTTCAGTTTATACATAAAAGCTCTAGACAATGTATGACTGACAAAAAAGGTTAGAAAAATAATATAGCTATTTGAACCCCCCATAATGATAAATATAATCTTTAAACTTAATTTAAATGAAAGAAGTTTTATTTGTAACACTTCAATTAAATTCACCATGTGGGGACACATATAAAAATAATCTGTAATTACCAAAATATTTACTTTTTATAAAATGCATTTCTCTAAACAATCAGAAGCAAATGATTTTTAAAATGTGAAAGTTTAAATTTAGTCACTAGAGGGAGCTTTATGTCACACTAGTAGTAGTGTGGCATCGGTTGCTCAGTCCAGCTGGACTCTTAGCAGCCCCATGGACTGTTGAGCTCCACACTTCTCTGTCCATGGAGTTCTCTAGGCCAGAATTCTGGAGCGGGTAGCCATTCCCTTCTCCAGAGGATCTTCCTGACCCAGGGATCTGTACATAGGATTAATAACTTAAAGAGCAGATGACAATATTTTCTAAATATAAACATTGAAAGAAACTAAATTCATAAAGTGAGAAAATCAGGAATAGAGGCACCGTAAGAATAACTCAGATTTTAACAAATTCACCCAGTTTACATTTTTAGAACCTCTCCCAACTGCAGCAGAGAACACACTCTAGATATATTGTAGGCCATTAAATAAGTCTCCAAAAAATTGGAAACAATTCAAGACACACCAACTATGTTCTCTGAGTGCAATGAAATTATATCTATAATGGGTAACTATATATATGTTATATAACTATATATATGTTATATAACATATAACTTCCTAAATATTTGGTAAGTGAATACCCTTCAAAATAACTCATGTATCAAAAAATCAAAAGGGAAATTGAAAAATATTTTGAAGTGGACAAAAATGAAAACACTTCGTATTAAATCTTATGGGGTGCTAATAAAGAAGTACTTGGAAACATATAGAACTAAAAACCTTTATTAAAGAAAAGAATAAGGTTCTCAAATGGATGACTTCAGCTTCCATTTTAAGAAACCAGGAAAATAGAAAAGCAAATTAAACCCAAAGTAACTAGAAAAAAGTTAAATTATACAATAAAGGTCAACTGAGATAAAAGAAAAAGAAAATCAATAAAATCAAATACTGATTTTTTTGAGAGATCAATAAACTTGATATGAACAAACCTCTAACTAGATAGATCAGATTAACAGACAAGAGGAAAAACACAGAAACTCAAGACAGGGATGGGAGAGATGACATCACTACAGACGCTATAGAGCTATTGTCAAGCTACAGTCAGGAATCCAGTTTTCTTAACCTACAGATTGAGAGAAGAACATCTGGCAATGAGTCTTTCCCATACTAACCTCTGTAGGCAAGGTTTGAGGCTCTCTCTTTGGGGCCTCTATAGCATTTTTCCACCTACTCCACTGTATTCTAAAGTGAAAGTGAAAGTGATGTCACTCAGTGTGTCCGACTCTTTGCGACCCCATGGACTGTAGCCCACCAGGCTCCTCTATCCGTGGGATTCTCCAGGCAAGAATAATGGAGTGGGTTACCATTTCCTCCTCCAACTGTATTCTGAATTATCTCTTTATGTATCTGTCTGTCATCCTAGACAAAGAGCTTCTGCAGTTCAGTTCAGTTCAGTCGCTCAGTCGTTTCCGACTCTTTGCGACCCCATGAATCGCAGCACGTCAGGCCTCCCTGTTCATCACCATCTCCCAGAGTTCACTCAGGCTCACGTCCATTAAGTCCGTGATGCCATCCAGCCATCTGATCCTCGGTCATCCCCTTCTCCTCCTGCCCCCAATCCCTCCCAGCATCAGAGTCTTTTCCAATGAGTCAGCTCTTCTCGTGAGGTGGTCAAAGTACTGGAGTTTCAGCTTTAGCATCATTCCTTCCAAAGAAATCCCAGGGCTGATCTCCTTCAGAATGGACTGGTTGGATCTCCTTGCAGTCTAAGGGACTCTCAAGAGTCTTCTCCAATGCCACAGTTCAAACGCATCAATTCTTCAGCGCTCAGCCTTCTTCACAGTCCAACTCTCACATCCATACATGACTACAGGAAAAACCATAGCCTTGACTAGGCGGACCTTAGTCAGCAAAGTAATGTCTCTGCTTTTGAATATACTATCTAGGTTGGTCATAACTTTTCTTTCAAGGAGTAAGCGTCTTTAAATTTCATGGCTGCAGTCACCATCTGCAGTGATTTTCGAGCCCAGAAAAATAAAGTCTGACACTGTTTCTACTGTTTCTCCATCTATTTCCCATGGAGTGATGGGACTGGATGCCATGACTTCGTTTTCTGAATGTCGAGCTTTAAGCCAACTTTTTCACTCTCCTCTTTCACTTTCATCAAGAGGCTTTTTAGCTCCTCTTCACTTTCTGCCATAAGGGTGGTGTCATCTGCATATCTGAGGTTATTGATATTTCTCCCGGCAATCTTGATTCCAGCTTGTGTTTCTTCCAGCCCAGCATTTTTAATGATGTACTCTGTATAGAAGTTAAATAAGCAGGGTGACAATATATAGCCTTGACATACTCCTTTCCCAATTTGGAACTAGTTTGTTGTTCCATGTCCAGTTCTAACTGTTGCTTCCTGGCCTGCATACAGATTTCTCAAGAGGCAGGTCAGGTGGTCTGGTATTCCCATCTCTCTCAGAATTTTCCACAGTTTATTGTGATCCACACAGTCAAAGGCTTTGGCATAGTCAAAAAAGCAGAAATAGATGTTTTTCTGGAACT
>SJYQ01000952.1:585470-600366 GCA_006410935.1 Redunca redunca
GCCCATCTTTGCATGAAATGTTCCCTTGGTATCTCTAATTTTCTTGAAGAGATCTCTAGTCTTTCTCATTCTGTTCTTACCGTCTATTTCTTTGCATTGATCACTGAAGAAGGCTTTCTTATCTCTTCTTGCTATTCTTTGGAACTCTGCATTCAGATCCTTATATCTTTCCTTTTCTCCTTGGCTTTTCACTTCTCTTCTTTTCACAGCTATTTGTAAGGCCTCCCTTTGCTTTTTGCATTTCTTTTCCATGGGGATGGTCTTGATCCCTGTCTCCTGTACAGTGTCACGAACCTCATTCCATAGTTCATCAGGCACTCTATCTATCAGATCTAGGCCCTGAAATCTATTTCTCACTTCCACTGTATAATCATAAGGGATTTGATTTAGGTCATACCTGAATGGTCTAGCAGTTTTCCCTACTTTCTTCAGTTTAAGTCTGAATTTGGCAATAAGGAGTTCATGATCTGAGCCACAGTCAGCTCCTGGTCTTGTTTTTGTTGACTGTATAAATACTTGAAAATATGAAGGTGTGAAATACTTTAGATTGTATGAGGCATACCACAAAATGAGAATGAATACTAGCAGAGGAGGGCTTCACCAGTGATTCAGACAGTAAAGAATGAATACTGGCAGAAGCAGCAAGCCTACCTTGGGTGAGTTCTTAGGGGCACAGCCTGATAGCTCCTCTGAAAGAAAAGACCCTTCAGACATAGCAGAAGGGAGCAGCTGGAGTTCTTTTATGCCTTTCACCTCTAATTTGCTTTTTCTGCTGATTCCTGAGATTGAACGTCTTGTTTTGACCACCTGTGTTTCCTCTTGGAGCTGACCGTGGCTCAGATCAGGAGCTCCTTATTGCAAAATTCAGACTTAAATTGAAGAAAAAGTAGGGCTTCCCTGGTGGCTCAGAGGTTAAAGTGTCTGCCTGCAATGCGGGAGACCTGGGTTCGATCCCTGGGTCGGGAAGACCCCCTGGAGAAGGAAATGGCAACCCACTCCAGTATTCTTGCCTGAAGAATCCCATGGACGGAGGAGTCTGGCAGGCTACAGTCCACGGGGTTACAAAGAGTCGGACTTCACTTAGGGAAAACTACTAGGACATTCAGGTATGACCTAAATCAAATCCCTTATTATTATACAGTGGAAGTGACAAATAGATTCAAGGGATTAGATCTGATAGACAGAGTGCCTGAAGAATTATGGATAGAGGTTCATAACATTGTACAGGAGGTGGTAAGCAAAACCATCCCCAAGGAAAAGAAATGCAAAAAGGCCAAGTGGTTGTCTGAGGAGGCCTTACAAATAGCTGAGAAAAGAAGAGAAGCAAAAGGCAAAGGAGAAAGGGAAAGATATACCCAACTGTTCTTTGCCACACATTTTTTTAACCTTATAGAAAGCTGCATAGAATAATTTCTCACAACTCTAAAATTACTTCTATATCTGTGATTACATGTTCTCTCAATCTTAGTGTTGAACATTTTTGCTTTCTCTATTTCCTTATCTGATTGCATTTTTAAATCTTATTGCACCTTTCAAAGGACCAGCTTTTGTATTTCTTTACCTTTTCTATTACTTTTGCTTGTTTTGACTTTTTCAACCCAGGCTTTTAAAAAAGTGTTAAAATTATTACATTTGTGTTGACACAACACTTTTAATTGAAGATTAGCTTTTAGATCTAAAATATTGATGTGTCCCTATAAAACAAAAGGCTAAACTTGCACAGAGGAATCAGCTATTTATTAAATGTCTTCTGTGTAGGCAATACCTGCCAGTACTAAACATCCTCAGCTTCCCTAGGAAAGCTGAAATTTCTCAAGAGGGAGGTAAAGAAATGAAAGGACTGCTGGCTATGTGAACTCACAATACCATTTTTGTAACTTCTCACGGTGTCCTAGATTTTTCCCCTCAACTCAAGTTAAAATTGAACAGCATAGAAAAAGCAATTCCTAGCTATTAATTAAAGAAACATATACATGAAGGCTTTAGGCATGACCACAGTGAAATATGAATCTCCTGTCTCTAAGAATCTTAGCTCTTTGTTGTATTTTCTTTCACATATTTTATATTTTACTCTCAGTAGTATTTTGAAAACAAATTCATTCTAACAACATTTCTGCTTGCATTAAATGAATGGCAAACCGTCTGATAGTCGGGAAAAAAAATACCTCCCCTCCCCAGAAGGTATATTTACTTTCTAATCCCTGGAACCTGAGACTATTACCTGGTTTGTCAAAAGAGTAAATGCTACCTTCTTTGGAAAAAGGGTCTTTGTGGATGTGATTAAAGTAAGGATTTTAAGATAAGGAGATCAGTCTAGATTTCATCACAAGAGCTTTTATGGAAGAGAGGCAAAGGGAGATTACTTACACACACACAGACACACACAGAGAGAGAGAGAGAGAGAGAGAGAGAGAGAAAGAGGCTGAGACTAACTTGATATGGCCACAAGCCCAGAAGTATCACGAAAAGCCTGAAGCCACAAAAGCTGTAAGAGGCAAAGAACAGAATTTTCCCACAGAATGTGGACACTTTGATTTCAGACTATTCCCTTCAGAAACTGAAAGAATAAATTTCTGTTGTTTTACATGACCAAGTTTGCATGAATTTATTACAGAAGCCCTAGAAAACTACTTAAATTCAAACTCTTTTTAATAGGTCCAGGAGAAGCCTTAGGAGTCTATTATAGTCATATTTTATTACTTAGGGTAAGAGCTGAAATTCTTGTTCAATTCACAGATATTTGTTTTCAACAGTCATTTTTAGCAAGACAAAGGAAAACTGAAGGCAAATCACAAAAATTATATGACTCAAATCCTAAACCCTAAGGCATCTCATACTGATTATCAACCAACAAAGTGCATATTGATTATCAACCAACAAAGTGCATATTGATTATCAACCAACAAAGTCGGTTTTCTCTGAAACCCATTAATAGAGGAGGAGGCATTTATGAGTCTCACTGATTTTAGTTACATGGAATTCTTTTTAACTTCTTTTATATGTCCACAAGTTCAAGAAACAGTTTATTAGAGAGAAGTCACAATAGAACAAATTCCCACTGAAGTAAAATTTTATTTACCTACACTTTCAAGATTTTTTATTCACTCTGAAATTTAAAAATGCATGCATACATACTCAGTTGCTAAGTTGTGTCTGGCTCTTTGAGACCCCAAGGACTGTAGCCAGCGAGGCTCCTCTGTCCGTGGGATTTTTCCCAGCAAGAATACTGGAGTGGATTGCCATTTCCTTCTCCAGGGGATCTTCCTGACCTAGGGATCAAACCCGCATCTCCTGCATCGGCACATAGATTCTTTACCACTAAGCAACCAGGGAAGTTGGAAGTCAAAAGTATATACATATTACATATATTAGGTAAATCAGATTCTATCAGAATAAATACCAAAGAATGATCTTGCTTTAATAATAATAGCTAGTTTGAACAATTGTCATTAGATTCTTTAGAGACAGTATCTCCAACCTATACAATGGTTTTGAAAAGTAATTTTAGTATGCTGCTAAGTCGCTTCAGTCGTGTCCGACTCTGTGTGACCCGAGACTGCAGCCCACCAGGCTCCCCCGTCTCTGGGATTCTCCAGGCAAGAACACTGGAGTGGGGTGCCATTGCCTTAGTTGACCTTTAAACAACACAGTAGTTGGGAGTGCTGATTCTTCATGAAGAAAAAGTCTGCTTATAACCTACAGTTGGCTCTTTGTATCTGTGGTTGCTTTGTATCTGCACTTCCCTGCCTGAGGATTCAATCAGCTGTGGATTGTGCAGTGCCATAGTATTTACTATTGAAGAAAATCCACATGTAGGTGTACCAGTGTAGTTCCAACCTGTATTATTCAAGAAATGAGGAAAAGGAGAATGAGAGAGGTTAATTTACTTGGTGAAGTTTGTGAACAGCAACAACAAAAAGAACAAAGAATGTTGTCCATCATCCAGTCGTACAAAAGGTTTGCTATGAGCTCACTGCAGTCTCCCACTTTCAGCACGCCTTGCAGGGAATTCAGGATGGCGAAAGCAGGATAAGGCCTTGGGTGCTTTGACTTTGATGGGGCCTCTAGAGAGTTAAGATGCATACTTCAAGAATAATTTCAGTGACCCCAAATTCTTGCATTTTCCCATGATAAAGCCCTAAAATTATGAAGTTGAGATATCTGTAATCTTTTACCAAGATGTAAGCTTGGCCACATGTACTTCTGGCCCTGCAACTTCATATGCATGGTGGCTCCTCTGCTATCTCTTAGAAGCAGTTCCTCAGAGCTATCTGAGAGACTGTTTCCTGGGATATAGTCCTCGGTAAGGTCCATAAATAAAACTGAACGTCACAACTCTTAGGCAGCAAGTTTTTTTTTCAGTAGACAAGGCTCTACAGTTGATACAAACTAAACGTCCTCTGATTTCTTAGCCTGTGTTCTACACAGGCTACTTCTCTGCACTTCCTCTTAATTCTGATTGCTGCCGCCTCATATTGCTTGAAGAGCAGAACTTAGAACAGGGCTTCAGCTTCTTTTTTGCCCTTTTATTCCTTTGTCTTCTCCTTTTCCTCCTTTGTCTTCTCCTTTTCCTCCTATGTTCCCTCTTCCTCCCTCTCTTTGTCATCAACAAGGTCTTGAGCTGGCCTGGAAATATAATCAAAATGATCATTTTGTTTCTATAACAAAACATATTCTGAGTTCCTATATCTGAATTCACATATTTAGTAATAAAATTAGCATTAGCACTTAATTTTATCATGCTTCATTTGTTGTACTCTGCTGCATTGCAAGTAGTTTTGTTCTAAAACTCTCTCAAACATCATGTTTATGCCCAGAAATAGATGCACATAAATATAATCAACTGATCTTTGACAAAAAAGCGAAGACAATACAATGGAACAAAGTCTTTCCAACAAGTGGTGCTAGGACAGCTGGACATCCACATTAAAAAAAAATTGAATCTAAAATCATATCTTAAATGAAGTGGGTTACATACATAATAAGTGTAAAACACAAAACTAAACTATAAACCCCCTGAAAGATACCATAGGAAAAAACCTAGACTAACTTGGGTATGGTGATGGCTTTATAGATTCAACACTAAAGACACAATCCATAAAAGGAAGAATTGATAAGCTGGACAAAACTGAAATTTAAAACTTCTACTCTGTAAAAAGTAATGCCCCAAGAATGAGAAGACAAGTCACAGATTGGGAGAAATTACTGTAAAAGACACATCTGATAAAAGGCGATTATCCAAAATATGCAAAGAACTCTTAAAACTGAAGAATAAGAAACAACCTTATTTTAAAATGGGCCAAAGACTTCAAAAGACAACTCATCAAATATATACAAATGATCAATAAGCAAATGGAAAGATATTCCATATCACATGTGATGACAGCAAATGAAAACAACAGTAAGATGCCACTACAACCCTATTAGAATGACTAAAAGCTTAAACACTGACAACAGCAAATACTGGCAAGATTGTAAAACAACAAGAAGACTCATCCTTTGCTGGTGGGAGTGCAGAATGGTATAGCCATTTTGGAAGACAGTGCAGTGGTGATTTCTTCCAAAATTAAGCATAATGTTACCATAAGATACAGCAACTTGGTATTTACCCAAAGAAATTGAAAACGTATGCCCACATACAAAGCTGCTCACAGATGTTTACAGCAGTTTTATCTATATTTGCCAAAACTTGGAAGCAATCAAAATGTTCTTCAGTCAGTGAATGAGTAAATAAACTGTGGTACGTTAAGACATCAGAATACTATTCAGTACTAAAAAAAAAAAAAGTGCTATCAAGACATGAGACATAGAGGAACCCAAAATGCATTTTACTAAGTAAAAGACATTGATCCAAAAGGCTAAATACTGTATAGTTCCAACTATATGACATTATGACATTATGGAAAGGTCAAACTCTGGAGACAGTAAAAATATCAGTGGTTGTCAGAGGGAGGAATGAATAGACCAAGCACAGAGGGTTTTCAGGGCAGTGAAAATACTCTTTATGCCACTATAATGAGGGATACTTGCTATTGTACATTTTTTAAACCCATAGAATGTACAACATCTAGAGTAAACCCCTCTGTAAACTGTGGACTTTGAGTGGTTATGATGTATCAGTGTAACCTCACCAATCATAACAAATGTCCTGCTCTAGCAGAACGTGTTGGTAGTGAGGGAAGCTGTGTGTGTGTTAGGGCAGGGGTATGTGGAAAATTACTCTACGTTCCTCTTATTTTGCTGTAAAACTAAAATTGATCTAAAAATCTTTTTCAAAAAATCACTTTCAGTATGTAATCTTCTGAGTTATCCTTACTAATCTTCTGAATTTGCTCCTGTTTTTCTTTCCCTGTCCCAGAAAATGGTAAAAAAAAAAAAAAAAAGAAAAAGAAAAAATTTTAACTGCCCAAGTTATCATTTTCCAAAATATATACAACTCTAGTCTTTTTCTTTCATCAGCTGATCTTATTTTACTCATCACCTGATCTTGTTTTTACACTCACTTACTAAATTCTGTCTAGCCTATCTAAATATGACAGTTCTTAAATTTTTAAGGTCACTGACCTTTAAATTTTGAGGGTCATTGACCAATTGAAGATCTAATAAAACTCATGTCCAAATGGCACTGAAGAGTGCATATAACTTCAGGGCATCCACAGAATTCACCCTTAGACCTCAGTCACAGAAACTCTGCCCTACTAACAATTTTCTCCTTAATCTGTCTCAGCTCTCCATCCCCACTTCACATTTCAGTTTTCTTCATCTTTCACCTGACTTATAGTTTAGTCTTGCAACCCATTCTCTGACCCCCATTTCCACTCTGTTCACTAATGAGATGCCAAGATAACCTATCTAAAATAGCTATTTGAGCATGGTGCTGGGAACCAGCTCACACTGTCTGGAAAGTGCTGATGTGAGTCTCTTCCCAGCTTTGACTTTAGTGATATCAGGTTGGTAGGTTGAAACCAGTCATAGCAGGAGAATTTACACTACAAAAATTGGCAAATGCTACAAATAAGGGTCTTCTTTTGAGAACAGATTTACCAACACAATACTGCCTGTATTTTCAGTGCTGATATTTTCCATTGCCTAAAATTAAAATTCTTTTAGTATTTTTGACCTAAATAAAGAGGTAACCAAGATAACTCCAAAAGATAAGTTTATCTGGCAATAATAGAGGTATTTCACTATTAGACAAACAAACAGTAGTAAGCCATGGGCCTGTCCTTTGAGGGTTTAGGATAGTTTTTATTCATGGGTAGAAAGTGTAATAGGGCAATTGTTCAGTTAGTCAATTAAAATTAAAAAACAAATGGAGACTAGCCTTGAAAACTTCCCAACCAGATGAAGACAGTGCAGAAATGCAAGCAAAGCCCTATTCAGCCCCCTTTGTGAGACTTTAACCTGACCTAGGTCATCTTCCATTCATGCCTCTGGCAAAACTTGCCAAGGTTGATATGAGACAACTTCTGATCATCCCTCCATCATTCAAGAAAATTCCAACACTAGTTTTCTGTAAATCAGGCATTTATAGAAAATCAGTCTCTTAGGGCTTAAGTTTTGTCTTCCTGAGTGCACATGTAGGATTCTCATTTTACATCCTCCAGTTCTATTTTTGACTGAAATTCTTTCACAGCAAGTTAGGCCTCTATAATCTGGCCTTGTACTTCCTTTCTGGCTCTATATCCCACACTGCCCATGGCCTATATTCTACAGTCTCTAACCACATCAGGCTGTTCACAGTTCCCTGATTATACTAAACTGTTTCCTGTATTTGTAACCCAGCATGTGCCAATCCCAATCCCAAGAAGCCCTCTTCTCAACAGCTAAATTTGCCTTGTTAAAAAAATCAATCATAAATATTATCCTAAGTCCAGCCTTCCGTAATACTCCCACTCAATATCAATCCCTACTCTGTGCTCCATACCAGTCTTTCACCCCTCTCAGGATATTTACCATTTGTTTAATAAACATTTATTAAGTATCCTCTAGGCAAGGGCAATATATTTCTGTCTGCCCTAAATTTACTGTAAGTTCCTTCTAGGCAAAAGCTGCATTATTTATCTTTTTGATTCTCCAGACTGATCCTCCATGCTAAGTATCAAAATTTATTCATTAAATAAGTGATGTGCAATAAAAGTTGGTCAGATTTAATCAAAACCTATTATAGTTCCAGTATAATTCAACATCTCATTTAATTTTTAATAGAATTCCAGGTCGTGAGGCTGGAATGAATTTTCTTTATATATTTCTCTTAACATTCTACAAAGTTGAAAATGGATGTCAACTATTAACAAAATGGAAGATTATATCTACAGGATGACACGTTTGTCTTTAGGGCACACAGGAGTATTTCTAAGTAATTAACTTCTTGTTCTAAAGGTTAATTTATAACCTGCCTTTTAAACATCATTTGACTCTGTGCTGTGAACCCCTTTTGAGGACAGTTATTGGGAGAACTGCTTTTAGGAGCAAGTTTGAGAAGCTGTGCCTCTGCCTAGCTTTGGTGGGTATTAACTGAGCTAGTTGTCACATCTTTCCTCTGACTCATTCCTCACAGCAGTCAGGAAGAATGAATATTTCTATTCCTAAATTCCCAAAGAGGAAAGTAAGGCAGAAGAAGAAGGCTGTGTGGTTTGTTCACATTTAGCATGAAATGTGAATAACATATGCACTGACACACAGCCACCAGACAGCATTTTAATTGCTCATCTAACCTCCAGAAAGAGTCACCATCTGTTGAAATTCCAAAGATTAAAAGATATAAAACCTGACAGAAAACTGAAAGCACATAATAAACCATAGAGCCTAGCCACAAATCTTGGAAAACATCCACGATAAAATGTAATTTATCTGCAAATAAGAAAAGAATAACACCACCAATTAAAAGAAAATGCCAAGAAGGAGTCATAGGAGAATAGAACACAAAATGAAATATGCGTTAACCTTTCAAAGACATTCCCCAATGGGAGTCTTGTTATCTGTGATCACGGCCAGACCCCTCCCATTCTCCCAAATCAAGTGTTGTCCCTGAAAAAAAGCCTGTATTTTTATCACCAAGGTTAGTTTCAATTAAATTATCAAAGACTAGATGATATTTGATCATGGCCCCAGGGCCAAGCTATTCACCTCTGAAAATGTTAAGGTTTTGCCACAAATCGGTTATTAATTTAATATATATTTTTAGAATCTTGTTTTGCAAGTAAAAATGTAAGTGCTGAAACTGAACATCAATCTCCCATGTACTTCTAGGTGCATGACAGAGCTCTCGGAGTGTTTCAAGTCTGCTAGGAAAACAAAATAATGTATGGACTTCAGTTCAAATTTTTTTCCTCTCTGTAAAATCTTGATTAATTGTACAGAAATCAGATTTAGGAGAAATCTCAATTGAATTCCTGCCCTAATTATAATCACCACTCGTTAAATATTTGTTAATGATAATATGAACAGCTTATACTCATTGCTGCAGGCTGTAAGTTTTATATTATTAATCCCCTCAATCCTCACCATAGCCCTATGAGATCAGTGCCATTTCCAGCCCCATCTTACATTTGAGGAAACTAAGGCATCAAAAAATATTTTGTTTTTTTTTCCCCCTTGAAGTATACTCAAGAACACAGTTAATGAGTATGAAAGTTGGGATTCCGAACTAGGCAGCCTAATGCCTATACCCACACACTTAACCACTGTTTTAAACCTAAGGGAAAATAGTGCTGATGAATTTTTTCTAGTATATGGTATTTATTAAAAACCCACACACAATGAAACTTTCTAGCCGAAGTTTATTTTTTGATGGCAATTGGGCAACAGCATTCACAATGTTCTCAAATAAACTGGACATTATTTTTAACTAATGACTATGAAATGTCTACTATATGCAAATGCAATGTGCAGCTGGGAATCTGAACATTCACCAGGCATGACTCCCCCAGAATATTAGAGTCGCGGAGGCAGAATCCTGAACAGAAATTGCTATGCGGTGTAGGGCTATGACAGGACTTCGCAGAACTCTAAGGGAGAACACAGGGTACCAGGTCAGCCAGATGCGGGAGATGAGGAAAGGACACTAAAAGCAGGTGATAAGTGGTTGGAGACCATAACAGACAGGATAATATCCCCCAAAGATACCCATGTCCAGTCCCTGGAACCTGTGACTGTTATCTTTCATGGCAAAACAGACTTCAGAGGAGTTCATTACATTAAAGATCTTGCTGTGGGGAGATTATCCTGAATTATCCAGGTGGGCCCAAGGTAATCCCGATGGTATTTATGGGAAGGAAGAGGCAGGAGAAAGAGAAGAAAAAGTGAAGACGGAAGCAGAGGTCAGAGTGACGTGCTTGTCAGCTTTGAAGATGAAAGAGGGCTGCAAGGCAAAGAAAGAAGACAGTCTGCACATTCTGGAAAAGACAACAGATTCTTTCCTTTCCTTCAGAAAGAACACAGTCCTGCCAAATTTTGCCTTTAGCCCCACAAATCCTCAGACTTCTGACTTCCAGAACTGCAGCATAAATTTATGTTGTTTTAAGCCTCTAAGTTTGTGATAATTTGCTATAGCAACCATAGGAAACTGAAGCAGCTGGCCTTCAGGTTTCAAGTTTTACAGTCGATGTCAGCTTCAGGTTGTCCCTGCTCACCTTGACAGATGCTTCCCCTCTTACTCTTTTACATCAGCTGAGGTGCTTTTCTTCATAGACTTTAATATCATTTTAACTATGTAATTACTCTCTTACTTATTTAATGTCTCTTCTCCATTAAGCTGTAAAGGCAGGAAATATGCATTGCCTTGCACAGTACGCATGGAGCACTCATGAGTGTTTGCTCATGAAAGAAATAATTCATGAATCAGCTGAGTCTTGAGATACATAAGCCTTCAGGTCAAAATATAGAGATGGATCCTTTCAGGAGACAGAAAGTTCTTTGATGTGTTTGGAGCCTGAGGAGAAGGAGAATAAATGGGAAATTGGGAGAGTCGCTTTGCTGAGTGGCTTGGATATATGACTTTATTCTGCCAATGAAGGAATACCATTCCAAGAATTTTTAAGTTGGAGATTAAAGTTATCAAATGTGTGTGTGTGTGTGTGTGTTTGTCATTCTCACAAGTAATGTGGAGAATAATTGGACCAAGACTAGAAGAAGGAAAACAGATTGGAAAGGAAAACTAATGTTTGTATTAGTCTAATAAGGAAATGATGAGCATCTAAGCCAAAAGTGATAAAGAGATGGAAAGAAAGCAACTAATTTACATAATCAAATTGAAATCACTTTTTGTTTTGAAAGGCAGACTCTTGGAGAAATAAAGAAAACATAACAGTTCAACTAATTAATGCTGTTAGTTTTTCACTTACTATTATTTGTTTGGCTCAATAGTTTAGACTTCTGGAGAACTTGTCTTCAGAGCTTTAAGAGCATTTTTAACATAAAACAGTACTTCACAAACTTTATTCCAAACCAGACTCATTATATTTTTGCCATGGATTTGTCATATGCCCTGTATTTATAGTATTTTTATTTAAAGCAACATTATATCAATAATTTTATAAAATGAGCCTCATCCTAGGCAGTATCAATGAAACCATAGTTAAGAGTGCCAGTGGTATTTTTCTAAAACATATTAAAATATTTGACTGCTAAAATAAGTCCAATCTGTTTACCACCCCAGATCATTTTACAAAGTCACCACTACTGTGCACCACTATAGTTAACAAGAATAGCTAATCTGTGTAAGTATGTCTCTAAAAATGAAGCAATGTGAGTTTGAAAAAGAGTGAAACCAACCATAAGAAAAAAATTTTAGGTAATTTTTATTGGAGTATAGTTACTCTATAGTATTAGTTTCTAATGTACAGTAAAGTGAATCAGCTATATGTGTACATTTGTTGTTCAGTCACTCAGTCGTGTCCAACATTTCGCGACCCTGTGGACTACAGCACACCAGGCTTCCCTGTCCTTCAGCACCTCCCAGAGCTTGCTCAGACCCATGTTCATTGAGTGGGTGATGCCATCCAACCATCTCATCCTCTGTCATCCCCTTCTCCTCCTGCCCTCAGTCTTTCCCAGCATCAGGTTTTTTCTAATGATTCAGTTCTTTGCATCAAGTGGCCAAAGTATTGCAACTCCAGTATCAGTCCTTCCAATGAATATTCAGCACTGATTTCCTTTAGGACTGACTGATTTGATCTCCTTGCAGCCCAAGGGACTCTCAAGAGTCTTCTCCAACACCACAGTTCAAAAGCATCAATTCTTTGGTGCTCAATCGTTTTTATGGTCCAACTCGCACATCCATACATGACTACCGTATCTTTGAGTATATGGACATTTGTTGGCAAAAGTAATGTCTCTGCTGTTTAATATGCTGTTTGCTGTGTGTGCTTAGTCAGTCAGTCGTGTCCAACTCTTGCAACCCCATAGACTGTAGCCTGCCAGGTTCCTCTGTCCATGGGATTCTCCAAGCAAGAATACTGGCATGGGTTGCCATTTCCTTCTCCAGGGGATCTTCCAGACCCAGGAATTGAACATGGGTCTCCTGCATTGCAGGCAGACTCTTCACCAACTGAGCTACAAGGGAATATGGTATCTAGGTTTCTCATAGCCTCTGTTCTAAGGAGAAAGCATCTTTTAATGTCATGGGTACAGTCACCATCTGCAGTGATTTTGGAGCCCAATGAAATAAAGTCTGTCACTGTTTCCATTCTTTCCCCATTTGCCATGAAGTGATGGGACCAGATGCCATGATCTTCATTTTTTGAATGTTAAATAGCCAGCTTTTTCACTCTCCTCTTTCACCTTCATCAGGAGACTCCGTAGTTCCTCTTCACTTTCTGCCACAGGGGTGGTGTCATCTGCACATCTGAATTATTGATATTTCTCCCAGCAATCTTGATTCCAGCTGGTGCTTCATTCAGCCCAACATTTAGCACAGCGTACTCTACATAGAAGTTAAATAAGCAGGGGACAATATACAACCTTGATGTACTCCTTTCTCAATTTGGAACCAGTCCATTGTTCCATGTCCAGTTCTAACTGTTGCTTCTTGACCTGCATATAGGTTTCTCAGGAAGCAGATAAGGTGGTCTGGTATTCCCATCTCTTGAAGAATTTTCCAGTTTGTTGTGGTCTGCACAGTCAAAGGCTTTGACTTAGTCAATAAAGCAGAAGTAGATGTTTTTCTGGAATTCTCGTGCTTTTTCTATTATCCAATAGATGTTGGCAATTTGACCTCTGGTTTCTCTGCCTTTTCAAAATCCAGCTTGAACATCTGGAAGTTCTAGGTTCATATACATATATCCCCCCCCTTTTTTATTTCCTTCCCATTTAGGTCACACAAAGCACTGAGTAGCGTTCCCTGAGCTGTACAGGAGGTTCTTATCGGTTATTTATTTTATAGATTGTATCAATAATGTATAGATGTCAATCCCAATCTCTCAATTCATCCCACCCCCAAAAGTAACAAAATTTTGCTGAATCTCTCACCTCAGTCATTGATTTGGTGCTCAAACTGAAGTCAGACAACTCTCTGAGTCTAACATATTCATTTGGGAAATGATGGTAGTAGCCAGTGTACCTATTGGGTCTCTTTTTTAACCTCAAATTTTCCCTAGTGGCTAAGCAATGAAGAATCCTCCTTCAATGCAGGAGACATGGGTTCAATCCCTGTGTTGGGAAGATCCCTTAGAGAAATTAATGGCAACCTACTCCAGTGTTCTTGCCTAGGAAATTCCATGGACAGAGGAGCCTGATGGGCTACAGTCCATGGGGTTGCAAAAGAGCTGGACACGAACTTAGCAATTAAACAACAACAATCCTATGCTAGGCCAGCTTCCAAACTTGGTTAAATTGCTTCAGTAGAAATAAATTGTTTTCTATCAACAGCAAAAATGATAAAAATCAGAAATTGTGGAAATTTGGATTTCTTTTTCAGTTATTAGACTGACTATTGACCAATCCGAAGGGGATGTTCTGGATTTTTTTCAAAAGATAAAATCCAAGTGTTCTGTTATCTTCTGGGTTATATTTTCCAACAGCTTTCTAAGGTTTTTGCTACTGCTTTATTTTACTTTGTTTCGATGTTCTATATGTTTGGCTTCAGCAGAAAGAGCTACAATATGTCATTCAGTTCACTAACATATCTTAGACTGTAAAGGGTAGCATATAATATTGCAAAATGAATGTGAACCGTCTTAAATCTGGATAAGCTGAAATTTGAAACATTTCATAGATTGTGTTTCTCAAAATATTCCATCAAGTCAACACAATACAAATTTGATTTCAAATATTTTAACCACTAGTTTTTGATGTGAAACTGTAAATGTGAAGTAAAATAAGAAAATTTTGCTTTTGCAATTTCGCCTCTCAGTCTAGCTTTATCCCACTGGCATTTACTGAATATCCACGTGATGAATTAACAGAATCATATCCCTTTACCAAACTGTTATAGTGTAACCAAGTAATGCATAATTAAGCAAAATCTCATTATTTTCTCACTGTATTATTTTTCAATATGCCACAGTTTGAACAGTTTTTGCTTCAATATACCTTCATAGATAACATTTTTTAAACTGCTGGGATTCAATAGTGTAGATAAGGGGACCGTTTAATTGGCTTAAAAGTTAAGAACAGTCAACTGCTTCAGGAATTTGGGGGAAAACATCCCTTTTCATTAAAAAAAAAATTATATATAAACAGGGAGTTAGCTACGGAGTAGGAAATGGCAACTCACTCTAATATTCTTGCCTGTATTCTAGTATTCTAGATTTCCCCAGTGGCTCAAACAGTAAAGCGTCTGCCTAAAACACAGGAGACCCAGGTTCAACCCCTGGTTCGAGAAGATCTCCTAGAGAAGGAAATGGCAACCCACTCTAGTATTCTTGTCCGGAAAATCCCATGGACAGAGGAACTT
>SJYQ01000952.1:607568-630543 GCA_006410935.1 Redunca redunca
GACACATTTTTGTGTCTATTATCCCAAAATCCTTTGAAGTTATTCTTTAAGCTTTGAATTCCTCTAAAATTCCTCTAACATTTCTTCATTGTTAAAGGAGCTTCTTAAAATTAAAATAATACCTGAAGATATAACATGTAAATATAAAAGTATTAAGATTAATACTTTAATAAAACAGGAATAAAAGCATAAATGTGTTGGAGTCCAAGGTAAGTCACCCCAACATGTGCTTCAATAGCCATACTGATTATTTTGAGTTGAATTTACTTATGAATGAAGAGTGTAAAAAGGACGTTCTGACCCTTCTTTCTGTCCCATGAAAGTAGAAAATAAATCTCTCAAGTGAAAAGTGCACTCCTAGCATATGGAGGTAAAAGGACACCCTTATTGTCAGAGATAGGGAATTTGAACAGAAAAGCCTGTATAAACAAACCTTGTTACTTCTTTAATACCCCAAAAGTATAAACTGCAATACATATTTTCCCTCTGAAAAGTCATTTGTGCCTTTTTGGTTATATATAATAACAATTGCAGACTTTTTGATCTATCCAATTACGTTTTGAGAAATCTTATCCCTTCATAATTTCACGTGCTGTCCCAGCAATCTTGCTACACACCAGATACAGTGATTCATTGTCCATTCAAGGAGCATGACAAATTTTTCAAGGGCTTCTTCATATTTTATTTTCCAGATCTGGTGTACTGTAGACAAGTAGAATGGGCTGCTTGAGTGTTCGTTGCTCAGTCATGTCTGACTCTTTTGCAGCCCCATGGACCACAGCCCGCCAGGCTCCTCTGTCCATGGAATTCTCCAGGCGAGAATACTTGAGTGGATTGTTATTCCTTTCCCCAGTGGGCTGTTTACTAGTCAGCATAGAGTATGTCAAAGAGCAGCAAACAGTTAAGTACTTTGAATGTAAGTCAAACATTTTACTAGGCTCAGCTGTTTGTTTTGCTTTCCCTTTAGCAAAGCTTTAATGAAATACTTTGATCTATCTCCTGTTGACTAGCAGGTTGAGTAATAGCACATTTTGCCTCCCCTTCTATTTCACCCCCATTAAACACATTCACGTATACTATCACACAGACACCAGTTTTTGTACAGCTATAAATTCCCACTTCTTCAAGTCTTGGCTCCAGGGTAATCCTATCAGGTGGAAGTTGCTGGCCACCAAGTTAAAATAAATAACCAGACTGTATTTTCTATCAAAACATCGTATTTAATTTCTATATGACAATAATCGCAACTAGCAATTTTATATTAGTTGCTTACTTGGTTTTTGTTGGTCTTCCTCATAACTGTGAGTTTAAATAAGGGCCAATGCAACTTTTGTGCACTATGTCCACTGTCTGGAATACAGTGTTCACTGTCTAAGTTAAAACATACACACATAGTAATATTCGGTTGTGTATTTAGATGATTATTGAGAAGACACACATCTCTCTCCTGGATGCTTTTGTTCACTGAGCTGTGGCTTACTGGTTGAGCCAGTATCTTGGGTGTTGGTAGTTGTCTTTGGTTGTCTGGAGGGTTTTTCCTTAATAAATAACTGATATTACAAATTTATGCTTTGTCTCAAGCCAATGCTTCATAATACATTTTTCTTGAATTTCTAGTTTGACCAATATCTTCCTCACATGTATGTTACTTTGAATTTTATATATTTACTGTGAATTTTATACCTGTATCTTAGAAAATGTCATTTCACACTGAATTTATCTGTCAACATGTCGCAGCCTCCATTGGATAATACCCTGCTTAAGGATAGGGACTTTGTGTAATTGTCTTGGTATTCCCACTTTTGTGCACCTAATGTATTTCCATATAAAAGTCATATGAAATCTGTTTAAAAGTACTTTTAGATTCCATATGTATGTATTAATATATGATATTTGTTTTTCTCTTTCTGACTTATTCCACTCTTTGTAACAGGCTGTAGGTTTGCCCACCCCAACTAAACTGACTCAACTTCATTCCTTTTTATGGCTGAGTAAAATTCCATTGTGTGCATATATAACATGACTTTTTTATCCATCAATCTGTCAACAGACGTCTAGGTTGCTTCCATGTCCTGGTTATTGTAAATAGTGCTGCAGTGAATACTGGGATACATGTATTTTTTTAAATTACAGTTTTCAATGGAATCTAGAAAAATGGTACAGATGGAACCTATTTGTAGAGCAGAAATAGAGACACAAATGTACATAATGGACTTAATGGACACAGCAGGGGAAAAAGATGGTGGGGAAATTGAGATAGTAGTATTGAAATATGTACATTACCATGTGTAAAATAGTAAGTGTGAAGTTGCTGTGCAGCACAGGGAGCTCAGTCTGGTGATCTGTGAAGACCTAAAGGGGTAGGATGGGGTGGCTCAGGAGGGAGAGGATATATATGAATACTTATGGCTGATTCACATTGTTGTACAGCAGGAACCAACACAACACTGTAAAGCAAATATCCTTCAATTAAAAAATTAGAAAATAACTTTTAGGAAGACATTTCTTATTCATTCATTTTTCTTCTCCCATTACAATGTGTACTCTTTGGAAGCACTAGATGAATTGCATTTGTCTCTTTATTACCAGCTACTAGCCCAGTATGGGCAATGTTAGAGCATGCACAAACCTTGCATGCATTCTGTAATAAAAAGCAAGTAATGTTAAATAAAGGACGGTGTGTTTGAAATGACCCAGTTACCTCTTTCACTCAGAGATGAAGAAATCCTCTAAAAGGTTGTATAATTTTCGAAGAGCATAATGCCAACTGGCATCAGAAAAATGATGAGACTGATTTTCCCATGGCCAATTTATGAATTTTGTCACCAGCCAGTGTACTGTTAGGTATATGCTTTAGTTTCAAGTTCTCTACCCCCAGGCAGTCACAACCTGAACAAAAGAGAGGAGTTGTTGAGTTTCTGAAAGGATTATGAGAGCCCAGAGACTGCATATAAATTAAGGGCAAAAGCCTTCTTAGGATCCTAACATCAGTATATTTCTTGCTTCCCCTTAGGCCATGAATACACTTAGCAGCTTGAATAGATATCATAAGGGAAAAAGGAGATTTCTACATCCTAAACCATTTTCTACCTTGAGAAAATTGGTATTTTATATTATGGTTGAATATTTTTCTTAAAAAAAAAAAACAAAAAAACTTATCTCACTTGGATACACTGACATTTAGCCAAAAATGATTTTCACCACCCCTGATTTTAGCCAGGGGAACAGTGATTATCAAAAGATAGCCCCACCATGCCTTTAGGGTTCATGAGTCAATCTCCCTATTTTTCTCAGCCATGGTATGGACACTGACACTTTGATGAGCTAAGGTACACAGGACTAGAGTGTTTATATACAATGGAGAGTGAGACAATTCTGTCTTGCATATCTGTCTTGGTTGCCTTGTCACCATGGTGATGTGGAAGGGCATACTAGATCTGACTGCAAAATAACAACAGAGTAATAATGAAATGTGGTAAGGAAAAACAGAATAACAAATGTGTTTCCCTCTCTGGTCATAGTGTATTCAATCGTTTAGTTGTGTCTGACTCTTTGCGACACTATGGACTGTAGTCTGCCAGGCTACTCTGTCCATAGGATTCTCCAGGCAAGAATACTGGACTGGGTTACCATTGATTCTTCCAGGAGATCTTCCAGACCCAGAAGAGGTACCTTTTGCGTCTTCTGCACTAGCAGTTGAGTTCTTTAGCACTGAGACACCAAACAATAATAGTTCTTTCAATTTATTGAGATGGGGAAGAAAGACTAGAAAACCAAACTATCACTTTCACTTTGTTTTTCCTAAACCTAGGCCTCTTCTAGATGAAGTACTTGTGATTCCTAAACATGCTAGTGACTATCATCATTGCTTTGCTCAAACTGCCACAGATGTCAAGAAGGCACCTGAACTCTGACCCACCTCTCTGGCCCGTCAATGAAAAGTAGAAATGAAAAGAAATGTCATACTTTCAGTGGATTAGGATGAACACTGTCTAATCAAAGCAGATTTAGTGTAAGAAAAACCAGCAGAGAGGAATGTAATGGAAATCACATTAAGTTAGAGAGAAGGATCCATCAAGTCAACAAATGCTAAAATATTGTGTAAAATTAAAACTGAAAAATCTATAAGTGGTATATTAGAAATGGAAATCAGATCAATTTGGGTCAGACAATGAACAGGGAAGGGGTGAATAAAAGTTTTAAATTCAGCTCTTGTCATTGTTTTGGTTTCTACTGTATTTCCTCAAAAGATTATTCTAAGAAATAACTACATTTCATGTATTAAAAAATACAGTCAATAGGCCCAATACTGAAAGTAAATATTTCCTCTTCAATGCTATATATTAATTCAAAGTAAGAAGATATTATATTGTGAATGACTTCAATTCACAGCAACAGTCCTAAGGCAATGTTCCAAAAGCTCTCTTTACTTCATCAAAGTGGCTTTGCTAAGAAATTGCATCTTTCACAGAAACAACAACTGGAACAATTAATTAGCTTCAATTTTAATTAAGTGATGATGTCATTTAGCTTTGATTAAATTACAACAGCTAGATAAATCTAGACAGCAACATTTAGCTAATTTAATTAGGTATGGCATTGCTTTTTTGTATTTCCACTCTGAATGATTAATAGTTGGGAGCCAGTGCTTTTCCTACACAACATTCTCTGTACTTTGACTGGATAAACAAATGAAAATAATATGTAAATTAAAACTAACTGCAGTGGTATTTTGTCTTTTTTTCAACTTTATATTCTTGGGAAAATTTTATGATACACTGCAAATAATTGTCTTTTTCTCTATTTTAAATAAATAAAAGTTACTTAATTTTAATGAAATATAAATTTTAAACTTCTTTTAAGATAGTAAGGATTGGTTTCACCATAATCTTCCCTACCTCCACTATTTTTCAAATTATTAATTTATAAAAATTGACTTTTTATTTTTCAATTTAATAATAGGATTGCATTTTTCTTGGTCTCTTTCTTTTTCTCTAGCTTTATGTGCCTAGTGGTGTTTTAATCGCTTGGTTGTGTCCAACTCTTGTGACCCCATGGATTGTAGCCCACCAGACTCCTCTGTCCGTGGGATTTCCCAGGCAAGAATACTGGAGTGTGTTGCCATTTTCTTCTCCAAGTGATCTTCCTGACCCAGGGATCAAACCCAGGTCTCCTGCATTGCAAGTGGTCTCCTACTTTGCAAGTGGATTCTTTCCTGACTGAGCCACCAAGGGATCCCCTTATGTGCCTAGGAGGATTGAACTTCAAGCGGCTGTAAGCTGTGATTCAACCTTAAAATTTCTGGGTTTTCTTAGGTTATTTTATATCAGTTAGAGATTAGATTCAATTCTACTTGGCAACGCAGGGAAGATGAGTGTGATCCCTGGCCCGGAAATATTCCACATTCTGCAGAGCAACTAAGCTGGTGTGCCACAACTACTGATATGATGTAGAGCCCACAAGCCGCAACTATTGAGCCTGTGAGTCACAACTACTTAACCCATGTGCCACAACTACTGAAGCCCATGCTTCCTAAGCCAGAAAGCCACAGCTATTGTGTCTGTGTACTGCATCTAGTGAAACCTATGTGCCTAGAGCCTGTGCTCCATAATAAGAAAAGCCATGAGAATGAGCAGCCTGCATACCACAACTAGAGAGCAGGCCCGGCTCTCCACAACTAGAGAAAGCCCACATGTAGCAATGAAGACCCAGCACAATCAAGAATAAAATAAATTAAAAATAAATACATAAACACACAAACAGACTTAAAGTCAGGGGATGTAAAAAGGTATTCCATGCAAATTGAAATCAGAAGGAAACTTGAGTATCAGTGCTTATATCAGACTAAAGAGACTTTAGAACAAAAATTGTTATAAGAGACAAAGAAGGACATTACATAATGGTTATGGAATTGACCTAAAAAGAAGATATAACAATTGTATATATATATAACCCTAACATAAGAGCACCTAATAATGCAAGTATTAACAGATATAAAGGGAAAAACTATCCAATAATAGTAGGGGACTTCAACACTACACTTACATTAATGCACAGATTTTCCAGACAAAATATCAATAAGGAAATATTGGCCTTAAATGACATAACAGATTAGATGGATAAACAAATAGATGCCACTAAATGACTACTGGCTCACTGAGGAAATCAAAGAAATTTTTAAAAAAATCCTGGACATAGAGAAAATTTAAAACACAATTATCCAAACTTTATTGGATACTGTAAAAGTAGTTCTAAGAGGAACATTTATAGCAATACAATCTTACCATTGGAAATAAGAAAAATCTCAAATAAACAACCTAAACTTACACCTGAAGGAACCAGACAAAGAAGAACAAACATAACCCAAAGTTAGTAGAAGGAAAGAATTCACAAAGATCAGAGCATAAATAAACGAAATACAGACCAAAAAACTGGTTATTTGAAGAGAGAAACAAAGTGGATGAACCTTTAGCTAGACTCATCAAGAAAAAAAGAGGGTCCAAATGAGGACTAAGAATGGAAAGAAGAGTTACAACTGATACCATAGAAATACAAATAATCTTAAGAGACTGTGAAGTGAACTATACACCAACAAAATGGAAAACCTAAAAGAAACTGACAAATTCCTAGAAATGTACAATCTTTCACAACTGAACCAGGAAGAAATAAATAACATGAACAGACCAATTATCAGTAATAAATTTGAATCAGTAGTTAAAGAAGACAAAACAAAACCTCCCAACAAACAAAAGTCTAGGACCAGATGGCTTCACAGGCAAATTCTACAAAACATTTAGACAAGTTGACACCTATACCTTTTCAATCTATTCCAAAAATACTGAAGTGGAAGGGATAATTACAAATTCATTCTACAAGACCAGTGTTATCCTTGTATTAAAACTGGATAAATACTACAAATAAATAAAAATGCAGCTTAATATTGTTGATGAACACAAATGAAAAAATCCTCAAAAAAAAAAATACTAGCAAACTAAATTCAGCAATACATTTAAAAGGATTGTACACCATGAGCAAGTGGGATTTATCCCAGGGATACAAGGATTTCTCAGTATCCACAAATCAGTGTGATACACCATATTAACAAACTAAAAAATGAAAAACATCTCAATAGATCATCTCAATAGATTCAGGAAAAAAAAGATCTTTTGACAAAATTCAACATCAATATAAAACTCTCCAGAAAGTGGGCATAGGGGGAACATGTTTTGGCATAATAATGGTCATATATGACAAGCCCACATCTAACTTCATACTAAATAGTGAAAATCTGAAAGCATTTCCTCTAAGATCAGAAACAAGACAAGGATGTTCACTTTTGCCACTTTTATTCAGCATAGTATTAGAAGTTCTATCTACAACTATTAGAAAAGAAAAACAAAATAAAAGGACTCCAAATTGAAAAGGGAAAAATAAAATTTCCATTGTCTGCAGATGACATACTAAACACAGAAAAATTTAGACTTCATCAAAAAACTATTAGAGCTATTCCATAAAGTTGATAAAGTTGCAAATACAAAATTTATGTATATACAGCATATATATATAAATATAAAAATCTGTTGCATTTCTATACACTAAGAATNGAGAGAGAGAGAGAGAGAGAGAGAGATACATAGGTTAATAGAACAGAATAGAAAGCCCATAAATAAACCCAGGCACTTATGGTCAATTAGTCTATGACAAAGTAGGCAAGAACATATAATGAAGAAAAGACAATCTCTTCAACAAGTGGTGCTGGGAAACTGGATCAGTTCAGTTCAGTTCAGTCGCTCAGTCGTGTCCGACTCTTTGCGACCCCATGAATCGCAGCATGCCAGGCCTCCCTGTCCATCACCATCTCCCGGATGGCTTCACATAAAAGAATGAAATTAGAACATTTTCTCCTATCATATACAAAAATGAACTAAAAATATATTAAAGATTTAAGTATAAACCTGAGATCATAGCACTTCTAGAAAAAACATATGCAGAACATTTCCTGACATATGGCAATGTATTTTTTGATTTGTCCCTTATGGCAAAGAAACAAAACCAAAACTGAACAAATGGGACCTAATCAAATTTAGAAGTTTCTGTACAACAAAGGAAACTTTTAATAAAATGAAAAGACAAATTACTGAGTTGGAGAAAATATTTACAAACTATATGACCAATAAAGGGTTAATATCTAAATTACATAAACAGCTAATAAAATTCTGAATTCAGAAAAAAAAAAGGCAAAATAAAGCAACTTTATTGGAAAACCAGCACAAAACCTGAATAGACATTGTTCCAAAGGAAATGTACAGACACAAGGCACATAAAAATATGCTCAACAACTGTAATGAGGTATCACCTCACATACTCAGAATGGTTATTAGCAGAAAGACCCTGATAATATATGCTGCTGATGATGTTAAGGAAAAGGAACCCTTGTACAGTGTTTATGCAAATGTAAATAGGTGGAAAACAGTATGGAAATTCCTCAAAACACTAAAAGTAGAACTAACCTATAATCCAGCAGTTCCACTGCTGGGCATGTATCTGAAGAAGATGAAATCACTAATTTAAAAAGATATAGGCACCCCATTATTCATAGCAGCAATATTTAAAATAGCCAAGATATGAAAGCAACTTAAAATCTGTCAGCAGATGAAATGATGAAGACATGGAATATTACTCAGCCAAAAAAAAAGAATAAAATTTTTCATTTGAAACAGCCTGGATACCTCTGGAGGGTATTATGATTAGTGAAATAAGTCCAACACAAAAGACAAATACTGTATGTTAATATTATATGTGGAATCTGAAAATAAAACAAACTAGTACCTGCCTCTTGAGAAACCTGTATGTAGGTCAGGAAGCAACAGTTTGAACAGGACATGGAACAACAGACTGGTTCCAAATAGGAAAAGGAGCACATCAAGGCTGTATATTGTCACCCTGCTTATTTAACTTATATGCAGAGTACATCATGAGAAATGCTGGGTTGGATGAAGCACAAGCTGGAATCAAGGTTTCCAGGAGAAACATCAATAACCTCAGATATGCAGATAACACCATCCTTATGGCAGAAAGTGAAGAAGAACTAAAGAGCCTCTTGATGAAAGTGAAAGAGTAGAGTTGGCTTAAAGCCATTCAGAAAACTAAGATCATGGCATCTGGTCCCATCATTTCATGGCAAATGGATGGGGAAACAGTGGAAACAGTGTCAGACTTTATGTTTTGGGGGTCCAAAATCACTGCAGATGGTGATTGCAGCCATGAAATTAAAAGACACTTACTCCTGGAAGGAAATTTAAGACCAACCTAAACAGCATATTAAAAAGCAGAGACATTACTTTCTCAACAAAGGTTCGTCTAGCCAAGGCTATGGTTTTTCCAGTGGTCACGTGTGGATGTGAGAGTTGGACTATAAAGAAAGCTGAGAGCCTAAGAATTGATGCTTTTGAACTGTGGTGTTGGAGAAGACTCTTGAGAGTCCCTTGGACTCCAAGGAGGTCCAACTAGTTCATCCTAAAGGAGATCAGTCCTGGGAATTCATTGGAAGGACTGATGCTAAAGCTGAAACTCCAATACTTTGGCCACCTGATGTGAAGAGTTGACTCACTGGAAAAGACTCTGATGCTGGGAAGGATTGGGGGCAGGAAGAGAAGGTGACAACAGAGGATGAGATGGGCTGGATGGTACTGTTGACTCAATGGACATGAGTTTGTGTAGACTCCAGGAGTTGATGATGGACAAGGAGGCCTGGTGTGCTGTGGTTCATGGGGTCACAAAGAGTTGGACAGGACTGAGCAACTGAACTGAACTGAACTAAGTAAATATAACAAAAAAGAAACTGACACAGGTATAGAGAACAAACCAGTGGTTATCAGTGGGGAAGGGCAAGATTTGGGTAGGGGATTAAGAACAAACTTCTATGCATAAAATAAATAAAGTACATAGATATACTCCACTGGGAATATAGCCAATATCATATAAAAACTATAAACGGTTTATAAACTATAAAAATTTTAAATCATGATGTTGTACAACTAAAAGTTATATGATATTTTAAATCAACTACATCTCAACTAAACTTTTTTCATTATTTGGTTTGATAATGTCTGTATTAATTTCATGACAGTAAGCCTCAGTTAAAGTTACAATTCTAAGCTCTGGAAATTGCCTGTTTTCCTAGGTACCAAGAAGATTCAAGAGCTAAGGGAAGTTTATAAATATGCCACAGTACAGTGATTGTCACTGAAGACATACAACAAGATTTAATTTGATTGTAGAAAGTGTGAAATAAGCCATTATCACCATAACTTTACTCTTTTGGCTTAGCTCCAATCTTTGAACTATTTAAGTTGTCTGAATAAAGCTTAGCAATTGTACATCTTGGTTTATTTAAACCAATTCCTCCCCTCTTTGCCTCCCTCTCTCTCTTTCCCCATACACTTCATTTTGGATTTAATAGGTCATTGAAGGAGTAAAAATAAAGTTGTTCACACCAAGGAAACCAGAACTGAAAGAGACACCCATACCCCAGTGTTCATTGCAGCACTGTTTACAACAGCTAGAACATGGAAGCAACCTAGATGTCCATCGGCAGATGAACAGATAAGGAAGTTGTGGTACATATACACAAAGGAATATTACTCATCCAAAAAAAAAAAAAAAAAAAAGGGTGTANAAAAAAAAAAAAAAAAGAGGGTGTATTTGGGACAGTTTAATGAGGTGGATGAAACTGGAGCCTATTATACAAAGAAAGTAAGTTAGAAAGAGAAACACCAATATAGTATATTAATACATATATATGGAATTTAAAAAGATGATAACGACAAGCCTATATGCGAGGCAGCAAAAGAGACTGATGTAAAGAACAGACTTTTGGACTATGTGGGAAAAGGCAAAGGTGGGATGATTTGAGAGAGTAGCAGTGAAACATGTATATTACCTTATGTAAAATAGATAACAAGTGCAAGCAGGGCACTCAAAGGAAGGTGCTCTGGGACAACCCAGATGGATGGGGTGTGGAGGGAGATGGGAGAAGGTTCAGGATGGGAGGGACACGTGTGGCTGATTCATGTTGGTGTAAGGCAAAATCCACCACAATATTGTAAAGTAATTATCCTCCAATTAAAATTAATTAATTAATTAAAAAAAGAAGTTGTAGATATAAACCGGGTTAACACTGTTTCTACACACACAAGTATATACACACACATATTCACATGTATATACACATACATACACATATTGGCTGCACTGCACAGGTTGCAGATTCTTAGTTCCCCATCAGGGAGTGAACCGGGGTCCTTAGCAGAGAAAGCATGAAGTCTTAACCACTGGGCCACTACAGAATTCCCACAAGTTATATTTTGTACAAGAGCTATCTACTATCAAAGGAATACTTTCTGGAATTATAAATTCCTGTGTTCTCACGGGACTTTATATGCAATCTTTATTTGAAGATGTGAGCTCTGCCGTTACTTGCCTAGAATGACAGGTCAAACATCATAACTATTAAGGTACTCATGCTAGTTTGACCCCAGTGAAAAGGAACATTATTTCTGGAAACAATCTTCATCACAAAAATTAAATTATTTCCATCAGACCCAAAGTCACTTGTAGCTATTAATATGCAATTATAGTTTCATTAGGTTTGAAGTGTAGACTTGATTACCATTTTAACACTCGATCTTGCCTTTATATTTTATATTATAAATATGTTATTGAAGTCTTTCCTCTAGTTACAGTACATATTAGGATTCTTGAATATATTGCACTTAAGTGGAAGCATGACAAATGTCATTGCCAAAATCGAATCAAAGAGCAATGTTAAATAAGTACAGTATTTATAGAAGTATCAATATGAATAGCATGAGAGTGGTTTATTTTCCAACCAACAAGGGGCTTAGACTTAAATTTCATACTCTCATCATTTTCCTCAGCATAATTGGAATGTGCTATAGAGGACAATAAGTGTGTTTCCAAAAAATGCACATTATTGAGGAACAGAAACAGTCGGAAGTACATGGCTTAATTGATGTCCTGAGGAACCAGAACAGCTAGAGGTCTTACTACATTATGCTTCTCCTTCACAGTGGGAAAGAAGCAAGTGAGAAACTCTCTGTTGCTGGGGAAACATTCACCATCACCTTTACCTGTTGGAACCATGTATTTTCCCAGTTACATGCTCAGAATTTGTGAATAATCATCTATTCCTGAAAGAATTAGGGATTCTTCGGAGAAGTGAGGAGATTTTGTAGTCTGTGTTGAATTGCATCTCAAATTAAAAAGCACTGATGTGTCTACCAAAGTGAAATTTCAGCCACAATTGGTGGCAAACTCACAAATTAACCGTACATTATTATTTTATGTGTATTGACACTAAAATTAACATCATCTAGATTGACACATGGAGTCAGGGTGAGAAGAAATGAGGAGTCAGGCATGATGCTGGTACTCTCATTTAAGTGTGTAAAATCATTGTAAGAAATCATTCAAAAAGAGTTCACATAATAAGCACAGAGCTGGGATTCCCTTGTAGCTCAGTTGGTGAAGAATCTGCCTGTAATACAGGAGACCCAGGTTTGATTCCTGGGTCAGGAAAATCCCCTGTAGAAGGAAATGGCAACCCACTCCCGTATTCTTGCCTGGATAATCCCATGGACAAAGGAGCCTGGAAGGCTACAGTCCATGGAGTTGCAAGAGTCGCACACAATTTAATAACTAAACCCACCACCAAGCACAGAGCTAGAAAGAATATTGCTGCTGTTTTAACAGATGACAAGGTTGAGCCATGTTCAAATATTCCTCAAGAATTTATATCCAAATCTATTGCCTTTCTCTCCCCCAAATAACTTCAGAGTTTCTGTGTTTTCAATTAACTGAGTAAGACAGACATGGATATTTCAATTATGTCAATTCTGGGTTTATCTGAAGCTTGAGTTTGAGAACAATAATTGGCTTTTTAGAAAACAGTTCTTACATTTGAAAGGGAATTTAAAAATTCCATCAAGTTAGATACACATGTTGAAATTCTGTTACAAAGTTAGATAAGGGAAGGAAATAAGTAGGCTTTTGTTCCTTATTCTATAAATTGTACAAATGATAGAAATAAATATTCAGTTACTGATCAAATTAAACAATTCCTAGTTACAATGGGATGAACAGTGTCCTCCCAGAATTCATGTCTACCTGAAACCTCAGATTTTGAGTTCTTTGTAAATAAGAGTCTTTGTAGAAGTAATCAGTTAGCATGAGGACTAACTTCATCATGCTGGGCTGTAAATCCAATAACTGGTGCCCTTTTAAGAAGAAAAGGGAAGCAGATGCACACAGGAAAGAAAGTCACCGGATGATGGAGGCAGAGATTAGTGTGACCAAGCTACAAGCAAAGGAAGGCCAAACATTGTTGCCAACCACCAGACGCTAGAGGAGAGTCACAGAAATGAACCACTTTTGCTGAAACCTCGATTTCAGATTTCTACCCTCCAGCACTGTCAGATAATAAATTCCTGTTGATTTAAGTCACCGATTTTGTAGTAATTTGTTATGGCAGCTTTAAGAATTTAATGCATTAGTTAAAGGATAACACAGTGTATAATTTGCAAAAGTCAAAGGAAGCTAGGCCAATTTTTCTATGCATGATTCTTTGATAAGAGAAATCTGTGCTAATCCTTGGTCTAGGCAAGATGTTCTGATGTATGTTAATCCTCCCAATATTATCTTGAGACATTAGACTGCCTCCTTTCCCTTAAAAAAAAAAAAAAAAAAAAAGACATTAGCAAAGCAGAAGAAAATTACACTAAAGGTAACATGGAAAATCTTCACGTGGGCTGATTGTGTATGGGTTGTCATGGATTACAGAAAAAATTGATGGCACAGGTTTTTACATCTTATATACTAAAAGTAAATACTAACTGATTTAAAGGGATATTAAAAATAAAGAAAAATGAAAGAAAATAACAATGTATTTTATGATATTAGAAAAGGGGAGAAACTCCAAACAATGTAAGAATAGATTATATTTTAGCTACATTTCACTAAAGTTTGAAAATTTTGGAGGAAAATGTAAACGATGAACTAATTTAAAGTTCAAAACTGCAATCTGCCATTAGCTCTTTGCAATTCACGTATAGCAGATCAATTATGGATAAGAGAACACTAATTTTGTTCTAAGGAATCATTCATTTTCCAGATAGTCTCTTTGCTTAAGTAGTACACCCAAAGGTGTTTCATACTGTTGATTTGGTCCCAGTTTGCCTAGATTGTTCTAGCTTCAAACTTACATTAATTTAACGATATGGCTTCTCCGGTGGCTCAGACAGTAAAGCTTCTGCCTGCAATGTGGAGACCTGGGTTCGATCCCTGGGTTGGGAAGATCCCCTGGAGAAGGAAATGGCAGCCCACTCCAGTATTCTTGTCTGGAAAATTCCATGGACAGAGGAGCCTGGTAGGCTACAGTCCATGGGGTTGCAAAGAGTCGGACACAACTGAGACACTTCACTTCTCTTCGATGATATTTAACAATTTAAGCTTCAGCATGATATATTGCTCTAATTTATTCTTTTTTGTTTTTGTTTTTTAAATATTTTAAAATATAAATATGGCAGACTCAGTTATTTATTGCCAACAAACATTCCCCAAATTCAGAGCTGATGCATATTATAACCATTTGAATGTGCCAACCTCATCTTATTGCTAACCAATGGTGTGGCTGGACTGGCCCATGTAGTTCTTACTATGACTGCAAGACACCCTGAGCCATAACCATCAGAAAACTTTGAAAGAGACAAGGTTTATTACTTATAAGTCCTGGAAATTACATGACATACCTGGAGCCACATATCAAGGGCACAGGTGGAGAGAGATTGAAAATATGTGGGTCTGGGTTTCTGCTTTTATTGGGGTCATGGATTGGTGGCCTAGGGTTTGACAGACTCATTATTTATCGGTGAATTTAAAGCATAAAAGCAGAAATTTAAAGTACAGAGGAAAAGAATACAAGAGGGCTAAATGGTCAGTTATCTAAGGAGCCTAGAGTGGCAGGGAGCCTACTTTATCCAGTCCTATAACTGACAATATTATTATTCAAGATCTCCAACTATCTTAAAGTGGATGCCTTGGCAATCAAAGTTTAAGTCAGCACCTGCGTTACAAAAACAGGAAAACCAACTGTCACACTAAAATATGCTTTGAAAACTATGCATCATCATCTTAGAAAAAAGCATATAATCTTACATATATACATGTATACACAAACACACATAATTTACACACATGTTTTTTGTACTTTTAAAAACTACTCATGGTCTTCCTAAAATTCATCCTTAAATATTCTAATGATTCTTTGATCTTAAGAACTGATGCAAAAATTTTCTATAAAATACACTCAATTCTATCTTGTCTATGAATCACATGCAAATAAAACATAAATATTACAAATACTAAACTATTAAAATAATATAGATTCTTCAAAATCAAATGCTTTTTTCTTTTTTTAATACTATGATCTGTAGGGTATCTATGCAGAAAAGTTCTAAGTAAGTCATATAAATTTTTCCAAATAATTTATTCCCCTATAGGCATTATATCCATAGATGATAAACTCTTGCAAAACACAACTCTTATGCCTACTTTCCAAAATAATTTGTCAATCTTTCAATTTATTAACAAGATTTTACAAAAGTATTATTTCTCCAAAAACCTATTTATATCATATCAGTGATAATATTCCAATATTTTACTGTCTCTTGTGCATTTTTTCAATTTATTTATTATTTTTTAAAATTTCTTATTAAAAAATGATGATAAAATTGACATGAATTCACCACGAGTGTACATGCGTTCCCAAACATGAATCCCCTCCCACCTTCCACCCCATACCATCTCTCTGGGTCCTCTCCATGCACCAGCCCCAAGGATCCTGCATCCTGCATCGGACATCGACTGGCGATTCGTTTCTTACATGACAGTATACATGTTTCAATGCCATTCTCCCATTTCATCCCACCCTCTCCCTCTCTCTCTCCCCCAGAGTCCAAAAGTTCACTCTATAGATCTGAGTCTCTTTTGTTGTCTCACATACAGGGTCATCATCCCCATCTTTCTAAATTCCATATATATGCGTTAGTATACTGTATTGGATGATGACCCTGTATGCGAGACATTTTTTCAATTTAAATATTTTGCTTTTTAAAAATAAAAATGCACAAAATAGAAGAAAATCACTGTATGTGGTCTTAATCCTTTTGGAATTATTATTCCAAAAGTTAAGTTCTCTGCTTAGAACCATACTTGATAAATAGTAAGCTTCCAAAAATGTATGTTAAATAAAATGTAATAATTCCATCACTATAAGAGGAGAGTGAAAAAGTTGGCTTAAAGCTCAACATTCAGAAAACGAAGATCATGGCATCAGGTCCCATCACTTCATGGGAAATAGATGGGGAAACAGTGAAAACAGTGTCAGACTTTATTTTTCGGGGCTCCAAAATCACTGCAGATGGTGATTGCAGCCATGAAATTAAAAGACGCTTACTCCTTGGAAGAAAAGTTATGACCAACCTAGATAGCATATTCAAAAGCAGAGACATTACTTTGCCTCCTAAGGTCCGTCTAGTCAAGGCTATGGTTTTTCCAGTGGTCATGTACGGATGTGAGAGTTGGACTGTGAAGAAGGCTGAGTGCCAAAGGATTGATGCTTTTGAACTGTGGTGTTGGAGAAGACTCTTGAGGGTCCTTGGACTGCAAGCAGATCCAACCAGCCCATTCTGAAGGAGATCAGCCCTGGGATTCCTTTGGAAGGAATGATGTTAAACTGAAACTCCAGTACTTTGGCCACCTCATGTGAAGAGTTGACTCATTGGAAAAGACTTTGATGCTGGGAGGGATTGGGGGCAGGAGAAGAAGGGGACAACAGAGGATGAGATGGCTGGATGGCATCACTGACTCGATGGACGTGAGTCTGAGTGAACTCCGGGAGATGGTGATGGACAGGGAGGCCTGGAGTGCTGTAATTCATGGGGTCGCAAAGAGTCGGACGTGAATAGCAACTGAACTGAACTGAACTGATGTTAGTATTTTGTTTACAAGCTAATTTATTCATCTATATGAACAGAAAAGTTAAATACCTACCATCCAAGATTGATTTATACATTAAGATAATTTATGTAATAGCATTTAACAAATTTCTTAGCATATAGGAAGATCCTAACATGACTTTCTCTTCTCTTAAATCTTAAATCTACGAATGTGATGTATGATGTGAATTATTTATGTATGATTTGTTTTTAAAATCCTTGGTTAAAAAAGCTGAATTTGCCAAATGATAAATATAGTGATGATGCATTTATTCTATGTTGGAACTAAATTGAATCTGTAAAATATCAATTTAGGCACTATTTTAACATTTTATTAGATTTCAATTTTTATTTCAAACTAAATGTTTGTTTATATGGGAAATTTGGTAGACATTGAAACTATCAAAAATAAGCTAAAAATTACCCTATCCCCCTGCTTCACTCCTTTTCCTCAACATTACATAAAATGTTTTCTTCCTGCTACCCAATTTCACTTGAAATAAGTAAGCATTATCAATAGTTGAGAGGAGGAACTTTGCAGATTTTTTAGTGCAATCTCACTTGGGTAATGTGTGGAAGAGTCAACTTTCATTGAAAATGCATTCTACCTTTGACCTAGATATCTTTTCTTTTCTCCCACCCACTTCTCAGCTTTGATATGTGTCCTGGGGGCATTCTTGCTATCTGTCTTCAATTTGGTTTCCCTGTTAAAAGCAGTAACAGAAGTTAAGAAAATGGGAAGAATAAGATTAAGGTGTTTGTTACTAGACCCTTTTCATGCATTCCTGTGCATAGGTTTTACCTTTCCAGGGTAAACAGCAGCTCCGTGTGTAGGATGGCCTATCCATACAGCTATGTCTCTTTGTTAAAAGTCTGCTTCTTCTCCTTCTAATTTTAGGCTGAGAGGTATTGTACACCTTCCTGTTGTCAACACCCTTGAGTACTGTATCTTCCTTTTCTTAAGCCCTTTGTGAATAGTTTTGGTTTTTGTTAAACTCATGTATTTATATGTATCTCTGTATTTATGTGTATCTTCTCATTAGAATGTAGCATACTAGGTAGGTAAACTGTTCACACAGTTTTCTTCAGAGGCTTTTGTGTTCTCAATTGAGAAAATCACATAAACAACAAATCTTCATTACTTGCTTTTAAAGTATCAAATTAATATCTTCTTTGTTCTGGAAAAAGAAATGGAATCCACCTGTATGTTGATATAAACATCAATAGTTATTCATATTTATATACAAANACATCAATAGTTATTCATATTTATATACAAATTTATATAAATGATACTATACATAAGAAAAGAGAGTATGAAAAACAACAGAAACTCTCAACAAATTCCACTAACTGAAGTACATCAAATAAGATTTCTTTTTACAGTAAAAAGTCATGAAAATTATCACTCTGACATGACCAATTACAAACACAATCTTCTCTATAAAGTGTATTGTTCTTTGAGAGAGCTTGGAAAAATCCTGAAGATGGATGGTTTCTTTTGTTTTTGCTTTGTGTTTCTCTTTTCTTTTTTGAAGATCTTTTTGTTCATTGTACATATTTATATGCAGTTAGCTGATATTAATCTTTCCCTTGAAAGCCCTCCCCCACAAACTGCCACAAATTCCATGAGTGACACTGCTGGGGCCTTCTACCACATGTCTGCAAATATACCGATATCCATTAACTACATTTTCCATACTTAGTTATTGACTGTTTCTCAGTCAGTCATTCTCTTTCTTGTGATCTTGGATGAAGCAAGCCTTTTGTAAGGTTGGGTTTCTACAGACCCAAATTCTGGAGTGTAATATACCACTGGCACTCTAGAATCAGCTGGGTATTTTCATGTCCAGGACGTTGTACTTTCATTTCTGAATAAGCTGACAGGCTGCTGTCATCAAGCTCTTGAAAATCATTAACAGTATATAGAAGCATCTCATTTCTGTGTTTTCCTATATACTCATTAGAATTCACTTTCTTCTTAATTCCTGTAATTGCTTTATGTAAGAATATGCAGGCTTTCACCCTTCACTAAGATATCCCAATGTCATAGGAATGTGTCATACGTTAATAGCCACAGTTGGCTATTTGGTCACAGGGCCCTGTAGGAAGGTATCAGTTGGTTCTGATTTTATGGATAAAAAGTTAGAGAGACTTATTAGAACTGAGAAAGCAAACTGGCTCATCAGTTCAGTTCAGTTCAGTTCAGTCACTCAGTCGTGTCCGACTCTTTGTGACCCCATGAATTGCAGCACGCCAGGCCTCCCTGTCCATCACCAACTCCTGGAGTTCACTCAAATTCATGTCCATCAAGTCAGTGATGCCATCCAGCCATCTCATCCTCTGTCATCCCCTTCTCCTCCTGCCCTCAATCCCTCCCAATATCAGAGTCTTTTCCAATGAGTCAAGTCTTTGCGTGAGGTGGCCAAAGTACTGGAGTTTCAGCTTTAGCATCAATCCTTCCAAAGAACACCCAGGACTGATCTCCTTTAGGATGGACTGTTTGGATCTCCTTGCAGTCCAAGTGACTCTCAAGAGTTTTCTCCAATACCACAGTTCAAAAGCATCAATTCTTTGGCGCTCAGCTTTCTTCACAGTTCAACACTCACATCCATACATGACCACTGGAAAAACCATAGCCTTGACTAGACAGACCATTATTGGCAAAGTAATATCTCTGATTTTTAATATGCTATGTAGGTTGCTCATAACTTTCTTTCCAAGGAGTAAGCGTCTTTTAATTTCATGGCTGCAATCACCATCTGCAGTGATTTTGGAGTCCCCCCAAAAATAAAGTCTGACATTCTTTCCACTGTTTCCACATCTATTTTGCAGGAAGTGATGGGACTAGATGCCATGATTTTAGTTTTCTGAATGTTGAGCTTTAAGCCAACTTTTTCACTCTCCTCTTTCACTTTCATCGGAGGCTTTTTAGTTCCTCTTTATTTTCTGCCATAAGGGTTGTGTCATCTGCATATCTGAGGTTATTGATATTTCTCCCGGCAATCTTGATTCCAGCTTGTGAAGTCCCGTTGCTGTTACTTCTAGGCCTTAATGCTGAGTAAGATGCAAAAGAATAATTTAAAATCTAAATAATTACATAAGGAATATGCCTATGTGTGCATGTTCAGTAGCTCAGTTGTGCCCTCAACTCTTGAGGCCCCTTGGATTGTAGCCTGCCAGGCTCCTCAATCCATGAGCTTTTCTAGGCAAGAATACTGGAGTGGGTTTCCATTTCCTACTCCAGGGGATCTTCCCCACCCAGGGATCAAACCCATATCTCCTGTGTCTCCTGTACTGGTAGGCAGAGTATTTTACCACTGAACCACCTGGAAAGCCCCAAGGAATATGCCTACATACACTTTAATTCTATTTTCCTTTTTCAGTAGTGAGTACAACGATTGGTATGTGGTTTGTGTAGCAGGTTGAATAACATTAGCAAAGATATAATTACAAATGAATAAACAATCTCAGTGTCTTCGTGTGAAGAAAGATGAGCAAAAGCATCAGAATAACTGAAGACAAGCACAAGAAAGGTCACTGACAATCATCCACATGCCTCTTCTTAGTTCACATTACAATATACAGTGAGGAGAGACCAATCATTGCTCAGAATTACTGCCTCAAAAGATCTTTCTGTTTTGAAAACTAATGACAGGTGATCATCAAAATACCTCAAGGCAATGCATCATATTTAAGGAATGTGGGACCTTGAAATAATGAGTTACATTCAAAATGCTCCAGTGTCATAACAACAAAAAAAAAGAACATTATTTTTCTTTGTTTTCACAACAAAGGCATTATGCAAAAGAAAGAGAAGCACAGATTGAGAAGGTTCCAAGGAGATAACAGGTAATCTGAAGGTTGCTTAGAACATGGAATAATATAAAGTCAAGTATATTTGTATTTGGCAGAGAGTGGAGTGACTGAGGAAAAGCTAAGTATTTTCAAAATTATTCTTTCAGGGCTTCCTACTCAGTGGATGTAAGGAATTAATACCATTAACTGAGGAAGTCACTGACACTGACTTGCTAGAAAAAACAACAGAACAAGGAGCTTTTTTCATAAAAATAACAATATGGTGTAGTCAGTACTTTTTCCAATTCAGAATTCTGGTAAATTAGAGAGCCCAGTGGAGGAGAGCCAGTATACTAGAGAAGGGTGAATTTATTTATTTTATTTTATTTTTTTATATTGAGAAAATAATTTATTTAACTGTAAATCCGGAATTTTATTTTAGCTTTTTAACATTGAACTATTGATTTTTGAGTTTGTCCATTTGGATTTTAAATTTAAGTGAATTAAAAAAAAAATCTAGATCCTTTCAAAAGGAAACTTCATTCCTTTTCTCTGATCTTTGAGGAAACGTCATTTCTTTGCTTTCAGACTTAAACCGTGAACTCTCCCTAGTCCAGAATGGATCCCCAAAAACTTGAATTATAAAGAAGCAAGAGTCCTAACTGATCTTTGATCTCCCTTTTCTTTTACAAGCCCACTTCTTCAGGATTTTTGTTGGTTTTCATTTTACTGGGTTGTGAAAAGTTTTGGCAAGAACAGAAGAGGAGGAGGCACAGTAAAACAGTAGAGAAAATGGAGGTTTCATTTAATCAAAGACGCCCACACTGCTGAGCAGCAAGCCAGGGAGGCGGGAAGGGTGAATTTAGTATTAACAGGCAAAAACACTGGAGTTAGACTTCAGTCCTCATTATAAATTCTTGGGTAACTTCCCAAACTCCTCTTAGCTTTTAAACAGATGAAATGACATGTACAGTCTCTAGCTTTTGAGGTATTTGTGAAGGTACCATTAGGTAGGAAGTTAGGCATGAGCAACAAGGGGGTGGACTGGCTGAGAGGTTTGCAGATGATCTTTATATCCCACCCAGACACACCCAGGAGAACACACAGATATGCTACAAAATAACCACAGAGATTTTTCCAACACCTAAACATGCACCCTAGGAACACAGAATACTCAAAATAACCACAGGGGTTTCTACCAGTAATCTTAGGCAGCTAGGAGCCTATTCAGTTCAGTTCGGTTCAGTTCAGTCACTTAGAAGTGTCCGACTCTTTGCAACCCTGTGAATTGCAGCATGCAAGGCCTCCCTGAGCATCACCAACTCCCGGAGTTCACTCAGACTCACGTCCATGGAGTCAGTGATGCCATCCAGCCATCTCATCCTCTGTTGTCCCCTTCTCCTCCTGCCCCCAATCCCTCCCAGCATCAGAGTCTTTTCCAATGAGTCAACTCTTCGCATCAGGTGGCCAAAGTACTGGAGTTTCATCTTCAGCATCCATTCCCTCCAAAGAAATCCCAGGGCTGATCTCCTTCAGAATGGTCTGGTTGGATCTCCTTGCAGTCCAAGGGACTCTCAAGAGTCTTCTCCAACACCATAGTTCAAAAGCATCAATTCTTTGGTGCTCAGCTTTCTTCACAGTCCAACTCTCACATCCATACATGACCACTGGAAAAACCATAGCCTTGACTAGACGGACCTTTGTTGGCAAAGTAATGTCTCTGCTTTTCAATATACTATCTAGATTGGTCATAACCATTAAAACAAATGCATTTGAATCAGTTCTAATGAGGTGGGTGAAACTGGAGCCTATTGTACAGAGTGAAGTAAGCCAGAAAGAAAAACATCAATACAGGATACTAACACATATATATGGAATTTATAAAGATAGTAATGATAACCCTATACACAAGACAGCAAAATAGACACAGATGTATAGAAAAGTCTTTTGGACTCTGTGGGAGAGGACAAAGGTGAGATGATTTAGGAGAATGGCATTGAAACATGTATATTATCATATGTGAAATGGATCGCCAGTCCAGGTTCAATGCAAGGGACAGGGTGTTTGGGGCTGGTGCACTGGGATGACCCAGAGGGATGGTA
>SJYQ01000952.1:640779-674389 GCA_006410935.1 Redunca redunca
CAAACACATGAAAAGATGCTCAACATCACTCATTATCAGAGAAATGCAAATCAAGACCACAATGAGGTACCACTTCACACCAGTCAGAATGGCTGCGATCCAGAAGTCTGCAAGCAATAAATGCTGGAGAGGGTGTGGAGAAAAGGGAACCCTTTTACATTGTTGGTGGGAATGCAAACTAGTACAGCCACTATGGAGAACAGTGTGGAGATTCCTTAAAAAATTGCAAATAGAATTGCCTTATGACCCAGCAATCCCACTGCTGGGCATACACAGAGGAAACCAGAATAGAAAGAGACACATGTACCCCAATGTTCATCGCAGCACTGTTTATAATAGCCAGAACATGGAAACAACCTAGATGTCCATCAGCAGATGAATGGATAAGAAAGCTGTGGTACATATACACAATGGAGTATTACTCAGCGATTAAAAAAAATACATTTGAATCAGTTCTAAGGAGATGGATGGAACTGGAGCCGATTATACAGAGTGAAGTAAGCCAGAAAGAAAAACACCAATACAGTATACTAACGCATATATATGGAATTTAGAAAGATGGTGATGATGACCCTGTATTCGAGACAACAAAAGAGACTCAGATCTATAGAGTGAACTTTTGGACTCTGGGGGAGAGAGAGAGGGAGAAGGTGGGATGAGATGGGAGAATGGCATTGAAACATGTAAATAAATAAATAAATAGATAAATAAATAAAAATAACCTTAGTGATTTATAAAAAGAAAATCACATTGACATGATAACAAATTAATGAGAAAAATGATCTCCTAAAAGAAGTAAAATTTTTGAGAGAGATGAAATGCAATTTCCACTTTCTGGTAAGTATAGGAAGCTGCTTGCTAGGATTTGCAAGTTGTTATTGATAGAATATTACTTAAAATTCTTTTCACTATCTACCAGCAATCTCACCATTTCCAATCTTAATAGTAAAATTTCTATTTTTCATTTTTATACATAAATTGATTGAGCTAATAAAGCCTTTATGATGTACAAGATTAATTTTATACTATTTACAAGATAAGATAGTGCTTTATAAACATGAAAGTACTTTGTAAAATCAAAATACAGTCAGCTTCTCCTTAACATTTGTAGAATTGAATCATATATAAGGATTTCCAGATAAAAGCAAAAAGGTTCTTGTTAGAGGTAAAAGAAAGTCTAGTTGAGGGTTAATTTACAGAAACTCAATGTAGATATGCTTAGAATATTAAAATATAATCTGAAATTCCTAGGCTGTATGTCACAGTCAAATGACACATCCACCTACAATTGTAATGCTGGGAAAATTCTAACAACTAATCTTGTATTTCACTGGAAGTAATCAAACATTCAGAAATGTCTGATCAAGGTCTGTGTTTTTACTCCAGGGCCCATTTACCCAACCCTAATGATAGTGGTAAGACTGAAATGTACTCTCTGCTTATTGTTAAAGATAGATGTAAGTCCAACATACAGTTAAATGGGGTGCTAGAGTTTAAAACAACTACAGAGAGGGTGCCTTAATGAAGCACAAGTATTCTCATATCTTCCATCTTTCAGAATGTAATCCATTCCTCTAACATCCAAATGAAAGTTCAAGATCTTTTCCACTGCAGGATTTGGGGCTCTCTATCCAAACTATTTCTTTCTTTCTTTTGTTTTATTTTTTAAGAATACTAAGGGAGAGCTTACATGGTCCAGAAACCCACTGTTCTTCCATACCTCAGCTAATCATTGTTAAGGTGACCTTTGGTCAATATTTGTTGTAAAAACTTTTAAAAATTATTATTAAAGTTGGAAGCAATATGTCTGAAAGCTTGGACATAGTACATGAAAAGCACAATACAATGAAAAATTCCTAAAATGAGACAATTTTTGATATTGCTTTCTCTGGAGTAGTTATCTGGGTTTTGCTCTTCCTTGGCTGGTTTTTTGCCAGTCTCTCTCTCAGCTTGCCTAAATGTTGAAAGGATTCATTCCCCTACCTTCTGCTTCTCTCACTTCCAAGCCATCCCCAATGACTATTTTCACCACTCCCAAATCAGGTATTCAACTCTTTCCAGGGTTCAAACAGATGAGGAAAATAGGTTTTTCTTTCTCTTATAGCTGCCTCTAGCTTGAGTGATAATACTGTGGACTGCAGTTCAGAAAGATAATTTTTTACATCATTATATGGAGCATTTAGCTCCTCTTTGTCTCATTAACTCTCTATTTCTGATTAGGATTTTAGTATTAACTTCACACAACCAATTGATCCATTAAAATATCTTCCTATATAAATGATTCAGAAATGTCCTTGATGCTTGAAATGCATTTTGTCTCACTTTCTAGCTGTAAAGTTTTCAAACATTCTTTGAAAGAATTTCATTGTATAAATGAAAAAACTCTGTGTAAATATCAATCTTAAGTTTTAGTAGGTTTTTCCAGTTCAATATTATGCCTCAAAACTCTGAAAAATACACATTAGCATATGTGAATATTATAAAACCTACAAATCTACTTAAACATGCATCTATCCTAACATCTCATTTGTAGAAGAGATGATAGTTTACTATGAAAGGCCAATCTCTCTCTCTACCTATGTTCTCACTTTTTCGATTGCATCTCTTTTCCTTTTCCACTCCTCACTGTGCATCATCAAACTTCCTCCTCTAGTGGGTCATCCCCACCAGATTATAAACATGAAGGTGGCTCTAAAGTTGATCAGCCTGAGTCTGCATCATGGCTTCCCCAGTTACCACTTTGAAACCTTAGCTTTCTCATTTGAAACACTGAGTCAATTATAGTTTAATACTTCAACTCATATTTCATAAAGTTGCATAGATAAAATAGATGATGCATGCAAAATACTTAGCACAATCCCTGGTACATGCTTAAAAACTAAAGGATTTGTTATGTTATTAATACCAACCTCAAAACCTCAAACTTGCTTTAAAAAGTTCCTTTATTAAATATCAATTTGCAGTTTTTAGCTCAGATCTCATTTCCTTCAGAGCCCAAATCATAGAAATATATACAGATAAACTTTATTTTAACTGCTATGAAAATATTTTCTTAGTTTGATTCTTTTGTGTGCATGATTCCCAAATATTTCTGTTGTCTAATTTAGACCAACACCTCTTCTTTTTCTACCCTGTGATTTTAACTGATAGTATCACCTTTTTTTTCCCCATAGATATCAATCATATCTTTATGCTAAAAATATTCAAATTTAAATCCCTTGCCTCTTTACTGCCACTTTAGCATGTCTCACATGCAACTTCATATGCTTCAAACACAATTCAGATATTATATATAATCTATTTTTGCTTTTTCTTTATACCAGGAAATGGCACCAACATGTACTACATTTTTCAAACCAGGAAACACAGCAACTTTGATCCAACAGAATTTCATTTGCTTCCCATTCTGTTTTGTTAGTTTTTATATATTATACCCATGAATGTTAAAAAATGAGCAATACCGAATTATAATGATTGGTTTAAAGAATATTAAGATTTTTAAAGATGTTATTAATAAAAGATGGACCATTCTTATTTTTTCCCAAATAAATCATTTAGTTTTCCTTCAAAAAAAAAAAAAAAAAAAAAAAGACTGAAAAAACACAGTTCTGGAAACACAAAGCACAGCATTCTGAGTGCTGGACTGACACAACTGACCTTCTACACAAAACAATAATAATGCCCATAATGTATGGCAGAGGTTTAAAATTCCATGCATACAGGTTTAATAATTGCAAAGAACAATGGAAGCAAAAACAGAAAAACAACACAAACACTGAATATACATGATATCCCTTTTGCACTTCATTTTAGAAAGGGGGCCATAGCACCTGGGCCCCTTCCAGGACAAGAGACAAGAGACCAGAGACAAGAGCAGACCCCACCAATGATGTCGTGGCCTATTCTTGATCGGTATTTTTTCTTTTCTCTTTAGGCTAATTTTGTACTAATATCTGATAAAACAAACTTTCCAAAGTCAGTATTAACTGAATTTCTGATTTAATTACCTCCTAAAGTTTTATTTGGGCTTCCCTGATAGCTCAGATAGTAAAGCGTCTGCCTACAATGTAGACCTGGGTTCGATCCCTGGGTCGGGAAGACCCTCTGGGGAAGGAAATGGCAACCCACTCCAGTATTCATGCCTGGAAAATCCCACGGACCAAGGAATCTGGTGGGTTACAGTCTATGGGGTCGCAAAGAGTTGGACACGACTGAGCGACTTCACTTCACTAAAGTTTTATTTAATAATCAGAGACATATATTTCATATTTTCATTTTGTTAAATGTTTTTCTCCAATAAAAAGGCAGAAAGTGGCTTGAGGTGCCTTAATGAAGATTAACTTAATAGTATTTTCTTTTTATGGATAATGTTGGCATTTTAAGCATTCAACTTAAAAGAACAATGTTATAAGAAATAATAAATGATTTGGAGATGGGGAAAAGAAATATGAAATAGTTTCAGTGGCATTTTACGTTTTTCTTTCTGCTTGACATTACAAACCAATCAAAGAGTCTACAGATTCAGATTCTAATTATATTACGAGCACAAATGTCTCAGCAGTGCTGTGTTTGCCCTGTTGAGTGGAGACCCCACATGTTGTGTCAGATGAGATATTTGGAAATCTTTTAATATGTGAAAATTGACATACTGGCATTTACCATCACTAAATGGAGAACAGTATCAGAGACAAGCTTTTTTTCCTGAAGCAGAGTGTGTTATCAAATTCTGGGAACAGCTGGCTTGACAGATTGTCCTTGTTTGTCCCCAGCTTAGATTCTGTTGAACACTTCAGCATGTATTGGGTATGTTATTTAGGCTAGACGTGACATTTCCAGTACCTCTTTAAAGGTCAGAATGACAGATGTCTGGGTATAATATTCTTTACTGGAAATATTTATACTGCGATCAATGCTTATATATTCTTCAAATACTGTTCCCATTTTAAGTGATTTGTAAGAATTTGGTTTTTTAAAGAGATATCTCAGTCCTGATTTTCCAATCTCCTGGATATAATGCATAACACTCTAGAAAAATGAGACAATATAATATGTTAACTCCATAATATCTGAAAATGCTTTGCAATTTTAAAGTAAAATATTAACATTAGTTATTTTCATTGCAGGCATTTTGTATGCTTATTTTCTATATGAATAAGCAGACTAACCAATTTCTAAATAAATAGCTGGATAGACGGATGGATGATAGAATCCACATCTGATGTCTGGAGTCATATGCTGTCATCCAAAACCAACCATTACATAGTAATGAAGCCAGCATCCTTTCATCAAATGGAAACACTATCAATATCCTAGGCACTATTTTACATAATACAATTACCTAGAGACTTCATGAAAGAGACAAGAAAAGGCTTAATATAACATGTCTTAGAACATACAACTTTATAAATGCCTCTGTTCCCGACTCTAACTGCTAAGCAGGAGTGGTGGTTTAATTTGGGTGATAATATTACCCTTGATCAATTTTCTGCCACCAATCTCTTGTTTTCCCTTCTAGTTCCAAGATCCCTCCTGCTCCTGCCCAAGTTTCCCATACCTTTAACATGGATTATATTAACAGTTTTAATCCACATACACAAAAATCATATATATTGCAATTTATAAAGCACAGCTCTTGTAGTCATCATTTACCAAGATTCACTTTCCTAAGATGCAGCAGATGATATTAAATAAGTGTGCTCCCAGTTAAACAGGTTACTTCCTAAATAAAGATATGTCATATGGGCAAAAGTTGTCAGTTTAATCTGCTCTTGCCAATTATTCTAATGAACTGTATAGTCAGTCTGATACAACTTGACATGAATAATTTTTAATTAAACAGAAATATTAGGATTTATATAAAAAAATCTTAAAAGTGTTTTGAGTGGTTCTATCATCATCATTATAAGGAGTTTAAACTGCCAATCACTGCAGAAGACTGGGTGTTTCCATTGTGGAAACATCTTGTTAAAATTTTGTGTGATTCTTCACATAGTGGCAGAATTGTGCCCATCTCCATTCAATTTAGGTAAACTGCCATGATCATTTGAAAATTAATTTTATACTGTCATATAGAAGCATGTACCTCTTTCATTTCCATCACTTTCCAGGAGTGTGTATAAAGAATTCTTACTTTTCTCTTAATTAATTCAGTTCAGTTCAGTCACTCAGTTGTGTCTGACTCTCTGAGACCCCATGAACCACAGCACGCCAGGGCTCCCTGTCCATCGCAACTCCTGAAGTCCACCCAAACCCATGTTATCCCCTTCTCCTCCTGCCCTCAATCTTTCCCAGCATCAAGGTCTTTTCAAATGAGTCAGCTCTTCGATCAAGTGGCCAAAGTACTGGAGTTTCAGCTTCAACATCAGTCCTACCTATCTCTTAATCAACCTGATGTAAATTATCTACTGTAGTTTATACTTTAAATTTCATGAGATACACAGAAACTTATGAACATGGGTATCCCAGATGGCCACATTTAAAGGTATTTGAATTCTGCTTCTAAAGTATACTTCCCAGTATATCTTATTGTTATTAATTTCACTTAATATACATATTTAACAGTAGAACATGTTATTGTTAACAATGTTTTTTATATTTTGGAAGCATTCTCCTTTTATTTCATTTTTAGGATGTTTTTACAGGTTTATATTTATGTTCCTCAAATTTTGTGATTTTGATCTTCAATGGACTATGTCACTTGTATAAATAATGATAAACATTTATATCAAGAAGACTGGAAATACCTAAAAGGAGCATTCTTATTTATTAGACAAGTTTTTAAAAATCACGTCCTTAGAATTAAAAAATATGCAAATTCAGCAAATATTTGTTCACACAATACTAGGATCATTCTGAAAATTTTTGGAAAATAATGTTCAGGTCTTCGTGTCAATCATGACAGAAGAATGTGAAATTCATGTAAATAGATCCCAGAGAATTTCTAGGTTCAGATAACATAAAAATGCATCAAGGTCTTTGTATTATTATCCTCAATGATCCACACTCTCTTGTAGAAGTATCATACTACCTCATTCTTGCCAAGTTTCCTTTTAGGTACAGTATATTCTCTCTTCTTACTTGAGGCTTAGTCCTATGACTTTGGCTTCCCAGGTGGCTCAATAAAGAATCCATCTGTCAATGAAGGAGACACAGGAAGTGCAGCTTTGATCCTTGGGTCAGAAAGATCCTGTGAAGGAGAAAATGGACAAGAATACTCCAGTATTCTTGTAAGAAATCCCATGGATAGAGGAGCCTAGTGGGCTGCAGTCCAAGGGGTCCAAAGAGTCTGACACGACTGAGCAACTGAGCACGTGTGACATTCTTTGGACAAGAAAATGGTTGAGTATGCTATATATGACCAGGAAATGAAAACATACTCCCACAGTTCAGTTGGTTTCTTGTTCCTCTCTTCTTCCATGAGAATGGTTTGCTCCAGTTATGAGCTGCCTCTACTCAGTTGGAAGGAATGCGCATGCAATGCGGGGACCTGTGTTCGATCCCTGGATTGGGAAGGTCACCTAGAGAAGGGAAAGATACCCACTCCAGTATTCTGGCCTAGAGAATTCAGACATGACTGAGCAATTTTCACTTTCACTTTAGGATATAGATTAGGGAGGAAGCAACTTGAGGAAGAAAGAAGGAGAAGCTCTATACAATCAGCAAAAACAAGATGGGAGCGGACTGTGGCTCAGATCATGAACTCCTTATTACCAAATTCAGACTGAAATTGAAGAAAGTGAGGAAAACCACTAGACCATTCAGGTATGACCTAAATCAAATCCCTTATAACTATACAGTGGAAGTGAGAAATAGATTTAAGGGACTAGATCTGATAGATAGAGTACCTGATGAACTATGGACAGAGGTTCGTGACATTGTACAGAAGAAGGGATCAAGATCATCCCTAAGAAAATGAAATGCAAAAAAAGCAAAATGGCTGTCTGAGGAGGCTTTAAAAATAGCTGTGAAAAGAAGGGAAGTGAAAAGCAAAGGGGGAAAAGGAAAGATATATCCATTTGAATGCAGTGTTCCAAAGAATAGCAAGAAAGCCTTCCTCAGCAGTCAATGCAAAGAAATAGAGGAAAACAAGAGAATGGGAAAGAGTAGAGAACTTTTCAAGAAAATTAGAGATACCAAGGGAACATTTCATGCAAAGATGGCTCAATAAAGGACAGAAATGGTAGGGACCTAATAGAAGTCGAAGATATTAAGAAGTGGCAAGTATACACAGAGGAACAGTACAGAAAAGATCTTCACGACCCAGATAATCATGAAGGTGTGATCATTCACACTCACCTAGAGCCAGACATCCTGGAATGTGAAATCAGGTGGGCCTTAGGAAGCATCACTATGAGCAAAGCTAGTGGAGGTGATGAAATTCCAGTTGAGCTATTTCAAATCCTCAAAGATGATGCTGTGAAAGTGCTGTATTCAGTATGTGAGCAAATTTGGAAAACTCAGCAGTGGCCACAGGACTGGAAAAGGTCAGTTTTCCTTCCAGTCCCAAAGAAACGTGATGCCAAAGAATGCTCAAAGGCAATGCAAAAGAATGCTCAAACTACCACACAATTGCACTCATCTCACACACTAGTAAACTAATGCTCAAAATTCTCCAAGCTAGGCTTCAGCAATATATGAACCTTGAACTTCCAGATGTTCAAGCTGGATTTAGAAAAGGCAGAGGAACCAGAGATCAAATTGCCAACATCCGCTCAATCATCAAAAAGTTAGACTTCCAGAAAAATGTCTATTTCTGTTTTATTGACTATGTCAAAGCCTTAGACTCTGTGGATCACAATAAAGTGTGGAAAATTCTGAAAGAGATGGGAATACCAGAACACCTAACCTGCCTCTTGAGAAACCTGTATGCAGGTCAGGAAGCAACAGTTAGAACTGGACATGGAACAACAGACTGGTTCGAAATTGGGAAAGGAGCACATCAAGGCAGTATATTGTCACCCTGTTTATTTAACTTATATGCAGAGTACATCATGGAAAATGTCAGGCTGGATGAAGCACAAGGTGGAATCAAGATTGCCAGGTGAAATACCAACAACCTCAAATACGCAGATGACATCACTCTTATGACAGAAAGTGAAGAACAAAAGAGCCTCTTGAGGGAAGTGAAAGAGGAGAGTGAAAAACTTGGCTTAAAACTCAACATTCAGAAAACTAACATCATGGCATCTGGTTGCATGACTTCATGGCAAATAGATGGGGAAACAATGGAAACAGTGAGAGTTTATTTTTAGGGGGCTCCAAAATCACTGCAGATCTTGACTGAAGCCATAAAATCAAAAAACGTTTGCTCCTTGGAAGAAAAGCTATGATTAACCTAGATAGCATATAAAATCAGAGATTACGTTACCAACAAACGTCCGTCTAGCCAAAGCTATGGTTTTTCCAGTAGTCATGTATGGATGTGAGAGTTGGACTATAACAAAAGCTGAGCACTGAGAATTGTTGATTTTCAACTGTGGTATTGGAGAAGACTCTTGAGAGTCCCTCAGACTGAAAGGAGATCCAACGAATCCATCCTAAAGGAAATCAGTCCTGAATATTCATTGGAAGGACTGATGCTGAATCGGAAGATCCAATACTTTGGGCACTTGATGTGAAGAGTTGACTCATTTGAAAAGACCCTGACGCTGGGAAAGACTGGGAGGTGGGAAGAGAAAGAGGTGATAGAGGATGAGATGGTTGGACGGCATCACAACTTGATACACATGAGTTTGAGTAAGCTTTGGGAGTTGGTGATGGACATGGAAACCTGGCGTTTTGCAGTCCATTGGTCACAGAGTTGGGCATGACTGTGTGACTGAACTGAACTTTGAACATCATGACATCCACTTTTGAAATATTGTCCAAAAAATAATTTTCAAAACATTAATGTGCACTGATTTGGGAGTGAAAGGATTTCTCAAGAGGATAAACTTTCTGTAGTTTCTGATATCATTTTTTTTTTCTTTCCCCAGTAGTAACTGGCAGTTCTTTACTCTGACCATGACTCATATTATTGAGTAAAGAAATGAATATTTAAGTAAATGACTGACATGGAATAATATGAATACAATAGATGGTTACAGATATTGTTATTATTTATCTGCTTGCTTTACTTTTTCTTTGCCAGCATACCTTTCAGTTCAGTTCAGTTCAGTTGCTCAGTCATGTACGGCTCTTTGCCACCCCATGAGTTGCAGCACGCCAGGCCTCCCAGTCCATCATCAACTCCCGGAGTTCCCTCAGACTCGTGTCCATCGAGTCAGTGATGCCATCCAGCCATTTCATCCTCTGTCGTCCCCTTCTACTCCTGCCCCCAATCGCTCCCAGCATCAAAGTCTTTTCCAATGAGGCAACTCTTCGCATGAGGTGGCTCAAGTACTGGAGTTTCAGCTTTAGCATCATTCCTTCCAAAGAAATCCCAGGGCTGATCTCCTTCAGAATGGACTGGTTGGATCTCCTTGCAGTCCAAGGGACTCTCAAGAGTCTTCTCCAACACCACAGTTCAAAAGCATCAATTCTTTGGTGCTCAGCTTTCTTCACAGTCCAACTCTCACATCCATACATGACCACTGGAAAAACCATAGCCTTGACTAGACGGACCTTAGTCGGCAAAGTAATGTCTCTGCTTTTAAATATACTATCTAGGTTGGCCATAACTTTTCTTCCAAGGAGTAAATATCTTTTAATTTCATGGCTGCAATCACCATCTGCAGTGATTTTGGAGCCCCACAAAATAAAGTCTGATACTGTTTCCACTGTTTCTCCATCTATTTGCCGTGAAGTGATGGGACCGGAGAACATGATCTTCGTTTTCTGAATGTTAAGCTTTAAGACAAATTTTTCACTCTCCACTTTCACTTTCATCCAGAGGCTTTTTAGTTCCTCTTCACTTTCTGCCATAAGGGTGGTGTCATCTGCATATCTGAGGTGATTGATATTTCTCCCAGCAATCTTGATTCCAGCTTGTGTTTCTTCCAGTCCAGCGTTTCTCATGATGTACTCTGCATAGAAGTTAAATAAGCAGGGTGACAATATACAGCCTTGACATACTCCTTTTCCTATTTGGAACCAGTTTGTTGTTCCATGTCCAGTTCTAACTGTTGCTTCCTGGCCTGCATAAAGGTTTCTCAAGAGGCAGGTCAGGTGGTCTGGTATTTCCATCTCTCTCAGAATTTTCCACAGTTTATTGTGATCCACAGAGTTAAAGGCTTTGGCATAGTCAATAAAGCAGAAATAGATGTTTTTCTGGAAATCTCTTGCTTTCTCCTTGATCCAGCAGATGTTGGCAATTTGATCTCTGGTTCCTCTGCCTTTTCTAAAACCAGGTTGAACATCAGGGAGTTCATGGTTCACGTATTGCTGAAGCTTGGCTTGGAGAATTTTGAACATTACTTTACTAGTGTGTGAGATGAGTGCAATTGTGCGGTAGTTTGAGCATTCTTTGGCATTGCCTTTCTTTAGAAAGGCTAAATAAGTCAGGTTTGTTGTGGCAAGAAAATAATCTCTGATTGAGTGTATTTCAACAATAAAAAGTTATTTCTGACTCAGTATTCCACAGATCAGTTACACCTGGCTCTGTTCAACTTAGCTCTCTTGTATTATGCTCTGTTCCTCAAGTTCAGTTCAGTCGTTCAGTTGTGTCCGAGTCTTTGCCACCCCATGAACCACAGCACACCAGGCCTCCCTGTCCATCACCAACTCCCGGAGTCCACCCATACCATGTCCATTGTGTTGGTGATGCCATCTAACCATCTCATCCTCTGTTGTCCCCTTTTCCTCCTGCCCTCAATCTCTCCAAGAATAAGGGTCTTTTCAAATGAGTTAGCTCTTCGCATCCTCCCCTCAATCCCTCCCAGCATCAGAGTCCTTTCCAATGAGTCAGCTCTCCTCATCAGGTGGCCAAAGCATTGGAATTTCAGCTTCAACATCAGTCCCTCCAATGACCACCCAGGACTGATCTCCTTAAGGATGGACTGGTTGGATCTCCTTGCAGTCCAAGGGACTCTCAAGAGTCTTCTCCAACACCACAGTTCAAAAGCATCAATTCTTCAGCGCTCAGCTTTCTTCACAGTCCAACTCTCACATCCATGCATGACCACTGGAAAAACCATAGCCTTGACTAGACAGACCTTTGTTGGCAAAGTATTTCTCTGCTTTTTACTGTACTGTCTAGGTTGGTCATAACTTTCCTTCCCAGGAGCAAGTGTCTTTTAATTTGATGGTTGCAATAACCATCCCCAGTGATTTTGGAGTCCAGAAAAATAAAGTCAGCCACTATTTCCACTGTTTCCCCACCTGTTTGCCATGAAATGATGGGATGAATGCCAATATCTTATTTTTCTGAATATTGAGCTTTAAGCTAAGTTTTTGACTCTCCTCTTTCACTTTCACCAAGAGGCTCTTTAGTTGTTCTTCACTTTCTGCCATAAGGGTGGTGTCATCTACATATCTGAGGTTGTTGATATTTCTCCCGGCAATCTTGATTCCAGCTTGTGTTTCTTCCAGTCCAGTGTTTGTCATGATGTACTCTGCAGATAAGTTAAATAAGCAGGGTGACAATATCCAGCCTTGATGTACTCGTTTTCCTATTTGGAACCAGTCTGTTGTTCCATGTCCAGTTCCTGCCCCTGTGGTAGGCCATTGCTGAACTATACTTCCACAGGGGACCCTCAAAGACTCAAAGGCAGGTCTGGCTCAATCTCTGTGGAGTCTCCTGGTGAGCACAAGATTTTGTTTAAGCCCTCCAAGGATGTCTGGAGCATATGGGGTTTGATTCTAAATGCGATTTTGCCCCTCTGTCTACCTTTTTGGGGCATCTCCTTTGCCCTTGAACACGGAGTATATTTTTTTGGTGGGATCCAACATTCTCCTGATGATGGCTGTTCAGCAGTGAGTTGTAATTGTAGAGTTTAGTGCTTGAGTTGAGCTCTGCCAGTTTGTCCTGACAAAAACCACTGTGTGGAGGCAGCAAGAGTGTGGTGGGCAGCTCCAGGAACCCCGCTGAGTGACCCCCTCACCCCTCCCCCACTAGGCAGCTGTTAGTCCAGCTCCATGTGGTGGAGCTCAGGGCCTGTGCTCAGTTTCCTGTCCACCATGACTGGTGCCCTCATCGCTGTTGTGTCTGCCAGGGTTAGGAGGCTGTCAGGGGCCATCGGGCACCCAGCTATGGAGCTCTCTGGGCCCCGAGCCACCCGGTTCCCCTAATGTTATAGCAATAAGTAAATTAAAATTTTATAACTATTTCTCCCAACCTAATATTCAATAAGTATTTTTTAAATCACATTTGCATAGTTTATGCTCACCATTAAATATTAAACAGCACAATATGGTGAATATTGGAAAACTCTGTTAACTCTTTCAGAAATTTGTAAAGGATGTTCCTGTAGAATTTGGTAGAGTGCTAATCATAGACCAGTTCTAAGCATTTACACCAGTCAAACTAGAAAAATACACAATTTACATGGCATTATTAGCCATATCTGGTTTTGAGCAATTTTTCTATGATTTAATTTTATTTCCTTGATTTTATTTATTTATTTGATTGGCTGCTCCAGGATTTAGGTTATATGTATTTAATTAATCAGACTTTACCATCAAATAATCTTGCCTTATTTTACCGTTAGTGAAGGTTTTTACAACATTTTATTTTTAAATCCCACCTCTCATCCTTGGTCAGATCAAGGGTTAAAAAGTCAGACTTGTATTATTCCTAGAGATTGTAAGTTATTGTAGCCAAAATTTCTGAAAAACTTATCCAATATAACTGAAACCTGAGCTTCATTTCATTCAATTAATATAACTAGTTTAGATCCTGTAAAAAATATTAGGAAATGTTAAGTCAGTATCAGTATTTCTTGGAAATTTCTATTTTCATTTTCTTTGCTGTTGATTTTTGCTGATTGTGTTTGTTTCCTTTTTTTCTTTATGAAATATCCCACAATTGCAATTCAAAGATGAAACATATTTGTTTTAAATACCTTTTATGACTGGTAATAATTAATGTCATTTCTAAGAATACAGTTTGTGTGTGCATTGGTATGTATGTATACATGTTAATATGTGTTTTACTATGTTTGCAGTTATTAATGATAACTACCTGATAATAACTCTTCACTAGTCCTAAAATCTAGGGCTAGTTTTTCATCTGCTTCCAGATCAGATATGTGAATCTTCCAAATCTAAATGGGAATCTGTGGGCCTTTTTATAGTCCAGGATTACTCATAGCACACTCATAGCTCAGTTGGTAAATCATCTGCCTGCAATGTAGGAGACCTGGGTTCAGTTCCTGGGTCGGTAGGATCCCCTGGAGAAGGAAATGGCAACCCACTCCAGTATTCTTGCCTGGAGAATCCCATGGACAGAGGAGCCTGGCAGGTTACAGTCCATGGGATCGCAAGAGTCAGACACGACTTGGCCACTAAACCACTATGACTTACTATTTAGTATTCACCTCTCACAAATTTACACCAATAGTATGCTAACAAAAATTCTCTAATATAGAATTTTTTTAATATTGTTATTTAAAGTCTTAATACTAACACTAATAAGCTCATTATTGGGGTAGAACCGACCTCATTTTATACTAGAAGCATACTGTAAAGGCACCAGTCACTCCTTTGTTTTCTTTTGAGGTGAAAATTTTGCAAGTCTATTAAATGTAGAAAATGTTCTAATGCAAACTAAAAGCAAACGCCAAATCATGAATGTTCTTGTGACAAACATAGTGAGTGTCCTGTTTAATATTCTTAAAATCCACAGTTAGTCATAGACTGTAGTTGGCCTAGTATAAACGAATCAGGTTTTAATTTATAACTATGAGAAACATGAAGTTAGGAGTCACTGAACAAGAAAACTTAAAAGTAAGAACTTTCTTTTAAGTGTTATTGATTTTGAATTTGACAGAAAAGAATTACCAACTTGTCACTTGAGAAGAAGCTCTAAATTTCCATTGTAGAAATGGTGAAACATAAGCCTTGATCTTAGAATTCAACATGACTCACTGCAGTGAGAGAGGCATTCATTAATTAAACATCCACAGTGTGCTAAGCGCTGCAGAGGACAATAAAGATATGTTTCTTGCCAGGGTGGAGAATGGAAGTCATTTCCTCTTGCAACATCCATTGCTGAGGTAAGTTTTACCCATCGATGAAAGAAACCTGCCTCATCATGAATAAAAAAGAGTGTAGTTTTCTCTGTTCTGCTTCAAGGAATTGATACTTTCTCATTATTGAAGGACAGGGACTATGCACTGACATACTTGGAAATAACACTTCTATTAGTGCTTTATGATCTAGTGACAGCAAAAGGCACATAAGCAAAGAACAGCCCCCTATTGTGCCAGCTGGGGGGCTTCTCCCTTGGCTTGGTGGCAAAGAATTTCCCTGCAAGGCAGGAGATTCAGGAGACACAGAGTGGATCCCTGGGTGAGGAAGATCCCCTGGAGAAGAGCATGGCAACCCACTCCAGTATTCTTGCCTGGAGAATCCCATGACCAGAGGAGCCTGGTGGGCTATAGTCCATGGGGTTGCAAAGAGTCGTAAACAACTAAAGTGACTAAGCATGGACACATGTGCCGGTTATGTTTATTAGATTCTAGCATTGAGTTCCACCAACAGCATAACTCCTGCTGCCCATTTTGCTCTCCATCGCTGGCAAGATTCTAGTCAATGATCAAATACCAACTCACAAATCACTTCCTTTGTGAAGACTTCTCAGTTCTTTGAGAGACTGAGTTACTATTGTCTGCACTCTAAAAGTTTTCTTACTCTACTAAGAGCTCTTTACTGCTTTGGATTGTTACCTGTTTACTGTTCTCCTCCCACATAAATTCAACCCAGCTCTGATTTGTCTTAATTATGCTGAGGATTTCCAAAAAGCACCAAAGGAAATTTCAGTAATACAACAACAAAAAAGTCAAAAAGCAAGAGGAATTATTATTTCCAAATCTGTCTTCCGAGGTGGCACAGTGGGAAAGAATCTGCCTGCCAATGCAGGAGACACAGGAGATGTGGATTCGATCCCTGGGTGGGGAAGAACCCCTGGAGGAGGAAATGGCAACCCACTCCTGTATTCCTGCCTGGAAAATTCCATGGACAGGGGTGCCTGGTGGGCTATAGTCCATGGGTTGTAAAGAGTCAGACAGGACTAAACAACTGAGAACAAACTGTGAATTCCTTAAAGAAAGTGGAATTTCTTGTTTTCCAGTAGCCATCAAAAGTAAAATACAAACAGAAAATAAAAGGGCAAAATAAAAAAGCAAAATATTGTCTAGGAAACACAACAATTTTAAAAGAGAAAGTATAGAGAAAGCTTGTATCTGCGTTTAAATTACTGAATCTACTTAATACCCTATATTCTTTAATGCTATCACTTAAAAGAGGTTTGGAAGAATGAAGGTGTAGCCTTTTTCTACAGAATAACAGTACTCACTATAGTCCCTGGAAGCCATTTGTTGTCAGTAATTAGTATCCAACCACTAATTCCATGCACCTCTCCCATCTTTTAGCTTCAATCATAGTGTAGATCTGGAGCCTTCATTAGTGAACAGTGAATTTATTCTCTTCCAAGCTCTGAGAGAAATGTCTATCTGCAAATTTGAGAAAAACCATTTCAATCTGTTTTATTTTCTTTTCTATAAAATAAAGCATTTAGAATAAGTTTTTACCCTCAGTAAATCTCACTCACTACTAATCATTGCTCTAAGTCTCTGCTTTCTTTTTTTTTTTTTTCCCCAAAGTTCTATTTTTCTGGTTAAGCTAAGAAATAACTCAGAGTGGAAGTTACCTAGAAGCAAGGTTGACAAAGCACTGAATACCAATCTGAAGTCCCTATTCACATGAGAAAGTCATCTCAAGAAATCATTTTCCCCTTCTGTCACCAATAACCCTTCTTGCCATGTTACAGTGGGATGCAATTTTGTGAACTTTAAGTAGAGGAAAAGAACTTCAAAATTTGTTTACAGAGATGTTTAATTGTGTGTTTTCTTTCTTGGCATTTAAATGAAGCTTGGTAGAGTCTGTAATGTTTAAAATATCTCTGAGTGTTTTAGTCCTGTTCCGTAATTCTTCACACATCAACTGCATATATTCTTCCTCCCACAACAGTATTTTATTATTAATACATATGCAGTGATGTAACATTAGTGGTGGCTATTTAATGTATTCAAGTCGAAGGTGAATTCATTGTAAAAGTTAAAAATGGATGGGCCTCTTATCTGAGATGCTAACATCACTGCCAGATAAATTATGCAATCTTCTTAGCCTTGTTCAGAAACAGATCAATACAAATTTTAAAAATCCTCTGGATCAAATAAAACCATAGGTTTGCTTTTCTTATAGTGATTCTGCTTTGTCATTAAGTGGTTGTAATTTGGCATTCTTTCAGGTACTTGAAGTTGCGCAATAGATAGAAATCGCACTAGATTACAAGTATTAAAGCTATATAATGAGATAGGTGTTAATTCTATGAATAGCATTTGAAGTGTGAAAAATTTTTAAATGGGGGTTAAAGGAACAAAGAAAAAATAAATAGCATAGTACAGTATAACTTTAGTACAACAGAGAAATGGAATATGATGACTTCAACTCTTGCATTATGTACAAAGAGAGTAATTCTCTTCATATAACAGATTTAAGAGGCAATAAAATGATGTTCCATCCACATGATATTCTAAACATTACTCACAGGGTAAAATTCTTCACTTTGGTTTTGTTCTATGATTAAAACTCAGTACTAACTATAAAATGCTATCTTACTTTTTCTTGTAAATACCAATATAAGAGTATTTAAGACATATTAAAATTCAGTCAGTATACTGTATTGGTGTTTTTCTTTCTGGCTTACTTCACTCAATATAATAGTCTCCAGTTTCATCCACCTCATTAGAACTGATTCAAATGTATTCTTGGGGCTGGTGTCCTGAGAGACCCAGAGGGATGGTACTGGAAGGGAGGAGGGAGGGGGGTTCAGGATGGGGAACATGTGTATGTATAGCTGTGACGGATTCATGTCGATGTATGGCAAAACCAATACAATATTGTAAAGTAATTAACCTCCAATTAAAATAAATAAATTTATATTAAAAAATTAAAAAAATAAAATTCAGTCATTCAGATCTTAACAAGAATTTGTTGAATATGGATCTTATTTATTTTATGCCTGAATGAGATTCTTGTACTTCCCAAAAGAAAGGGAATTTTGATACTGTAAATGATTGGTGTCAAAACGACACTGAAACAAATTTATACCATGCCTGCCATTGCTTTGTGTTAAGTAAAAAACATATTATAATGGTATGGCTTTTATTATTGACTATTCTAAGAACTCAGCCATATTATAGGTAAACTAGGAATCAAATAATTGTCTCCACATGTCCATCTTAATTACTAAACTTCGGTATGATACCAGTCAATTTTTCTCATTGATTATATAGTAAGGACATGATTTATGCTATATGTTTAATGTCAGGAAAGCTACTAGAACCACAAACCAAGTTTCTTGTTCATATTTCCTCTCCATTATTTAAGTGTGTGCTTCTGGTATATAAGGTGATTTTAACACCCTTAAATGCAACATTAATAGTAATCTATAAATATTGGAAATATAACTCATATTCAAAAGTCAGCATATGTGGTTTCTACATTTCTTTTATTTGGGGTGAACTGTGCTCCTTCTGTCCTCAAGGCAGATAGCTGTGATTTGATTAAATCCCTGTTAGGAAAATAATGCTTTTCACCTACTTATAAAAGGGATAATGGAGGAGTTACGGATTATGTTTTTATTTAAATACATACATTTAAATATGGGCTTCCCTGGTCTCCGTTGTAAAGAACCCATCTCCCAATGCATAGAAGCGAGTTCAATCCCCTGGAGAAGGAAATGGCAATCCACTCTCAGTATTATGGTAATACTGTATTACCATACCAATACTGTATGGTACCCCAGTATTCTTGCTTGGCATAGACAGAGGAGACTGGCGGGCTTCAGTCCATCGGGTTGCAAAGAGTCAGACACAACTGAACGACTAAACAACAACAATACTTCTAAATATATATATTTTCCTTAAATAAATACACACACACACACACACACACACACACACACATATATATATATATATATATATATATATATAGTGGTAGAAATTTTCTTTAACCATCATTCATACACTTAAGATCACAGACTATAAGTTGTTTATCTGCAATGCTTTACAACTTTTTAGAAAACAAAGTGTATGTGGTTCTCTCAAAGAAATATAAATATCTAATCTATTTATGTTCACACCTCTTAAAATGTGTTTACTTTATTGTATTTTTCATTGCTTCCTGAATGCACATCATCTTCATTATTATTGAAATCATCACTGGACAGTATTTAATGATCAGTTCATTAATTAGTTTACCTAGAATGAGATAACCATATAGAAATGCTCTCCTCCAGGAGATCTTCCCAACCAAAGGATCAAACCCAGGTCTCCCACATTGCACACAGATTCTTTACCATCTGAGCCATCAGGGAACCCATATAGAAATGCAGGAACATATTATTTTATCTTAGTCAATATATAATTTAATGGAAAAATATATCAGATAAATTTTTTTATTGATGATAACATGAAAATTGTGATTAAAACTATATGAAAGTGGAAACTGAGATTTATAAATGATAAAATGAAATTATACTCATATTATTTCAATGTTTCCCTTGTCTAGTACTTTCCACCTAAAATCTTTGTTTCTGATATGAAGCTTAGCCAATCTGAGTTTAGCCTTGCATCACCCTGAAAATGAGTGGGTTCTAAATTTATCAGAACACTGAGATTTGTTTTATCTGGAGTATCTGAAATTTTTTTACTAGATTATCAGGAGACATAGATATCTATGTATCCAGAAATAACAACTTCCTGCTAAGCAACTTTAACTCATACAAATAGGCCTTAAACAGAGTTACTCTCCTATCTATCCACCTGGGTTTACGTATTACTTTCCTCTAGGATTCTCTCTATCATGTCTCCCCACATCAAGTTACATCTCCATAGAAGTTAATTCCTTCTGAAACTCAATCTGCACTCATCTTTGGACAGAGGTTCTAGTAACTTTTCTGGTTTATTCTATCCATGATCCAACCTTCTCTATCACTCAACTGGGTTCTTTTATAATACATGGTGAGCATTTGCTTAATGAAGTAAAGGTGTCTCTGCTCTTTAATTCATTAAATTTAATTGCTTAATTTATAATCAGCTTAAACATAAATTATGCATATTTGTATACTCCAGGTTTTTTTTTTTTTTTAAGTCAGTCGTGTCCAACTCTTGGTGACCCCATGGGCTGTAGCCCACCAGGCTCCTCCATCCATGGAATTTCTAGGCAAGAGTACTGGAATGGGTTGCCATTTCCTTCTCCAGGGGACCTTCCCGACCCGAGGATCGAACCTGGGTCTTCCCCATTGTGGGCAGATGCTTTACCGTCTGAGCCACCAAGAAATCCCAGTTAGTTTTACATAAAGTATGCATGTTTGTATACTTCAGTTAGTTTTACTAAATTTTATTTACTTGGGGTTTTTCTATATACATTTATTGATACAATGCATACACATTTATTTATGTTGGCAGAAAGAAAGGAAAGTGTGCTTGCTATATTGTTCTCCCAAAGGATAAGGTTTATTTGCCTGGAAAATCCCATGGATAGAGGAGCCTGGTAGGCTGCAGTCCACGGGATCGTGAAGAGTGGGACACAACTGAGCGACTTCACTTTCACTTTTCACTTGCATGCTTTGGAGAAGGAAATGGCAACCCACTCCACTGTTCTTGCCTGGAGAATCCCAGGGACGGGGGAGCCTGTGGGCTGCTGTCTATGGGGTCGCACAGAGTCGGACACGACTGAAGTCACTTAGCAGCAGCAGCAGCAGCATTAAAATTAATCTTGTCAGTTTACATGGCCAATTAATTCTATTTAACACTTTACTGTTAGCTTTTTCAAGAAACTCAGAAAATGGTTTTGTTGCTAAAGTAGACCTAGGAGGGATTATTTTAAAAGTACCAGCAGTGACGTTTATAATTAGTGGATCTTTGGTGGCTCAGACGGAAAAGCGTCTGCCTGTAATGCGAGAGACCGGGGTTCGATTCCTGGGTCGAGAAGATCCCCTGGAGAAGGAAATGGCAATCCACTCCAGCGCACTTGCCTGGAAAATCCCATGGACGGAAGAGCCTCGTAGGCTACAGTCCATGGGGTCACAAAGAGTCGGACAGGACTGAGCGACTTCACTTTCACTTTTGAAAATAAAGTGTTATTAGTGCAGTTAAATACAACCTGACCTTCCCCAATATCCATTTCAAGGAAGAACTTTACTACCACAAACAGATTTCAGTCACATGCTACAGAATGTGACGGTTATCATTTAAATACCATTTCTGTTATCTTCTTAAATCTACTGATCTGATGAGAATGAATTTAATATCTAGGAATATAATTATATCTAGAGGCACTGGTGAATCCTTCTCTCAAGAATAGTGAGGATAATGGATCAAGAGAGAGGACATGGCAGACCAGAGAAAAATTATTTAATAGAGCAGAGTCTTGTTTAATAAACTATTTCAAAAACTGCCCTTATAAATGCTATGTATCCTGAATTGTTTGCATTTTCGCATTTTATAATTATTTACTATTAACAGAACCAATGATAGCATTGAAGAATTTACTGAAGAAAGAATAAAGAAATTTAGATAACTCAGGGGAAAAATATATTAAAATAAATTTATATAAAGCCAATAAATGAACAATTACATATATCTGTGTNGGGGAAATATATATTAAAATAAATTTATATAAAGCCAATAAATGAACAATTACATATATCTGTGTGTTAGTATCAGAGAGCAAGAGAGAGACTAATAAAGAGAATATGTATGAAGAGAATATATTCTTATCCAATCTTCATTATTCAAAGTTTAGAGGATGGATGAAAAATGAGGAGTAATGGACTTCTGAGTTATTTTTGAAGTTGTGACTATACTCTAAATGAAATGACTGAAAAAGAGTAAACAAATTAAAACAACACTACCAACCTTCTCAATGTGCCACATATATAATACAATTTCAGAAGTGCTACTGGAAGTTTCTGGGTATAAGAAGTATTTGCTTTTTTCAATTCCTGAAAATGATCTAAGTTTCCTCCAATTCTTAAAAGATAATTTAACAGAATATAAAATTCTAGACTTACAGTTAGTTTTCCTCCAAACTTTGATGATATAATTCTTATTTATATTGCTTCTGATAAGAAGACTGCTTTCTATGTAATTGTTAATTTAAAAAGAAATTCTCTATTTTCTTTTGATAAAGCTAAACATTTTGGCTATATAAATAATGGTCTGAGGTCTCACTATTGCTCATTTTTTCTGAATTCATCACTAACTGACGCTTAGATTGTTGCACCAACCTAGAATGTAATCCTTCAATGTTTTGTTTACTTTTTGCAGCCTTATATTTCCAAGATTTTTTTTTGGGGGGGGGGCTTTTAAAAAATCAAGCTCCCCGTGATATTTTGTTCGTTTTCTCAAATTTCTTTTCTCTTTTTGTGGTTGATACTTTATCTATTTGAGGATCCTATGCATATATATTTTAAATGATCTTAAATCTAGCTTCATGAGAAGCAAATTCAACTTTTTCTAATTACTTTTTGGCTGCATTAGTGAGTTTTCTTCTAACATTTTTTTTTTCTAACATTATAGTATTTTATTGAGTGGCTTCATTTGATTATGGATCCCCCATCTTCGTACCCCATATTCCTTACCTGACCTCTACTTTCCTCTGATTTTTGTAATGTCTTCCATTCTGTCTCTCAGCTCTGTGTCTAGAGTCAGATGTTTATTGATGGGTTTGAGGCCCTAAGGTAAATTGTTTCAGAGATATCATAAAATTTTGGACTTGCATTCATAAAAATATGAATTCCTAGTCAGCACTAATTCATCCTGAACCTAGAACCTGTGCTTATATTCTACTCATGAATGTGATTTTCTAATCTGTTCCTTGTCCAGAGAGATGTATCAACTTTTAATCTTGTTTATACCATTTTAAATGTTTTTCTGTTTTGATACTTTACATTCCATTGTTACATATTTGGAGTATAAATTCAAATTGCTGCCTTGATGAGAAGCCTGAACAGCTGTTATCTGCTTACATTTGTGGTTGAGCCAGGCCAAAAAACAGGGTCTTGACAATGAATAAAATTGTCCATAAAGAGTGAATTATACATTATATAGTCACAGAAAAGAATAATTTTAATACAACTATAGAAAGATTATATTTTATCTAGTGTTTATCTAGAGTATAGCTTCTTCACTTTATTGTTCAGTCTTAGAAAGTCAAAGTTCCTAAAATATGGTTGTGAGACTTTGGAAATGCCATATAATCCTGCTGATCCTTTTCTACTGAATCTGGAAAGGAGTGTTGCTGTTATTAAGTCACTAAGTTGTGTCTGACTTTTTGCAACCCAATAAACTGTAGCTCGTCAGGTTCCTCTGTCCCTGAGGTTTCCCAGGCAAGAATACTGGAGCAGGTAGCTATTTCCTTTTCCAGGGGATTTCTGTGAACCAGGGATCGATCCCGTGTCTGCTGCACTGCAGGCAGATTCTTTACCGCTGAACCACTAGGGAAGCAATGAGAGAATTAAGTAATACCAAATATTAAGTACAAGGTAACTAAAATTACTAAATTGTAACTATGAGCAAGTTCTAAGATTACAAGGGAAGAAAATGACTTTTCTCACAACACATGCATGATCTTGTTCTTTTCAAATAATTGGTATATTTTGCAGGGGTTTCAAATTAATATCCGAATAGAGAATGGACAATAACATAAAATGTGTGAAGTGAAAGAATGTAAGATTATAGAGAGCAGTGGGGCTCTGCTAATGAAGAATAATCTTCCAGAGAGGCATTTATTTTTCATTTTTATTGGAACATGACTACAGAAAAGTCTGGGTTCAAGACTACTGGTTTAGATGTAGTATACAGAGTTACTCTCAATGTATGTTTTTTTAATAAGTATTTTGTTTTAAAACTGTGGTCGTACATTTAGATCTTTAATCCATTTTGAGTTTATTTTTGTGTGTGGTGTTAGAAAGTGATCTAGTTTCATTCTTTTATAAGTAGTTGACCAATTTTCCCAGCACCACTTGTTAAAGAGATTGTCTTTACTCCATTGTATATTCTTGCCTCCTTTGTAGCAGATAAGGTGTCCATATGTGTGTGGATTTATCTCTGGGCTTTCTATTTTGTTCCATTGATCTATATTTCTGTCTTTGTGCCAGTGGTCGTCTATAAGCCAGCAAAATCAGACTGGTGGAAACCTCAATTTCCTCATAACACTGACACTTATGCTTCCAATCCCACTGTTTTGTATTTTCTTTTATTCTAGACATTTGCTTTTCTAAAGATCCACATTGTGTTTCCCATTTATTCTTGTTATTATAGTACTTATTTTAATAACATATTTTGAGATAGAAGAGTGGAGCAGGGGGTCAAAGCCAATAAAACACCAAAGAGAACAACACATGAAAGGATTTAGAACCTTGGCATGGGCACATGCAAAGCAATTATTTCTGTGAGCTGAAAAGCTACAGAACTTAATGAATGAACCAATAGATTCAATAGTCTATAAAGGGTTTGAAATATTTGAAGTTGGAAGATAATGACATGTAGAAAGAATTTTAACAGCCATTATCCTTTCATTCCCTGACAGAATAATGAGCCAAGAGCTTCATATGCATTATATCTCTATTATAAATTATTACTTAGCAATTGTATATCCTAAAATAATCATGCTGAGTTTCTTTTATTTATTCTAATTTGAATAAGTGTGTTTCCATTTCAGCATTGTTCAAATTGGTAAATATCGAGCTTTGTGATTTTAGGTAGATTTCAGAACGCTTGAGAAAATGTTATTTTGTTTTCAGTGGTGGGTTGTATATGCTTTAAAATTATTATAACATTTAAAAAATCTTTTCATAAGTATGAACTATTTAGTCATATGTTTATCACTTTTGTTAGAGGAACTGTAACTATACACATAAAATTTTGAAATAGTCTGTTTAACTTAATTAAAATCAGTATTATCAATGACTATAGTAAACAGGTGGGAAGCATATAAAAAGCAAGACGTGGTTTGTGAGTGAATGGAATAATTGCAAGTCTATGCTTTTATATTTTAAACTGATTGCTCATGTAAATATTTAAAAGAATTTTCTTGATCAACTACAGTTTTTTCACATGTGCCCATATTTTGTTATGGCTTCCTTTAAATGTGATTGAAGATAGATTGGCTTAAATATTAGATATATGTTAATTAAACTAATATCAATGATAGCAGCATCAATTGATATTAATGGATTTGGGCACTTGTATCTTTGAAATTAATGATTTTATAAATATTCAGTATTCTTTGTCATGCCATCATTTAATAAAATTGCCACTGCACATTTAAAAAAACACCTGTAACCCGGTTTGGTTTGATGAGATGTTTAGATGGCATCACCGACTCAATGGAAATGAGTTTGAGTAAACTCTGGCAGTTGGTGATGGACAGGGAAGCCTGGCGTGGTACAGTCCATGGAGTCACAAAGAGTCAGACATGACTGAGCAACTGAACTGAAATGAACTGATGAAATATTATTACATTAAACAGAGAACTATTTAATATTCCAGAAAGTAATTAAAACATATAAATAAAGTCACAAGCTTGCTTAAAAATTTTTTCCTACTTAGAAACAAAGTGTTCCTCCATAATCATTTTTCTTAGGTTCCCAAATTACATAAACAACAAAAACAAAAAAAGTACAAATCTGCAAAGACACTGCTTTCCTTGCAAACTGAAATATAGTTGCACATTTCAAAGTTTTAGTGTTGCAGTATATGGGGGAAAGGATTAAGAATGTTCTTGTTGATAAGCATAGAACTATTAGTGCCATTCTGCCAACACATTACAGACAAGGGACACATAGAAATAGTGAGTATCATAGATTTGATGATAATCTTTATCGTTTACAGGTGAAGTACAGGACAATTGCAAAAATAACACACCAAAACAAATTTTGTATAGAAGTGTGTGAATCTACTCTTGCTCATCTCTTTCTGCTATGCTCCTTTTTCTTACCTACTGGTCATGCCAAATTCTTCACCCTTGGAAATCTTCTCTGTGGCTTCTCCAACCTGAAACATTTTAGTTAACTACCCCTCCCCCTATTTAAATCCAAGCCCATGTGCTATTTTACCCATTCTGGATTGATTCCCATTAGCCCAGCCAGTTCTAGGTTGATGAACCTATCACTTAATGTTTGCCAAATTTGTGTGTGATCTAATTGAAGCATCTCTTTTCTGTCCTGGACATGCTAACAACATGCATTCCCTCTCTACATACCCAGTGTGGCTAAATGACTGAGACTCTGAACACTGTATTTATCAGTTTTTGGAATAACCAGGAATAAATTTAGTTACATCAGCTACATATAAAGTACACGAATTAAATGATATTTCCAGTCTAAGCAGATCAGTAACAAGACAAGGATGCCCACCAACACAACTTTTATTCAACATAGTATTAGACATCCTAGTCACAGCAATCAGACAGGGTAGAAAAAGGAAATAAAAGTCATCCAAATTGAAAAGAAAGAAGTAAAACTGTCACTATTAGTCAGTGACATGATAATATGCATAAAAAAATCTAAAAATGTTGCCAGAAAGTTATCTGAACTATGACTTGAATTCAATGAAATTGCAAGACGCAAAATTAATACCCAGAAATCAGATGCATTTCTATACACTAATAAAGAACTATCAGAAAGAGAAATTAAGAAAATAATCTCATTTACAACTACAATAAAAAGAAGGAAGTCTAAGATCTGTACTTAGAAAATAATGAACTAAATTGATGATAACACAAATGGAGAGATATAGACTGGAATATTGTTAAAATGACCATACTACCCAGGGTAATCCATAGATTCAACACAATTCCTTTCAAAATAAAATGGAGTTTTTCACAATAATTCTAAGATTTGTATGGAAACACTTAATAGCTCAAAAAACCAAAAACATGCTTGAGAAAGAAAAACAAACCTGGAGGTATTACATTCTTTGATTTCAAACCATACTATGAAGCAACAGTAATCAAAATAGTATGGTGGTGGCACAAAGACACATAGATCAATGGGATAGAAAAGAGAGCCCAGAAATAAATCCACATTCATATGGTTAATTAATCTATGACACAGGAGACAAGGATATTATCACCAAGAAAAAACAGCCTCTTTAATAAATGGAGTTGGGAAAACTGGACAGTTACATTAAAAAAAAAACAACACACTGGACTAGTTTCTCACACCATATTAAAAAAAACAAACAAACAAAAAACAAAAAAACCCTCAAAATGGATCAAAGAGTTAAGTGTAAGACCTGAAACCTGAAACCACAAAAGTTCTAGAATAAACCATAGTCAGTAAGCTGTTTTACACTGGCCTTCAAAACATCTTTTGATTTGTCTTCTGAGGCAAGGGAGAATTATACTAAGTGAAATAATTCAAAGACAAATCCATATGATTTCATTTATATGTGAGATGTGAAAAACTAGGCAAATGAACAGACAGAAGCAGACTCATAGATATGCATAAGAACTGGTGGTTGCCAGAGAGAGGGTAGGTTAGGGAATGACTAGAATAGGTGAGGGGGATTAAGAGTCACAAGCTTCCAGTTACAAAATGAGTCATAGGAATGAAATGGACAGCACATGGAATGTAGACAACAATATTGTAATACATTTATATGGTGACAAATTGGTACTGGAGTTATAGTAATGATCACTTTGTAATATGTGGAACTATCAAATCGCTCTGTGGTACACCTAGAATTAATACAGTGTTGAAGATCAATTACACTTCAATTAAAAAAAATTAAGTAGTTTTATCTATCTTAAGTTATAGAAAAATCTACTTTTTTAGTTAATTATTGTTATAAGTGTTCTGTATTTTTCCACTACCTATCTCTCTATCCAATGGCATTAAAGTTTCTTTTCCCAAAGATCAACTGTCAATATTTTACATATATATGTATATTTAAGTGTGTGTAAATGTATATACACATATATATATATTGATTTATATTCAAGTACTCTTGCCATAATTTTTTTTCTTATTCACAATTAAATATAAGCATAAATGGAGGAAGGGACTTTTTATTTTTTCATGAGGAATCTTGTTTTGCTTTCTTGTTCTATGTGGAGTGTTGCAAAATAAGTGATGCTCTCAAAACTGTTATCTCTGATCTTCTGAATACATAAGGGCAAAAGAGGTAAAATGCATTTTCCATCAAAATGCTTTAACATTGACACATTTACAAAGGAAATCACAGCAGAGCCTCTTCTAGTGATTTCTTCTGATGCCTTGTAACAAGCACTGGGAATGCTATACTCAGTAATTTAGAAGATCCCTTTACTAGCTTTCTTTGATTTTGTGTATCCACGGAGAAATATTAAAGTAAGCTAAGTTCATATTCTATAATCAAATGTTCTCATTGCCCTTATGGTGCTGTCTATCTTCATGTGACATTTAATTTACAATACTGAGGAATTTTTGATTTTTTTCTTGTTCATCACTGTTTTCCCAGTGCTTAGATCCAACCCTTATACATAAATTTCAGTCAGAATATTTTTATAATGTATAAATAAAATATTACCCACAAAGATAATCTTATACCTGCCAATGTAGGTGAGCAAATAAAAAATTTCTTGCCTGAGAAATGCACATTGCTCATTTATACCCTCTACCCTATGAAATTGATTTTTGCTGTGAAATGTTGAAAGTGAGTTAAAATCCATGCACGTCCTTTTATTTAATTGTGGGCCAGAAGAACTCAGTTTTTTAGCAAGTTAGCCAGCAATACAGCCAATCATCCAGATGCTGAAAAGAGCACCCTGGGGAGCTGGTGGGTATCTCAGAGGTGGAGCGTGAGCTGGGTCCACAGCAGAGGATACCTGGCAGATGAACTACATCCAAATGAAAATGCAGGAGAAAGAAGCTATATAGGGAAGATGAAAGCCTGGGGCTTCCAGAGAACATGGTCATCCAGAACCAGTTTTCTTGTGGAAAAACAAACAAACAGACAGACAAAAAAAACCCCGGAGAACTTGGCTGCAATTTCCTCCTTAACCAGAACTGTGATGAGGAATGATACAAGGAGGGCAGGCCACCCAAAGCCCCCACCCTACACCCACTCCACAAAAATATCTGTTTTATTTTATTTACTTAAGAATTAGAAAAAATCAAAAATCTTAAACATAACGCCCAAACTTTCCACCCCCCTAAAGGGGTCCCATTCCCAACTTAGCCTGAGAGGATCCAGGTCAGAGGACTGTCCCCATTTCTTTGAACCAGCTCAGCCTCCTGACAGGACAGGAAGTGACAGATGGGCCCCTGTTAGCCACTGTCGCAGCTTCCTTCAGCCTACCAGAGAGGTAAGTGTTTGCTTCCTCTACCCACGAAGAACCCCTGAGACATCCCTACCTCTCTTCCAGGGTGAGGGGAAGTCAGAGCCCCAAACTTTGATCCGCCATTGGGGTGACTCAAATCTTTCCATCTGGGGAGAGCACTTAGAGTCCTGAGGCCCCCTCCACTGTCTGGTCCTGACCTTGAGCCTGTATCCTTCTACTCGGAGAGGAGAGGTCTAATTTGTACTGCCTAGTTCAGAAGCAATAAGGTCAGAGCCTCTCTGCAAGTCAAGTCCACCTTCTACCGCAGTATAGAAATATGTCTCTGAAAAAGATTTTGGAGTAAAGTTTTAAAAGTTAAATAAATAAATAAAAGGTTAAGGAGTCAGGTCCCTCCCTCCTGCCGTGGTGTTGCTAGATGAGCTGGGTCAAAGAGAAAGACTAATGCCCAAAGCCGCTCTTATGGGAAAAGCTCAAGGACCAGGCAGCAACAGTATCCTACTTCACAGCCGCTAGGAGGAACATCTTGCCCAGAGGATGTGAAGCACAGTGCCTGTGGGTTCCCGCGGCTTGGAACTGGGCAGACAGTGTGATCCACGCAGAAAGCCCTCGTTGGCACACAGGGCACTTCCAGCACGTAAAAAGCTAGAGATTTCCAAGCCGCGCATGCGCAGTTTGGTCCTGAGGCAGTGTCTTGAGCACACCTTCCGTGCTGCCTCTCCGCAATAGCCTGAAGCGGGAACTACAGCACTTCCCACGCACTTGACCGCGTCTCTGATTTTCCTCCTGAACCAGAACTGTGATGAGGAATGATACTGGGAGGGCAGGTCACCTACGGCCCCCACACTACACCCACTCCACAAAAATATATATGTTTTATTTTATTTACTTAGGAATTAGAAAAAATAAAAAATCTTAAACGTAACACCCAACTTTACACCCTCCAAAAGAGGCCTATTGGGGCGAGGAGCTTCTGCCTTGTGAGTTGAAATATGAGATTGAGGGGGCGGTGTGGAAAAGAGGAAGCAGTCTCTCTCTAGAGGATTAGTATTTGCAAGAAAGGAGGGTATTACGGTACCATACCAAGGACACCAAGGCATTTTCTCATGCCAGGACTTCCCTCCAATATCCTGTGAACTTCTTTTAGGAAGAGTGGTTGGGGTGCCACTATATAAGCAGAGTATTTGGGAGTGGTGTCCCAATTTTTGTTGTTGTTAATGTTTTAGTCACTAAGTCACATCTGACTCTTTTTGACCCCATGGATTGTAGCCTGCCAGAAGGCAATGGCCCCCCACTCCAGTACTCTTGCCTGGAAAATCCCATGGATGGAGGAGCCTGGAAGGCTGCAGTCCATGGGGTCGCTGAGGATCAGACACGACTGAGCGACTTCACTTTCACTTTTCACTTTCGTGCATTGGAGAAGGAAATGGCAACCCACTCCAGTGTTCTTGCCTGGAGAATCCCAGGGACGGGGGAGGCTGGTGGGCTGCCGTCTGTGGGGTCGCACAGAGTCGGACACGACTGAAGCGATTTAGCAGCAGCAGCAGCAGCAGCAGCACACTCCCCTGTCCATGAGATTTCCCAGGAAAGAATGCTGGAGTTGGTTGCCATTTCTTACTCCAGAGGACTTTCCCGACCTAGAGATCTAACCCATGTGTCTTGAGTAGGTATTGGTTATTAAGAAAAAACACAGAATTAGGAGAAAATGAGATTAAGTTGATTTAAAGGAAGAGATAGTTAAGATGCTGAGAATGACTGCAGATTGTTAATTGTAACAACATGAATTTCCTATATCTCAGGGAATAATACTTTTAAAAAAACAATAATTTTCAAGATTTTTAATTCTCATTCCATATAATGCTATCATTTAAGATTTATTAATCTTATGCTATATAATTATATATTAGCCTGAGGAATTCTGAAATGCAAAAGCTTCATTACTTCAGTGATCAATTGTTTTCTATTAGAGAAAAGTTGTAATTTTGTGCTATGCAATATTTCCCAGGTTATATATGTATGTAAAAGTTGTGCTATGAACATATCTGTTCACCTTCAAATTATTGCTTGAAAATTCTGTGTAATTTTAAAGGTACATTTTCTAGAACCACTGTATGCAGTCATATATGTGTGGCATAGTGAACTCAACACAAGATTATTCTTTGAAAGTATTTCAATTTTTTGTAATTGCACATGAAAGACTAGACAGATATCTCTCCAGTATGCAAATTCATCATGCTAATTAATCTGAACTTTTTATCTACTGAAATTAAACTGTTTTTGACAGTTCTCATATTTCAGCTTTAGCAGATTGTCTGCTTAGAGTCTTCAAGATTTCCATCTAAAATATGCATCTTTTATATTAATTGTACTGATTCTTTCTGAATATTTGTGCCTTTGCCCTGGGTAAGCAAGTGTCAATGTAACAGCTTTTGTCTTAAAGACTTTTGTTGAATGAATAAAATAAATTGTCTACTACATCACTAAGTATAATAAAGTAGGATAAATATTATAATAAGGATAGACCTCAACTGTTGTCAAAGCATTTAAGAGAAATGAGGAGTCCCCATTATTGTTAAATATGAACAGCATATATGAGAAAGAGTATATGATGATAAGTGTTTACCAATTGGATGACAATTTCCCCTCAGATACATTACGTGTAAAGAGTAATTCAGTATTGTTCTATAGATAACATATGTTGATTTGTGAGCTTACTTAAAGATTAATACCCTTAAGTAAACTAATTTTTTTAAAAAGCCCATTTGATCCATCTTGAACCTTCAGGAAAAAAAAGTAGTGTGATATAGTTTCAATAGTAGTGTTAATAACAGAAAGTAAAATTGAATTGTTTAAATAAATGTAAATATGCTTATCTTGAATGTTAGCAAGTCATACACAGAAAGGTAAGGGAAAAAGGATGGTAAAGGGAATGTAATTTAAAAAACACACACTTAATGAGGCACAGTACGTTATTCAGGCTCTGAAGACATATTCTGGGGCTTTGAATCCTGTCTCTAACTTTCTAGCGTTGTGACTTTAAACAATTCTATTTCTGTCTCTGGATATTTTTCTGTGAAATGGAAAAGATATTAGGCTAAACGATATGAGACTGTTATATTTGGCTATCCTATTTTATAACTTTTTTTCTGTGTAATTGATTTACAACAAGCTTACATGGTAAAGAATCTGTCTGCAGTATGGGAGATGTTGGTCCAGTCCCTAGGTCAGGAAGATCCCCTGGAGAAGGAAATGACAACCCATTCTAGTATTGTTGTCTGGAAAATCCCATGAACAGAGAAGCTTGGCAGCTACAGTCCATGGGGTCACAAAGAGTCTGAGCTGCTGGGTATGCATGCATGCACACACAAACACACACATTTAAAGTGTGAAATTTGGTGAGTTTTCATAAATATATAAATAGCTAAGAAACCATTGCCATAAACAGATTTAAACATAGCAGTCACTCCAGAAATTTTTCTTGTACCCCTTTTAAATCCTTATTTCTTTACCTTTCTCTCTAGGAAATCATTGAGTTACCCTCTGTCTCTCTGGATAATTTATCTTTTTTAGATATTAACAAATGGAATCATTACAATAGATACCTTTTTGGTCTGACTTTCTTTCAGCGTAATTATTTTGAGATTCATTCATGGTTTTGCAAGTATCATAGTACTGTTGACTAGTATTTCCTTGTATGGATGGATATTCCACAGTTTGTTGATTCACTCAACTGTTGGTAGACATTTCAGTTGCTTTCTGTTTTAAATGATGGAATATATTTAGATGTTTTAGGTGATTTTTATATTTGCTGTTAACATTTGCATACAATAGATAAAAACAATGAAACAAATAATTTCTTTGAAATGACCAATAAACTTAGAAAAGTGAGAAGATATAAATCTTCAGTATCAGGAATGATAGAGGTGACATTAATACAGCTGTTACCTACACAATGAGAACAATAAGAGAATGTCATTAAACAGCCATCAAGAAGTCTGGTTAGATAAATAAAATGGAAAAATTCTTTGAAAGACAAAAATTACCAAAGTTCACTCAAGAAGAATTAAATACACTGAGTAGTCCTATATCTATTAAGAAATTGGTGTCATGTCAAAAAATTTCCATAAAAATAGCTTTA
>SJYQ01000952.1:674541-687998 GCA_006410935.1 Redunca redunca
GGGAAAAAAAAAAAAAACTATGAAAGAATAAAATCTGTGAACTTAAACACAAAAGTCCTTAACACAAAATTAGCACATCAAATCCAGTAATATATTAAAAGATTAACACATCATGACCAAGTAGGGATTTTTCTGGTAAAACAAAAATCTATTAATTCACTATACTCATAGACTAAAGAAGAAAAGCTATATGATTGTTTTAGTAGGAACATAAAAACAATTTGGCAAACATCAGTCTTCTTTCATGTGATACCCACAGCTAACAGCATAATTGATAGTGCAAGACTGAATATATTCTCTCTGACATGGAGAATAAGGTATGATTGTCTACTCTAACGACTTCTATTCAACATTGCACTGAAGATCTTGGACAATGCAATATGTTAAAAAAAGTGAAATGAAAGAAATAAAAATTGGAAAGGAAGAATTAAAAAAAATATTCACAGGCAGTCTGGTTTTCTAAATATTAAAGAATCTACAGAAAAGTTACTGTTTCATATGTTTTGACTCCCCAGGGAGCAATTCTCTTGTTTTATTCTAATAATAATTGAATCTACTTCAAAAGTTCTAATGATTGACATGTTTGAATGCATTAATATACATACAGCATTTATCATAGTGTCTGTTCCAGAGGAAGTAATCTGCAACTGTTAGCAAATGCATTTTGTCATGCATATTATCAGCAAACTTTGGAAACCACAATACAATGTAATTGAAAAATAAATAGATTTAATGAGCAGAAAAATAAATGATAAATATCATATTGTGACAGGTTAAATGTTAGTTTAAAAATAATTATCACTGAATGATAGGTAAAAACTGGCTCTGAACTTGCTATCAATGGATACTAACAAATTAGCACCTGTTGTTATCACATGTTCATCAATATCTGTACCATGTTAAAAACATTTTTAAAACAGATTAAGATGTTAATGAGATGTACAGTTGCTTTTGGTACTGTGACCAAATAGAATATTTCTGGCTGTCTTATTAAGGACATAGTACAACTTAGTGACCAACCCGAGTAGTCATTTATAACAAATAAAAACAAAAGATTTTTAAAGTAAATTACATAAGGATTATATATATATATATATATATTCATTTTACAGGGAGAATAATTATAAATTGAGTAATATCTNTATTTATTACCACATTATGAGGTAGTTGCTACTGTTGTCTCTTTTAAAAATGTAGAAACTAAGATTCAGAGAGATTAAGATATTTGGCTAAGGTCACACAGCTTTTTGGGCTGCCCTGGGAGAAATATCAGTAACCTCAGATATGCAGATGGCACCACCCTATGGCAGAAAGTGAATAAGAACTAAAGAGCCTCATGATGAAAGTGAAAGAGGAGGGTGAAAAAGTTGGTTTAAAGCTCAACATTCAGAAAACAAAGATCATGGCATCCGGCCCCATCACTTCATGGTAAATAGATGAGGAAACAGTAGAAACAGTGGCTGACTTTATTTTTCTGGGCTCCAAAATCACTGCAGATGGTGATTGCAGCCATGGAATTAAAAGACACTTACTCTTTGGAAGGAAAGTTATGACCAACCTAGACAGCATATTAAAAAGCAGAGACATTACTTTGCCAACAAAGGTCTGTCTAGTCAAGGCTATGGTTTTTCCAGTAGTTGTGTATGGATGTGAGAGTTGGACTATAAAGAAAGCTGAGCGCCGAAGAATTGATGCTTTTCAATTGTGGTGTTGGAGAAGGCTCTTGAGCATCCCTTGGACTGCAAGGAGATCCAACCAGTCCATCCTAAAGGAGATCTATTGTGGTGTTCATTGGAAGGACTGATGTTGAAGCTGAAGCTCCAATACTTTGGCCACCTGATGAGAAGAGCTGGCTTGTTGGAAAAGACTCTGATGCTGGGAAAGATTGAGGGCAGGAGGAGAAGGGGATGGCAGAGGATGAGGTGGTTGGATGGCATCACTGACTCGAAGGACATGAGTTTGGGTAGGCTCCAGGAGTTGGTGATGGACAGGGAGGTCTGGTCTGCTGCAGTCTGTGGGGTCACAGAGAGTCGGACATGACTGAGCGACTGAACTGAACTGCACTAACTGGTAGCTCAGCTGGTAAAGAATGCACGTGCAATGCAGGAGACCCTGACTCGATCCTGGGTCAGGAAGACCCCTGGAGAAGGGATAGGCTACCCATCCCGTATTCTTGGGCTTCCCACATAGCTTAAACAGTAAAGAATCCTCCTGCAATGTGGGAGACCTGTGTTCAATTCTTGGGTTGGGAAGATCCCCTGGAAGAGAGCATGGCAACCCAGTAAAGTGTTTTTGCCTGGAAAATCCCCATGGACAGAGAAGGTTGGTTGGCTACAGTTCATGGGGTCGCCAAGAATCAGACACAACTGAGTGACTAAGCACAGCACACACAACTTTTTAAGTTGTGGAGACAGCATTAAAGTCGAGGATCTCTACTTCAAAAGACCACTACTTAACTGTACAATGTCGCTTCATCTTATCTTCTTTGTCGTAATTTAGTAGTGCAGCAGTATTTTTTGGTTTTGTTTTTGTTTTTTTCAATTCGTATGGTGGTTGTATGTCTCTAATACTCTTAGGGTGGACTCATTTACTTGTCATGGTCATTCAGAATTGATAAATTGGGTCTTCTGAAATTCCTTTCTTAAATTCATGTAGGTAAAATTCATTAATCTGGTGTGAAGGCAACATAGTGTAATGTTAAGTACACAGGAACTTGAGCTAGACTTTCAACTGCATACTAACTCAGTAACTCTAAATGAAACACACACCTTCTCACAAGTTAATTTTTTTCCTTTGTAATAGTTGAAATAACAATATCATAAGATTTACATGTATCAAAAAACAACTAAGATAATTAGGTATTTGTTAATTGAGTTCAGTAGAGGGAGGAGATTGCAGCTTAACTTTGCCAAGAATAAATAAATAGGAAAAACCATTAAAATAATTTCTACTCTCTTTGTTGCATTATTCCCCTAGAATTAAGTAGCTAGTTTTGCATCTTTGTCTAGGGTGAGAAATAAGTTATTTTAAAATATGAATATTCAGTTTTGAGTTATTTTCTCTGACAAGTGATTGCCAAAATATATGCAGCAGTGCATTTTTATGAAAGATTATCCATGTTATTCATGCATTCTAATTCCTCTATATAGGAAATAAAAGTCATAATAGTTACTCACAAATAGCACTTTTAACTACTTTGGCTCAGTCACTTTAACTGAAACAAAGTTGTTATAAATAAATAACATGAGATATTACATATAAAATTGAACGTGTAAAGAATTTAAAACTGTGTCTAGGATATGCAAAATGTTATGCAAGGAATAATTAGTGGCAGTGGCAGAAGACAGAAAAGGAACAATAGTAATAGTAGTAACTGTCCCATTAGACTCCAGGGAATGTTAAAGGTATGAGCAGTGTGATTTACCCTTGGCCGCACAACATCTGTTTGTTGTCATTGTTACTTAGTTGCTAAGTCCTGTGTGACTCTTTGTGTGTGTGTTAGTTGCTCAGTCATGTCCGACTCTTTGTGACTCCATGAACTGTAGCCCACCAGGTTTCTCTGTCCATGGAATTTTCCAGGCAAGTATACTGAAGTGGATTGCCATTCCCTTCTCCAGAGGAACTTCCCAACCCAGGGAGTGAACCCTGGTCTCCTGCATCACAGGCAGATTCTTTACAGTTTGAGCTACAGGTACTCCTTAGTGACCCCATAGACTGTAGCCATCAGGCTCCTCTGTCCATGGGATTTCTCAGGCAAGAATACTGGAGTGGGTGGCCATTTCCTTCTCCAGGAGATCTTTCTGATGCAGGGATCGAACCCACATCTCCTGCTTTGGCAGGCAGGTTCTCTACCACTAAGCCTCCAGTGAAGCATCTAATAACTCCTTAAAAAGGAATAAATGAATTACTTATAATTTGGGACTGGAAGAAGTATTTAATCACATAAAATGTCAGAATGCATTCTTCTATACCTTCTGTGGAATAATAAAAGTAGAAATATGGTCAGGTTTAGAGTTTAATTGATCTTCAAGAATTTGATCATCTTTGTCCCAAAGAACTGGTGAAGTGAAAGTCACTCAGTTGTGCCTGACTCTTTGCAAACCCATCGACGATACAGTCCATGGTATTCACCAGGCCAGAATACTGGAGTGGATAGGCTTTCCCTTCTACAGGGGATCTTCCCAACCCAAAGATTGAACCCAGGTCTCCCACATTGCAGGCAGATTCTTTACCAGTTGAGCCACAAAAGAACTGGTAGTAGGATATTAAAGTCCATATATTCCAAAAGAGGCTAGGGAAAAAAATACAAAAAACTCAGTATTGTCTTGCTAAAAGATTCAGAACTGGGAATAACTATGAATGTTTCAAAATTTTCAGGAGAAACAGATTCTGATTTATTCTGTGATATTAGAGCTTGAAAAAAGTAAGAAAATGGGCATTATTTTGAAGTTGAATTTTATCTTACAAATAGTCCTTAATTATTTTTCCATGAAAATTAGTGCTGTTTGACTATTATTTACCTAAAGTTGCCATTGATATGTGACTAATTCAGGATTCATAGTGGTTTCACTTATATTTTCTTGGAATCATTATGGTAAAAAATATACGTTTTTGTTTTTTTTTCCCTTTGAGGTCTTCAATATATTATATTCGTAGGATAAAATGTATTTTATTAATATGCTCTTCAAATACTGTAGGTGTTAAAATGTTTACTAATACGTTATAAAGTACAGATCAAAATAGTCCTTCTGAGATATAATTGAGGTTTACTCTAATTAAGAGTAAACCTGGGTTGAGAAGATCCCCTGGAAAAGGAAATGGCAACCCACTCCAGTATTCTTGCCTGGAAAATCCCATGGGTGGAGGAGCATGGTAGGCTATAGTCCATGGGGTTGCAAAGAATCCGACAAGACTGAGCAACCTCACTTTCTAATTGAGAAAATACTTCATCTACTTTTGTATAATACATATGACACAATAATTAAATATTAGATAAAATTTAACCTAAAGCCTCTCAACAGTTTCCTTTGTAAAATGTATGACCAAATAATCCTGTAAAATTCTTGTAAAAGCAATAAAGTCTGGAAGGCCACTGTCAATGACTAAAAGTTCACAGAGGCAGTGATTTGTTATACTGCTGAGATAATCATACTGGGCACCTTGTGTTCTTCTTTGGAGAAAATCTCTTTAAGGGTCAAAACATGGTCAGGTAATGGACTTTGTACAAGGACAAATCAATGAGTAACTGTCTCTCAATATTTACAGATGGATTTTTTTAAAAATGGTGGTTAGTGGAAATCACAAATTCTACAAATCTTTACTAGTTTTATAATAGGTACATGGAAAGAGGCAAAAATAGACACAGTGAAAAGCCAAACAAGTCTAAGTGCTTATTATTCTGTAAATCACAGGAAGTGTTTGGTTTTGTTTTTCTTTTTTTTTTTTTGCTTGAAATTAATTTGGGTAAAAAGTATCATAAAGATCATACACTTTTAGAAAATTAATCAATATTTTGTAGAATCACTCAAGATAAGACATTTAGAAAGGCAGATTCAAGGATTTGGAAACATATATCCTTAAAAGAGTGTGTGCTTCCATGACCAAATTATGGTTTGTTTAAATATAATAAATACAAGGTCAACAGCAAGAACAAAAAGCAATTGATTATTCATTTGTTGTTGTTATTTTAGTGAATTAAGTCTTTTCCAATTCTTTGTGACTCCCTGGACTATAGCTTGCCAAGCTCCTCTGTCCATGAGATTTCCCAGGCAAGAATAATGGAGTGGGTTGCCATTTCCATCTTCAGGGGATCTTCCCAACCTAGCAGTCAAACCCACATCTTCTGCATTGGTAGGCATATTCGTTACCACTGAGCAACCAGGGAAGTGCTGATTATCCATTTCTTGCTAGCAGTTGTGTCAGAAATTCAGATATGCATCATTTTATTTTTGTGTGTGTATGCTCAGTCATGTCTGACTCCTTGTGACCCCAGGGACTATATATAGCCCACTAGGCTTCTCTGTCCTTGGTATTTCTCAGACAAGAATACTAGAGTGGATTGCTATTTCCTTCTCCAGGGGATCTTCGTGACCCAGGGATCAAACCCAGGTCTCTTGCTTGGCAGGCAAATTCTTCACCACTGAGCCACCTGGGAAACTGACATTTTATTTAATTCTTATGAATTACTTTCATTAGTTATTATTTCTGAATTAGAACCATTTGAGTATTTGATGAAATAAAATAAGCTGGGGCTTTGAAAAATAAGAAAATTAGTACTTGAAGAGATCAAGGATTGAAAGGACTTTGATTGAAAGGACTTTGACATTTACCCTAAGTGTCAGAGAAAGCCTCTGGAGTAATCCTAAGGAAAATCAATCCTGAATATTTATTGGAAGGACTGATGCTGAAGCTGAAGCTCCAATACTTTGGCCACCTCATGGAAGAGCTGACTCATTAGAAAAGGCCTTGATGCTGGGAAAGATCAAAAGCAAGAAAAGAAGGGGATGACAGAGGACGAGATGCTTGGATGGCATCACCATCACTGACTCAACAGACATGACTTTGAGAAAGCTCTGGGAAATGGTGAAAGACTGGGAAGCCTGGCATGCTGCTGTCCATGGGGTCTGGACTGGGACAAAGAGTGGGACATGACCAACTGACTGAATAACACCAACAACAGGATCAAGTGGTAGGATCCAGCTTATGTTGTGACAAGATTACTTTAGCTTTTAAACATTCTAATTTCTTAATCCAGATTGGAAACAATGGTGACTTGCACCTGGCAAATAGCAATGGATGTGGTAAGAAGTGAATGGGTATTTTAATTTTTCCAAAACAGAGGCAAAAGTATGTGTTCAAACAACAAAGTAAGGTGTAAGAAAAAGACTGGAGTTGAATTCCAAGGTTTTCACTTGGGGATGGAATTTTTCTTAAATGAGAAGGGAAAAGTTATGCAAAAAGCAAGTTTAAGGATAAATAAGAACAGTAATTCAATTCAGGGCATGTTGAGTTTCTGTCAAGTAGGAAATTGGATAAGTTTGGAAATATCTAGTAGGTAATTGGGGTCTCAGAGTCAGACACAACTTAGTGATTAAACAACAACAAGTGTGCTGAGAACTCAGAGGAGGATTCTAACTGGAGATATAAATTTGAAATATGCAAAATATACATGAACATAGCATGTAGATAAAAGTATGTGACTGTCAGGAAGAAGATGGTCATAAATGTAAGATAAGAGGCAGAGCCCTGGGGAACTGTAATTTAAGGAAATAAACTATCAAAGGAGTCTGTGGAGAAGGCATTGAAATAGGATAATTAGGAAAGAAAAGAAATAGATAGCCATGAGAAGATGGTGATACACTATTCATAGTTACTTAGATGCTAAATTTTGTGCTTATCTTTATCCCAAAATGTTGTAATATAACTATGTTCTCTGGTAACTAAATATCTCTTTGGAGAGTCAAAGGCAATATACAGAGTTTGAGTGATGGTAGACCACATAGTTTGGAACACACATTTCCTTGGAAAAGCATGTAACAGGTGTGCTTTGTGGGTACTAGATACCTAACAATTTAGAGGAGAAATAAGGCCGTATCTGGACAGAATAGAGTTCCAGTGACATGAGACTAGCAATTGATCCCCTTTGCCCTGTTTTTTAAATCTGTTTTTTCCCCCTGAGGAGAATGAGTACATTAAAAAGTTGAACTAAAATTTTAACATTGTTGTTGGGCTGTTGTGTCAAGAACACAAGAGCGAACCCTGATGAACCCAGTTGCTCACATAATCTCCATTCCTGAAATTGGATTAAGTGATTGCAGACTAAATGTGCACAAAGACAGGGCAGAAACAAATGTAAGTTCCTCAAAAATTAATATAATATGTTGTACTTCAAATTATTTCTACAATTTTCATGCATATGTGGTGCTTCATAAAAAAAAAATAATAATAACCAGCCAGAAGAAAAGAAAGAGCAACATGACCAAAAACAAAGTTATAGAAAATAGAAATGCTGGATAATGGAGTCATCAGACTTAAATATAAAATAACTATGTTTTGTATTTAGAAATATATAAAAATTAAGCATATGGTGGAGAATTAGCTACTTTCACAGCTGAAGTGCATAGTAATCAAAATTAAAATTTCAGTGGATGGATTTAATACTGTATTACCCACAACCAAAGAGATAATGATAAACAACAGGAAGAGAGAGAACGGAGGGAGAGAGTAGTTGCAAGAAAAAGTCTATATCTAAAGAATGTGGAAGAAAAGCACATTCTACTTGAAGAAATTAGAAAAAAAATGAGNTATTTTATTGAAGTATTGACTTATTCAGTGTTTCAGGTGCACAGCAAGTTGATTCAGTTATAAAAATAAACATATTATTTTTGAAATTATTTTTCTTCATAAGTTATTGTAAGATATTGACTATATTTCCCTATGCTATACAGTAAACAGTCATTGCTTGTTGCATATCTAGTTTTTAATTATAAATATAGCATTCTATCATGCTAAGTCAAACAAGTAGAGTCAAAATGTCATAACTTTTTTTGGCAAAAATTCATAATCTTTCTAAAACATACATATTATACATATTTATATGTTTACAAAAGCTTTTCTACTACACTTGATAAAGCTTGAGAAAGAACAGTGGGAAAAAAAGAGAGAGAGAGAGATGGAGAAATTAAAGAGCATAAACTAAATGAAATGGGAACACTGAATATGAAATATAAAAAATAAAACTAGGTAAAAGATCATCATATAGTCCAGTTGGTTTTAAACATGACTACTCATTAGAAACATATCTGGAGCTCTGGAGAAAAAAAGCAACATCTGAGAATTTATATTTTTCAAAAAATTTTAAGATAATTCATATATGCATCTGAATTTTAAAAAATGATTACAGGTTTTTCTATTAGGTCCTAGTTTTGGTGATATAGACTTCTGTTATTTTTCTGTTGACCAATTATGATACAATGGTATTAAGTGAGTGATAGTTACATAATCCAATAGTAAAAGTTGTTTATCAGTTTTCACAATCAATAGACAGACAGAAAATAAAAGATAATTACAATTGCAAGTCATAATGGAAATATGATTAACTTAACAATATAAAATAGTTATGTACAATTGGGGAGAGGTCAAGAAGAGTGATGTGATAAGTGGATGTGCACACCTATACATGTTGTCATCCATCTAGTCAGTGTTTTTAGATTGGTGCATTTACTCTACTTACATTTAAGGTAATTATCAATATGTATGATCCTATTACCATTTTCTCAATTGTTTGGGGTTTACTTTCTGTAGGTTTTTTCTTTGTCTTGTGTTTCCTGTCTGGAGGAGTTCCTTTAGCATTTGTTGTAAAGTTGTTTTGGTGGTGAATTCTCTTAACTTTTGCTTGTTTGGCAAGCTTTTGATTTCTCCATCAAATCTGAAGGAGATTCTTGCTGGATAAAGTATTCTTGGTTGTAGGTTCTTCCTTTTCATCACTTTAAATATGTCATTCCCTTCTGGTTTGTAGAGTTTCTGTTGAGAAATCATCCAACAGTCTGTGGGAGTTCCCTTGTATGTTATTTGTTATTTTTCCCATGTTGCTTTTAATATTGTATCTCTGACTTTAATTTTTGTCAGTTTGATTACTATCTGTCTCAGTGTATTCCTCCTTGGGTTTATCCTTCCTGGGACTCTCTGTGCTCCCTGTTGACTATTTCCTTTCCCATGTTCAGGACGTTTTCAGCTATTATCTCTTCAAATATTATCTCAGGTCCTTTCTCTCTCTCTTCTCCTTCTGGGACCCTTAATGTGAATGTCGGTGCATTTAATGTTGTCAGAAAAGTTTCTTAGGCTGTCTTCATTTCTTTTCATTCTTTTTTCTATATTCTGTTCTGTGGCAGTGATTTCCACCGTTCTGTTCTCCAGGTCATTTATCTGTTCTTCTGCTTCACTTATTCTGCTTGATTGCTTCTAATGCATTATTTATTTAGTTTGTTTGCTTTTTGATTCCTGTAGATCTTTGGTAAACTTTTCTTATATCTTGTCAATCTTTGCTTCCATTCTTTTTCCTGGATCCTGGATCATCTTCACTGTCATTATTCTGAATTCGTTTTCTGGAGGTTGTCTATCTCCACTTCATTTAGTTGTTTTTCTGGGACTTGTCCCTTCATCTGGGACTTAACCTTCTGTTTTTTCATCATGATTAATTTTCTGTGATATGGCATTTAATTTATCTGCTGTGAGACTGTGCTTCTTGCTTCATCTGCCTCCCCTCTAATGGATGAGGCTAAGAGGCTTGTGTTACCCTTTTGATGGGAGGGACTGGCAATGGGAAAAACTGGGTCTTACTCTGGTGGGCAGGGCCCTGCTCAGTAAAGCTTTAATCCAATTATCTGCTGATGGGTGAGGTTGCACTCCCTCCCTGGTAGTTGTTTGGCCTGAGCCAACCCAGCCCTGGGGTCTGTGAGCTCCACAGTAGGGTTAATGAGGAACTCCTGGAAGGTTTGCACCAAGGGGGACCTTCCAGTGCTCCTGTCCCTGTGGTGAGCCCCTGCCGACCCAAGTTTCCACAGGAGGCCCTTTGACAGAGCTGGTAAGTGACTTCAGTCATGTCCGACTCTGTGCGACCCCAAAGATGGCAGTCCACCAGGCTCCCCCTTCCTGGGATTCTCCAGGCCAGAACACTGGAGTGGGTTGCTGTGTCCTTCCTCCAATGCATGAAAGTGAAAAGTCAAAGTGAAGTCACTCAGTCATGTCAGACCCTCAGCGACCCCATGGACTGCAGCCTTCCAGGCTCCCCCATCCTTGGGATTTTCCAGGCAAGAGTGCTGGAGTTGGGGCCATTGCCTTCTCTGCCTTTGACACTAGCAGGCAGTTTTGGTTCAGTCTCCTGTTGGGTCACTGTGAAACTCGGAGCTAGTTTTTTGAAGAGAAACAAAAAGGTAAGCCTTAACTTGAATCAACAAGAAGAAAAGAAGGGACTCAAATAAACGAAGTAAGAAATGAAAGAGGAGAAATAACAAAGGATACCACAGAAACACCAAAAAAATTCATAAGAGAATACTACAGACATTTACATGGCAACAAATTGAATAACCTAGAAGAAATGCGTACACTTCTAGAAATATGCAATTTTTCAAGTTTGAATCAGGAAGAAATAGAGAAGCTGAACAAGCTTGTCACAAGTAGTGACATTACATTTTTAATAAAAAAATCTCACAGCAAACAGAAGTCCAGGACCAGGCAACTTCACAGGGGGAATTCTACCAAACATAATAAAAGAGCTAATACCTATTCTTCTCAAGTTTTTCCAGAAAATTGAGGAGGGGACATTTCCAAATTCCTTCTACCAGGCCACCATAACACTGATACCAAAACCAAACAAAGGCACTACAAGTATAGTTTTTCTTTTTTTTTTTTTTAAGTCAACTGATTGTAAATGTTAACCATATCTACAAAATACCATCATAAGAACCATGAAATTAGTGTTTGATTAAATTTCTGGGACAATATTCTAATCAAATTGACACTTAAAAGAAACCAGTGCAGTGAAGCTGTTTATTGAGTAGGCGTTATCATTCCCACTTACATATGAGAAAACATGAGAATCATTGATTTTATATAAGATCTTTATTTTCACTAAACTTGTTTTTGGCTGGACTAAGAGTTTCATTCTAGGAGCCTCTTAAATTCAGTCTTAACCAGTGTATTATAAAACCAAGAACACAAAAAATATTTTAAAAACTATTTTAAGCAAATTACTATTCTGGTTTACATTTGTCTCCCTTTTCCCACCTGTGTGAGAGATTAAATAACAAATAGTTGGACATAGAATTCCACTATGAAGAACTTACTCTGCTGATCATCAAGTGGGTAGAGAAAATGATTACTGATGAAAAGACAAATGTTGTTTTGTAAACATTTTAAGTCCAATTATCTTGCATTTCCCTTGGTAATTGAAAGCACTGGTCTAGTGCTATTAACATTATTTTTCCTTTAAAGTATGGAATATAAATATTTGATCACAATTTTTCTTTAATTCTTAATTTTTAGTGCTGATTGCATTTTAAGCTATTAAATGTCATCATTTGAGACATAATGAGATGACAAAAAGGTATTTTTCCTTTATTTGTAAAATGGTGTTTGCCTTTATTTGTGAAAAGGTTTGAAGAGCATATTTTTCATATTCTTTTCCACAAAGTAAACAGCTCCTGATTTATTTCAGTTTTTCAAATAAAATACTGCATTATCATATTAGAGGTAGTCAGGGCACTCATGGCATGCTTCTGCAAAGTTTTATTCTTAGCATCAAAGAGAAAACTAGTAAAAGGTTGTGCTTGTCAGTGATGTTCATATTGAAGTTGTCTCAATTATAAACATTCCACCTTAAAGCTTTCATATTCACTGAACTGCTCAGTTACATTATTTCCCTATCAATCTGTCAAGTTCATATTAACTTGAATCATGCATTTTCCCCCAGTTCATTGGTAATCCTTCTCAAATATGAATTAAAAATAAAAATAATTAACATTTTAAATTTTATAAATGGCAAGGTGTATTGTGTAAGCTTTATGTTGTTTGAAGGATGATTAAATTTTTCTTGATAGTATTATGAAACAGTTTAATTGAACAGTGATCTGTGATGTGGATAAATTAATAACATTACATAAAAATCCAATAATATTTTCAATCTTCTTCTAAAATATATTATTCAACAAATGTTATGTTCCTACATTATTTACCATAATATAAATGTTACATGGATAAGGTTGAGGATTAGGGAAATAGTCCCATTTCATCCAGGCACATCATTTCCTCCTGATTTATTTTCAGTATTAGAAAATAGAAATTTTAAAAATAAAAAGCTAGGAAAACTATAAAATAACTAAGACAATTTAGTTAATTCCAGCATCCTAAACTTAAAGTTCAATTAAACTTCCGTATATAATAAGATCAATTTTGTATGCATTAACATGGTTTCAAATAATAAGGCAAAATTGACAGAAATAAAAGGATTATTAGATAAATTCAGGATCGTATTTAGAAGTTTTTTGTTGCTTTTGTTTGTTTAATTGATTTGGTCATGCTGTACAGATATGGAGCACACAAAATCTTATTTCCCAGAGGAGGGATGGAACCGGTGCTCCCTGCGGTGGAAGCACAGAATCCTAGCTACCGGATCACCAGGAAAGTCTCTGTTTGGAAGCTTGAAGGAAACTTCTATTAGTAACTGATAGGCATCGACCAAATATATGTATATATATATATAACTGAACAATGTGAAAAACTAACTTGAACAAAGGTGGTGTGAGCTGATGCATATAGAGCACATCAACTCTCACCTCCACAAGGAAAAGAATTTTCAAATGTAATTGAGCCATTTACCAAAATGGATCATGAACTGATTAATAAAAGCATGGCTCCACAAATTTCAAAGCCAGACTAAAATTTGAAAAAAAAAAAAAAAA
>SJYQ01000952.1:697737-722703 GCA_006410935.1 Redunca redunca
GGTTGCCATTTCCTTCTCCAATGCATGAAAATGAAAAGTGAAAGTGAAGTCGCTAAGTTGTGTCCAACCCTCAGTGACCCCATGGACTGCAGTCTACCAGGCTCCTCCTTCCATGGGATTTTCCAGGCAAGAGTACTGGAGTGGGGTGCCATTGCCTTCTCCAGAGTAAGGTTAGATAGTGTTTGTTGTTTGTAATCCACCTATCCTATAGTATTTTGTTATAGCAGCCTGAACAGACTAAGACATACAGATAATTTAAGACTCTTTCAGGTGCTTTAAAAACAATCTAAGTATTCTAATCTATAATTTCTTTAAAAATATTCAGTTTGTGGAAAAAAATTACAAGACATAAAATTTTACTGTGACGTAATTATGTTTTACTTAATTATATGTAAAAGTGACATTTAAGAAGGTAAATTCAAATACTTATGTATATATATGCATTGTGACCTAATAATTATGAACCATGTTTACCATAAATTCCATTCAGATTTTAAAAATGCAATCCACATCGTATATTGGCACAGTCTTGGAAATGTCAAGTATATCAGCACTAAAAAATAATGCTTACTCTTTTAGATTTGGAATGATTAATATAAAATATTGCTGTCTTAAGTTTAAAAAAGTGCAATTTAACACATTTTGGTTATATTAAAAATCACCTAACAGTATGCTCAAAAAGTGGGGTGTAACTCTAAGTAACCAAAATATTCAGAGCAAAAGCCTGTGCACCAAGATAGTAGTTTTAAATTTTGTCTTTGTTATCTTGGAATAATATGTGATAAATAGCTCCACATTCTGAAGAGAAGTGCTTGACCAGTTCATGAAAGATGTACAAAAAAATAAAGAAATTGAAAAGGTCCTAACAGTAACTTACTGATTACTCACTTCCAGCCTTTGTAAAAAATGAAAATAAAAAAGGACAAGTCTAGAGTCTGTGGTGTGTTGGCATAGTGGATTGTCACTACAAATCCCTCTTCTTTTCTTTAGAGATATTTCTGCCCCACTTTAAACAAAGTTGGTTGTGAGAATGAGGTCTCTTCGTTAAGAGAAAGGTCTCTTTCTTCCTGGCTAGGTATTTGCTGAGTGAGCAGTGGAAAATTGTATAACCACTTCAGTGTATCCGACAGAGAAGTAGTGAGGAGTTCTTTGAAAAAGTCACCATCTGTTTTCTGAAAAAAAAAAAAAAAAAAAAAGGACTGGGGAATTTTGACAGTAGTGGCCACCTAGAACGTTCTGTCAAAGCACAATGAAGGAAGAAAGCGTTAGAGAACTCAGTACAACCTGTAATTTTCATGACAAGAAATCCAGAAATTTCTAGTGGATAACGTGTATATCCAGAATAGGAGCTGAATATTCACCATTTGATGGGGACCCAGTACTCTTGCCTGACAAATCCCATGGGTGGAGGATCTTAGTAGGCCACAGTCCATGGGGTCGCTAGGAGTCGGACACAACTGAGTGACTTCACTTTCACTTCCACTTTCATTCATTGGAGAAGGAAATGGCAACCCACTCCAGTGTTTTTGCCTGGAGAATCCCAGGGACAGGGGAGCCTAGTGGGCTGCCTTTTCTGGGGTCACACAGAGTAGGACACGACTGAAGCGAATTCACAGCAGCAGTAGCAGCAACCAATGGTTGGGTCTGTTGGAACAAAGTAACTTTAGCAGAAGAATGTATAGAGTAAGTCACTAGGTGGGGGTGGACAAGAGCTGAGAAAGTATATCACAGAATGTGAAAGTTGAGTATACTGTTCAGACGGTCCTCCAAGACCAGTGAATAAGGCACACATCAGCTCTTCAACAAATAACCCAAAGGAGGACATCTGATGCTAGAGAGCATCTGACTATGGAAAAAGACAAAGAGAGCTACTTGGTGAAAAGCTGATAGTCCCCTGACATACTGCTTTCCTATGTATACCCTCACTGAAATCAGCTCACTCAAAAAGGTTATACCAGATATTGATATAAAAGATTCATAAAGGTGTTTTGAGTGGAAGTAAATATATCTACACTGATATTTCTGTACGATGAATTCAGTGGTTTCTCACACACCTCTGTTTACTTGGCACAGTATTTATGGTCTGGAAAATAATCTGGGGTGGTTATAATTAAATGGCTAAAGCCAGGTAAATAACTGAATTTAAGTTATTTCTCCAGTTTCACATACAATACTATTTAGCCTCTATCAGTTCAGTTCAGTTCAGTTGCTCAGTCATGTCCTGCTCTTTGGGACCCCATGAACGGCAGCATGCCAGGCCTCCCTGTCCATCAGTAACTCCCAGTCTACCCAAACCCATGTCCATTGTGTCAGTGATGCCATCCAACCATCTCATCCTCTGTCGTCGCCTTCTCTTCCTGCCCCCAATCCCGCCCAGCATCAGGGTCTTTTCCAATGAGTCAGCTCTTTGCATCAGATGGCCAAAATATTGGAGTTTCAGCTCCAACACCAGTCCTTCCAGTGAACATCTAGGACTGATCTCCTTTAGGATGGACTGGTTGGATCTCCTTGCAATCCAAGGACTCTCAAGAGTCCAACACCACAGTTCAACAGCATCAATTCTTCGGTGCTCAGCTTTCTTTATAGTCCAACTCTCACATCCATACATGACTATGGGAAAAACCATAGCCTTGACTAGACAAAACTTTGTTGGCAAAGTAATGTCTCTGCTTTTTAATATGCTGTCTAGCTCGGTCATAACTTTTCTTCCAAGGAGTAAGCGTCTTTTAATTTCATGGCTGCAATCACCATCTGCCGTGATTTTGAGCCCAGAAAAATAAAGTCAGCCACTGTTTCCACTGTTTTCCCATCTATCTGCTATGAAGTGATAGGACTGGATGCCATGATCTTAGTTTTCTGAATGTTGAGCTTTAAGCCAACTTTTTCACTATCTTCTTTCACTTTCACCAAGAGGCTATTTATTTCTTCTTTGCTATCTGCCATAAAGGTGGTGTCATCTGCATATCTGAGGTTATTGATATTTCTCCTGGTAATCTTGATTCCAGTTTGTGCTTTATCCAAAGCAGCATTTCTCCTGATGTACTCTGCAGATAAGTTAAATAAGCAGAGTGACAATATCCAGCCTTGATGTACTCCTTTTCCTATTTGGAACCAGTCTGTTGTTCCATGTCCAGTTCTAACTGTTGCTTCCTGACCTACATATAGGTTTTCTCAAGAGGCAGGTCAGGTGTTCTGGTATCCCCATCTCTTTCAGAATTTTCCACAGTTTATTGTAATCCACACAGTCAAAGGCTTTGGCATAGTCAATAATGCAGAAATAGATGTTTTTCTGGAACTCTTTTGCTTTTTCGATGATCCAGCGGATGTCTGGCAATTTGATGTTGGCAATTTGATGTCTGGTTCTTCTGCCTTTTCTAAAACAAGCTTAAACATCTAGAAGTTCACAGTTCACATATTGCTAAAGCTTGGCTTGGAGAATTTTGAGCATTACTTTCCTAGTGTGTGAGATGAGTGCAATTGTGTAGTAGTTTGAGCATTCTTTGGCATTGCCTTTCTTTGGGACTGGAATGAAAACTGACCTTTTCCAGTCCTGTGGCCATTGCTGAGTTTTCCAAATTTGCTGGCATACTGAGTGCAGCACTTTCACAGCATTGTCTTTCAGGATTTGAAATAGCTCAACTGGAATTCCATCACCTCCACTAGCTTTTTTGGTAGTGATGCTTCCTAAGGCCCACTTGACTTCACATTCCAGGATGTCTGGCTCTATGTGAGTGATCACACCATCGTGATTATCTGGGTCGTGAATGTCTTTTTTGTACTGTTCTTCTCTGTATTCTTGCCACCTCTTCTTAATATCTTCTGCTTCTCTTAGGCCCATACCACTTCTGTCCTTTACTGAGTCCATGTTTACATGAAATTTTCCCTTGGTATCTCTACTTTTCTTGAGGAGATCTCTAGTCTTTCCCAGTCTATTATTTTCCTCTGTTTCTTTGCATTGATCTCTGAAGAAGGCTTTCTTATCTCTTTTTGCTATTCTTTGGAACTCTGCATTCATATGCTTATATCTTTCCTTTTCTCCTTTGCTTTTTGCTTCCCTTCTTTTCACAGCTCTTTGTAAGGCCACCTCAGGCAGCCATTTTACTTTTTTCGCATTTCTTTTTCTTGGGGATGGTCTTGATTCCTGTCTCCTTTCAATGTCACTAACCTCCACCCATAGTTCATCAGGCACTCTGTCAGATGTAGTCCCTTAAATCTATTTCTCACTTCCACTGTATAGTCATAAGGGATTTTATTTAGGTCATACCTGAATGGTCTAGTGGTTTTCTTCGCTTTCTTCAATTTCAGTCTGAATTTGGCAATAAGGAGTTCATGATCTGAGCCACAGTCAGCTCCCAGTCTTGTTTTTGCTGACTTTATAGAGCTTCTCCATTTTTGCTGCAAAGAATATAATCAGTCTGATTTCTGTTAGCCTTTATATTTTAATGTAATAGAAATCTAGATCTGTAAAAGTGTAGAAAGTTCAGGTTATGTTGGCTGTTGCAATGTGTTTCAATGTTCATTTCCTATAAAATTAACTTCATTATATTTATAACAACAAAAAAAACTAATATCCAATTCAAAATATTTGGGTCCTTTGTATGAGTGCATCATTAGTGAATTTAAAAAGTTTATACTGGGGGGAGGGTGATTGAGTGTGTTCTAAAGTGTAATAATCAGATTATTTGGCAGATAATGTGCAAACAGTCTTGCACAAACAAGGTAATACAAATATGTATATATATATTATACATATATATGTGTGCACGCATGTATGTGTGTGTGTGTGTGTGTGTGTGTTTATAAGTACTACATGACCTGTATTGAATATATTGGTACCCACCTATGAGTCAAAACCTCAATCAATAATCATTCTTTTTTATATGTATGATATGGTGTGTCTTTATTATTATTACTTACAAACATAATGACATACACAGGAAGAAACTAAAGTGCTACAACAGGCTATTAATTTTCTATTGTGAAACTCACTTTAGTTAAAATCATATTATTATTATAATCATGGATATGTAAGATTTCTTTTCCCATAAAGGAAAATGGGGATAGAAATTTAATCTCTCATCATGTTGAATCTTGTCATTTCACAGAGTGTGATTTCTTACTAGCTTCTCTTCTTCCGGTTTTTTCTTTCCTTTAGATAGATTTAGTACACTACAGTAACAATGTGTTTAAAGCCAGACTCATGATATGGCAAATGTGCCTGAAATGTTCATTTAAGTCAATATATTTTAATACAGTATATAAATTGGTGTACTGGATGAATTAACTGTTGTAATGTTAGATCACTTGGCACAGTAGTTTATATTAAAGGAAACATCACTTTTAACTAACTCTTAACCATCTGTTGTGTACTCTAATTTAAAAAGACTATAATTTACAATTGCAAAAGTAGGTAAGTGACAAATGATTAAAATGCATATTTATGTGCAATATTCAGCTAAACATACATCTGTTCTTTTTATCTCTGGCATATTAGATGCTAATTGGGAGACAAGCACCTTCACATATGAGGATAGATTTGGGGAAGGATAAAAGTAAGAATTTTTTTTAATACTATCTTTTTTAAATTTTTTGTGATTTTTTTGTGATTTAAATTAGTGATTCATAATTTCTAAAGGTTATACTCCATTTATAGATATCATAAAATATTGTCTATATTCCCTGAATTGTACAATACATCCTTGTAGCTTATTTACTTTATTATTAATAGTTTGTACTTCTTAACCTCCTATCCCTTCTTGCTCCTCCCTCTTCCATTCCCTACTGGTAACTATTGGTTTGTTCTCTATATCTGTGAGTCTGTTTCTTTTTTGTTATTAAAATATTCACTAGTTTGTTATGTTGTTTATATCTCACATATAAATGATCTCAGATGGTATTTGTTTTTCTTTGTCTGACTTATTTCACTTATCATAGCACTGTCCAAGTCCATTCCTGTTGCTGCAAATGGCAAAATTTCATTCTTTTTTTAATGGTTGAGTACCATTCTGGTGTGGGCTCAAAGATACCACATCCTCTTTGTCTATTCATCTGTTGGTGGACACTTGCTTTCATATCTTAGCTGTTGTAAATAATGCAGCTGTGAACACTGGGAGGCACTTTTTGAATCAGTATTTTTATTATTCTTGCTTGTGGAATAATGCAAGTGGAATTGCTCAGTAAAGTAGGAATTATTTTTAGATTACTCCCTTTTATAAAGTTGTAACACTGACAAAGTCTGGGCCCAATTAATAATAAATAATTATTATTTATAATATTATTATATTTTTACAGTGCTCTATCATGAAGAGGTTGGTTGCCAAAATTACTCAAGAAAGGCCATTATTTTAGTCACATTGTATTTAGTTTGATCCAAATGAAATTTCCAGTATTCAACTTTTTTTTTTTGTATAAAGCAAATTTTATACATGGAGGAACATTAAATGTATATAAATGCATATTCTGGAGTGAAAGAAGTCAGTCTGAGTAATGAATGTGTTTAATTATATAACATGGACAAGCCAGAATTACAGAGACAGTAAAAAGATGAGTGATAGTCAGATGTTCTTTGGAAGGGAGGGAAGTGTAGGTGACGAAAAAGAATTTGCTCTACACCTTTCTAGATTCTTGGATGAGATACTCTATGTGATGAAAGACAGATTAACAGGAGAAAAACAAACAGAAGTTTAATAACATGTATACCTCCTGTCCAAAATGGCAACCCACTCCAGTACTCTTGCCTGGAGAATCCCATGGAGGGAGGAGCAACAGGCTATAGTCCATGGGGTTGCAAACGACTGAGTGACTTCACTTTCACTTTCACTTTCATGCCTTCTGTATACATGGGATTAACACAGGAAAACTGAAATAACTTCCTCAAATGGCCCAAGCCACCACCTTAAATACCAACTCTAGCTAAAGACAAAAGAAAATGTTGGAGGTGAGAGGGGGTCAGCTATAGGAGGATATCAAGAAATGCATAGTAAGAGAGGTAAGTTATTTTGCAGATATAAGTTGTTGCCTTGTCCGTTGATAAGAGCTTCTGGAGCTGTGTAGGTAATCCTGATACTGACCAGGGTTCTTGGCCTTCCCCAATCAATAGAAATTTACTAGAAAGGAAATGGCAACCCACTCCAGTGTTCTTGCCTGGAGAATCCCAGGGATGGGGGAGCCTGGTGGGCTGTCATCTCTGGGGTTGCACAGAGTCAGACACGACTGAAGCGACTTAGCAGCAGCAGAGACAGACAGGAAATTAAGGTAAGATTTTACTGGGGCTCTTGCAGCTGCAAGAGGGACCAAAAACAAGTAACATGTTCCCTTGCTCATCCCCCAAGAAGGGAGAGAGCTGATTCCTTATATGAGATGAGGGAAGGGGTGTGTCTAGAGGTTGGACCAGAGGGGTGGCATAGGTGTTTTGCCAACCTCTTTGGTGGTGTTACTCCAGGGGGCATGTGCAGTACCCTGGTTTTGCTCCCAACATTGTGTTTTGAAAGCTTTTCAGAAGTGGCAGTTGGGTTTGTTTGGTTATTATTATTTTGGTCTTTTTGTGTCCTTTGTCCAGAATTTTCCCCAGCTGTGCATGCATGCACTTATTTTTACTCCTTTATAGTTCCTTTTATTTTGTTTCCTGAGGCGACATTTGTCTGGGTACAAGCACTTCAGCAAAGGGTCCCAGGTTCCAGCCTATCTCAGTCCTCTTCCTGGTACAGAAAGGAAGAAACTCTTACAAATGAAGACTTCTCTTACAGTGTAAATATTTCTTACAGAAGGGTAAGTTTTCAGAGCCTCTCCTATGTCTGCTCTTTCTTAAAAATAACCAGCTCAAAATAGCATGCCAAAGTGCCACATCCTGGGTAGATATATTTTGCTTTCCTTCAGAAAGAATGAATAGATGAAGCACAGGGAATTTTTAGGGTGGTTAAAAACTATCCTGTATGAAACTATAATGGTGTATATATGGCAGTATGCATTTGTCAAAACTGATAGAACTGTATGGTATGAAGAGTGAGCCCTGGTGTAAATTATGGATTATGTGTAATATATCAATATTGATTGTAAGAAGTATATAATATGAATGCAAGATGTTATTAATAGAGGAAACTAAGTGGGAGGTGGATATGTGGAGTTTCATTATATAGCTGGTCAGTCTGTAAATCTAAAAATGTACTAAAATATGAAATATATTAATTATAAAAATACAGAAATACAAGAGGGTTTGCTAAATAATTTATTTGAATGCAGTCACTTCTGTCTTTAAGTGTTGTAGTTTATCTTGAGAATTCATGGCATCTGATTTTTGAAAATACCTTGATAATTGTTTTTCACAATGGAATCCAAAGCTCATAGGGAATTAAAGTAGAAATACAGCCAGTTTATCTAAGCTATCCTGGGATTTATTTATCTATATTAGTCATAGTTTATTCTGTTATCACAAATCAATGCTAACCCATTTAATGCACCAACACTGAAGATAAATTATTTTGCCATATAATTGCTTTATGGATATTGAAATATCTGATATGACAATTAAAATTTTCAGTATTACAAATTTGACCTTTTGTAAGTAATAGTTTAATAGTATTTGTTTGTTTTTTAACATAAGGTGGCTTGCATTTGTAAAGTCTGCACACAGCTAAGTTTTGATACAGTGTGCAAGTAATTCTAGTCCAACTTAAAATGTTTCTGTCTTTTATTATGGAGGAAAATCTAAATCTACTTTTATTGAACAACAAATGCAAAACTGAGAATTTAATGAAATATTCTTGTTATTCCAGAGATAACTGATTTAAATATAAACAAATACAGGTGGTTTATTTTCAAGCAGAATGGAGTATTTTGTTTTACTTGCCAGATTCAAGAGTTGCACGTGGTTAAATGAAACAAGTGAGCACCATGTGGGAAATTAACGTTAAGAACATTGTTTATTCACTCAAAACTTCAGGATCATTTTTTCTTTCCCAGACAAAACCGAATTTTTTTTTCATTCTCATGTGTCACACTGTATTTTCTTCTTATTTTAAACCCTATTATATATGAAACCAAGTAAGAAATGAAACTAGCTTTATGATTTTATAAGTGACAGCAGTTTTGTTTATTTTTATGTGGAGTTTTCAATTCAGAGTAAAACTTCCTAAAATATTTTCAGGTTCTGTAATTAGGTGACAGCTGGCTTGTGAAGTACCCAATGCCAATTAGCAGAAAATCTTTCATAAGAGAACAATTGTAATGAATATAATTTCCAAGAGGATTTGCTGTACTTCTCTCCAAAAATAAAAAAAATTTCTACTTTCTTCTCAGTTCAACTAAAAGTTGATGTTTTTAGGATACACAGAAGCTTACACAGAAGCTTACCTTCCTGATTATCCTTCAATTTTTTAATTTTTTAATTCAATTACTCATCATTACACACACACACACACACACACAGACACATACACACACACATGTGTATGTGTTAAAAAAAAATAAAGCTTATCAGGAAAAGAAGCTTCCTTGTATTCTGTATCCTATAAACCTCTTTCAATTTAGAAATATATACTATATGGCTAAGAGATTCCATATTACCAGGCAATCTCTCTGTAGTATCTGTCTTTGGATATGTAATGTATAAATTATTTGCTCACTCTTTTCTCAAAATAAGTATAATTGTGTTTATGAGGATACAAAAGTGACTATGGGAACAGAAGCAAAGGTCAATATGAAACCGCATTCCTGCTCAGATGAGACTCGAACCTAGCCATAACTCAGATTGAGACTTAAGTCCACAATCCCTGAATTAAGAGGGGACTCAAACCCATTGTCTTTTAATTTAAACTGCTCACTTGGTGCCAAGACTTACTGACATTCAGGTTCTTTAGTCTCGTGGCAGAAAGAACTCAGCAAGAGACAAAGTGACAGAAAAAATGTGAGTTTATTAGCACGTGTCAGGTGTGAGAGATACAGGTGGGCAGGCAAGGGATCACAGCCTAGAGAAAATTTCATTTTTATAATAATAGGAAAAAACAGAAAGGGGAGACCACCACCTTCTTACTCATTCTTGGGTAGACGTGACGACTTATATTGTTAGTTTCTCCTTTGAACCTACATGGTCTGACTGGGCCAGTTATGATGCTATTTAAATCATAAGTATATTAGCAGAAGGGTGGTAGCATATACTAAAATATGCTAATTCACCTCAGGTTTTAGTATAATATCCCCTTTCACCTAGTTTCCTTTCCCTTTCAGGTATCCCTGTCTTGACCACATGCAGAAATGTAACTCTTTAAGAACTGTTAACTCCCTGACTTTCTGTAGCAAGATTCAGTCCCCAGATCTATTGTCTTGTGTTCTAACTATCAGAGTTTGTGGCTTGGGTGTGCCTGACACTTGAATGCACCTGTCTTCCTTCAAGGTAGATTAGATTGTTGTGTTGCTAAGTTACTGGATTCTTTTCTTGAGTGGTCAGTAGCTCACAACAGTCTCTCAAACTTCCTTAAAATCCCCTGTCTTTAAACCTCTAGTGGGATTTCTAAATTATATAATCACCTTACTCTAGTCCTATCAAGTGTGCCTCATAGAAAGAAATAGGGAGAGCATTGATACAAAAGGCAAATTGTGAGATTGGCAGAAGTTTTTAGCTTGTCTAACAGCTAGGGATTTTCATTTTTTTAAGTATAGTTGAAAAACCTACTGAAATATTTTGAAATTGTTTATGCTTAGACTTTGAAGGATTATGAATATCCCTCAACTGAGTTTAGGCACAGTTTATTTATTTATTTTTATTTTTTAAATTTATGTTTAATTAGAGGATAATTGCTTTACTATATTGTGTTGGTTTCTGCCATACATCAACATAAATCAGCCATAGGTATACATAGGTCCCATCCCTTCTGAACTTCCCTCCCACTTCCCAACTTGTCCCACCCCTCTAGGTTGTCACAGAGCATGGGATTTGAGCAGTTCAACAGTATAATTGTATTAAAAAGCAGTGACATTACTCTTCCGACAAAGGTCCATATGGTCAAAGCTATGATTTTTCCAGTTGCCCTATACAGATGTAAGAATTGGACCATAAAAAAGGCTGAGTGCCAAAGAATTGATGCTTTCAAACTGTGGTGTTGGAGAAGACTCCTGAGAGTCCCTTCAACAGCAAAGAGATCAAACCAGTCAATCCTGAAGAAAATCAACCCTGAATATTCATTGGAAGAACTGATGTTGAAGCTCCAATACTTTGGCCTCATAAGAACCAACTCACTGGAAAATACCTTGATGCTGGGAAAGATAGGAAGCAAGAGAAGAAGGGGATGACAGGGGATGAGATGGTTGGATGGTCTCACTGACTCAGATGACATGAGTTTGAACAAGTTTCAGGAGATGGTGAAGGACAGGGAAGCCTGATGTGCTTCAGTTTATGGAGTCAAAAGGAGTCAGACACAACTGAGCCACTGAACAACAACAAACACTTTTGCAGATAGCTATGTATCAAGCCTTTCAATTTTTAAATAATTACTCTGTGTCTCAGAGTTCTAATTGCCATAAAGCAATCTCTTTGCACTCTCCCTTGTGTCTATGTTTAGGTTATATAATTTCCTCAGTTTTTTTTCCCTAAATAATTGAAATTTACACAGAGGTAATTTATACTAAAATGATTATAGGAAAACAGCTTGTAAAACAAAGGCATAATGACTCATGTCATAGAGTTTATAACAATAGATCCACAACAAGTGTTTCAACTTATAATTCTTGAATTATAATTCAAGTTCTATACCTTGACTTGAGGGGAAAAAAAATAAGCAATTAGAGGTTGATTTGCAGATATTGGTCTTTAAAGAATACCATCTACCATGCAAATTCTTATAGATCAGGAACATTTAAGGTATAGGAAGTTATTACATTTATTCCTTTAAATTTCTTAAGATCAAGAGAGTACATTTTTTCAAGTTGTAAATATTAGGTTTAGTTTTTAAAAAAGCAACAGTGGGGGTTAAAAGCACAGATAATATATAATATGCTCTAAATTACCTTCTTCAGAGAAGGCAATGGCAACCCACTCCAGTACTCTTGCCTGGAAAATCCCATGGACGAAGGAGCCATGGGGTCATGCAGTCCATGGGGTCACTAAGAGTCAGACACGACTGAGCGACTTCACTTTCACTTTTCACTTTCATGCATTGGAGAAGGAAGTGGTAACCCACTCCAGTGTTCTTGCCTGGAGAATCCCAGGGTTGGGGGAGCCTGGTAGGGTGGCATCTATGGGGTCGCACAGAATCGGACACGACTGAAGCAACTTAGCAGCAAGTTACCTTCTTAAAGGCAACTAAGCATTGATTGACCAGAGCAGTGGGTTAGAGGCAGTGAAGGATCTAATAATGATGTGGTGGGCAGCCTCTGAAATGGCCCCCTGCTAGTTCCACTTGCTAATGTTTACCCCTTTGTGTGAGTCTCCTCTTCTTGAGAGTGGACTAGATGTAATGATTAATATCAAACAGATACAACAAAAGTTTGTAACATCAGAGATTAGGTTTTAAAATCTCTTTTCTTACTGTCTTTCTTGCTCTGAAGGGAAGCCAGTTCCCATGTTGCAGGCTGTCCTACAGAGAAGCCCATGAGGTAAGGAACAGATGACTCTTGCCGACAGTCAGCAAGAACTTGAGGCCTGCAAAAATAATCTTGGAGAAGGCAATGGCAACCCACTCCAGTACTCTTGCCTGGCAAATCCCATGGACGGAGGAGCGAAGTGGCTTTTCCCCAAGTTAAACCTTGAGATGACCAGAGCCCTTAACTGCAGCCCAAAGACAGGGACCCAATTAAGCCAATCCTGAATTCCCCACCCACAGACACTCTACAAGAATATATTTTGCTGTTTTATGCTGCTACTTTTTATTATGCAGCAATTTATGACTGTTACAATAAGAAAAAGCCCAGCTGACTTCAAAATGTATTCAGAGTGATTATGAAAAAATAAATGTAATGAAGGAGTGATTTCACTTGCAATAATTTTTCTTGCATTTTAAAAAAACTTTAATTTTCAGATAATTGTACATCCACATGCAGTTATAAAAAATAATACAAAAAAAAAACCCATAAAATTTCACTCAGTTTCTCCTAATGTTAACTATATAAGTATAGTAAAATAGAGCTTCCCTGTTGGCTCAGATGGTAAACAATCTGCCTGATATGCAGGAGACTTGGGTTTGATTCCTAGGTCGAGAAGATGCCTTGTAGAAGGAAATAAAAACCCATTACAGTATTCTCGCCTGGAGAACTCCATGGACAAAGAGCCTGGTGTGTTACAGTCTATGAGGTCACAAAGAATCTGACTTGACTTTCATTTTCAAAATAGCACAGCCATCACTTGCAATATTTTTTAAAAGTATTGGTTCAGTTCAGTTCACTTGCTCAGTCATGTCCGACTCTTTGTGACCCCATGAATCTCAGCATGCCAGGCCTCCCTGTCCATCATCAACTCCCTGAGTTTACCCACAATCATGTCCATCGAGTCGGTGATGCCATCCAGCCATCTCATCCTCTGTCATCCACTTCTCCTCCTGCCCCCAGTCTCGCTCAGCATCAGGGTCTTTTCCAATGAGTCAACACTTTGCATGAGGTGGCCAAAGTGTTGGAGTTTCAGCCTCAGCATCAATCCTTCCAATGAACATCCAGGACTGATCTCCTTTAGGATGGACTGGTTGGATCTCATTGCAGTCCAAGGGACTCTCAAGAGTCTTCTTCAACACCACAGTTCAAAAGAATCAACTCTTCAGCACTCAGCTTTCTTCACAGTCCAACTCTCACATCCATACATGACTACTGGAAAAACCATAGCCTTGACTAGACAGACCTTTGTTGGCAAAGTAATGTCTCTGCTTTTGAATATGCTATCAAGGTTGGTCATAACTTTCCTTCTAAGGAGTAAGNATAGTCAATAAAGCAGAAACAGATGTTTTTCTGGAACTCTCTTGCTTTTTCGATGATCCAGCGGACGTTAGCAATTTGATCTCTGTTTCCTCTGCCTTTTCTAAAGCCAGCTTGAACATCTGGAAGTTCACGGTTCACATATTGCTGAAGCCTGGCTTGAAGAATTTTGAACATTACTTTACTAGCATGTGAGATGAGTGCAATAGTGCTGTAGTTTGAGCATAGCTAACTCTAAATTAAGAGACACAGATGTCTCCTTGGCTTCCTCTCTGCATCACTCAAAATAGGTTAGGTATAGATTCTGAGATAAAAGTAGAGATAGAAACCAAGATACAGAGATATAGGTATATATATGTAGTTTACTACTCTATCATGCTACTTGTATTACAAATTAGTGCATTTTGGGGATTAGACATCTGTTCATCATAATCAGACTTCAAGGTTATTACCGAAATACTCACCAGTCTGACATGTTACTGATCAGTGTGCCAGAAAGAAAGCCACTCTGGAGGGTCTTAGACTAGGTATTAATATTTTGGCCTACAGGTGGCACATATCTGTTAACAACTCAGTGATTAGAAATTGCAGTGTTAACTGCTGCTGCTGCTGCTTAGTCACTTCAGTTGTGTCCGACTCTGTGCGACCCCATAAATGGCAGCCCACCAGGCTCCGCTGTCCCTGGGCTTCTCCAGGCAAGAACACTGGGTTGGGTTGCCATTGCCCCCTCCAGCAGTGGTAACTACACTCAACCAAAGGGAGGACAGAATTTTAATCTTATGATAAATCAGGAATTGATTACAACTGGAAGTAGTTAACAGCCTAATTGGCTATCTCTCTGTGCAAAGCTTCTTGATACCATTCCACTGTAAAGAATTTCAATTAACAGTGAAGGAAGAAATTGGAAGAATAATTTGGAATAAAAAGAGTAAATTTGAATTTTTGTATATTAGGTTTAAGATGTGAGTTAGACATACACATGGAGATATTGAAAGCATAGATGTATTTATCTAAAATATATGGAAGAAGTACAGCTGGAGAAGTACAGTACCTACCTTGGGGGAGTCATCTGCACATAAATGATTTTTAAAGCCATAAGTCTAGATATAATTATGGAAGAGTGAATTGAGTGAAGTCAGAGAAGATAGGAGGTCCAAAATTTAAAGTCCCAGGGAATTCAAATATTTAAAATCAAGGGATAAGAAGGAACTAGAAAAAGTCATTGAGAGGAATGATTAATGAAGTAGGAATAAAATCAGAGTGGAATGTTCCTTAGCCAAATTGGAAAATAAAAAATCAGGTCATCAATAATGTTGATTGCTGCTGACCATGTAAGATGAAGACTGAGAATAGACAATTAGATTTAACAATGTTGAGATCACTGGTAACCTTGACAGGAATGGTTTAGGGGGGTTGTGAGCTAGAAATCTGCTTCAAATAGCTGACGAAAGAGGGGGAAGACAGGAATTGGAAGGGGAGCAGAAAAACTGAGTTAGTAGCTAGATGAGTATTGGCTCCAGAGAAAAGAATTAAGGTGAGAAAAATTGCACATACATAGATGGGCTGGAGAGATTCTTAGGTAAGTGACAAAGGATGATATTGATTGCAAATGTGAACATATTTTATGGAGCAATAAAAAGAGAGAGAGATCTTCCCTGCTGGCTCAGCAGTAAAGAATTCACCTGCTAATGCAGGAGATTCAGGTTCCATCCCTGCATCAGGAAGATCCTCTGGAGAAGGAAATGGCAACCCACTCCAGTATTCTTGTCTGGAAGATCCCATGGACAGAGGATCCTGGCAGCCTTCAGTCCTTGGGGCCACAAAGAGTTGGACACCACTGAATGACTAAACAACAACAATGAGAGAAAAGAAAGAAAATCTTGTCACAGAGCAATGGAGAGCAAAAACAGTACTGTGACCACAGGAATTGCAAAGTTCACAACTCATTGTGGAAAGATGTTTGAATCTGAACATAGATGAGAAGGTGTGAAACAGTCATGTGAATTAGTAGGCTGGGAAAATATAGAATGGTTACTGGGCAGCACTGAGAACAACCTGAAGTATTTGTTGATTTTCAGTGAGGGCAGTTGGCCTGTTTGTGAGTACAGTTTTGTTTTGCTCAGACACATTAGCCACAGCAATATACCTGCAGGTGAAGAGTAAGAAGAAGGTAGGAATTAGATTATTTTGAGGTTTTTGTTGGATAGCTGTGATGAAAGTAGACGTGGCAAATAGATGAGGATACAGTGAAGGGATGATTAACATTGGACTGCGAGATTTTCACTAGTTAAGAAGGGAAGTGATGATATGAATCGGATAAGCAGTAGTGAAAAGTTGGTATAATCAATGTAGTTTCAATCGTAGAAGGTCAAATGATTTTTGGAGTCAGGATACTAACAAGAGTAAGTTGTAAAGTGGAGAAGTGCTGGTTGGAGACTGGGATGCTTGCAATGGAAGCTTGGGGGGTAGTTATGAGTATAGACCTCTCTCGTGTAAAGTGTTGAAAGTGTTATTTGCTCAGTTGTGTCAGACTCTTTGCAACCCCATAGACTATAGCCTGCAAGGCTCCTCTATCCGTGGAATTCTCCAGGCAAAAATATTGGAAAGGGTTGCCATTTCCTTCTCCAGAGGATCTTCTCAACCAGGGATCGAAGCTAGGTCTCCTGCATTGCAGACAAATTCTTTACTGTCTGGGCCACCAGGAAAGCTCTCCCTGGTGTATGCATCTAGTAAATGGTTGAAGCAAGGCAGAGGATGAGATCCATGGGACAGGAGAGGTCCAGGTGCTGAAATGAGATTTCTAAATGTGACGATCAGAACAGTGAGGGTATATAATTTCTGTCCCAATTTTAAAATTTTGTTTAAAGTTATCATGTGGCATAATGACCATATGGGCAGGCTTTAGACTGTGGCATGAATCTGAGAGACATGGGTCAGCCACTTAATCTTTCTGTATCTCACTTTTCCCATCTATAAAATTAGAATGTAAATAACAACTCAGAGTTCAGTTCAACCGCTCAGTCATGTCCGACTCTTTGCAACCCCATGGACTGTAGCACACCAGGCCTCCCTGTCCATCACCAACTCCTGGAGTTTACCCAACTTATATCCATTGAGTCAGTGATGCCATCCAACCATCTCATCCTCTATTGTCCTCTTCTTCTCCTGTCTTCAGTCTTTCCCAGCATCAGGGTCTTTTCAAATGAGTCAATTCTTTGCATCATGTGACCAAAGTATTGGCGTTTCAGCTTCAACATCAGTCCTTCCAATGAACACTTAGCGCTGATCTTTAGGATGGACTGGTTGGATCTCCTTGCAGTTCAAGGGACTCTCAAGAGTCTTCTCCAACACCACAGTTCAAAAGTATCAATTCTTCGGTGCTCACCCTTCTTTATAGTTCAACTTCACATCCATACATGACTACTGGAAAAACCATAGCCTTGACTAGACATAAAAAAGTGAAAAATTTGGTATTTTTGCCCAGCACTTATGAAGCTGAAGAATATCAATTATTGTTTTTAGCAGTGTTATTTCTTTGAATAAGTTTAGTTAATATAGCAGACATTCTGAAAGGAAAAGGTTTCTGTACAATAGCATAAACCCTACTGATACTATTTTAAGTTCTCAAATTTAAGACCTTTCTTCTGACCTTCAGTTTGAACAGAGAGTAACTTCAGAAAGATTTCAATTACTTTCATTGGCAAATGGTAAACAAATTAATATTCTAGATTTGTTACTTTCTCTCATATGCCATAGACAATACTGAAGCAAAACCAAATAGCAAAAACGGGAAAAGTTGGGTTTAGGGGTAAAGAGTTTAGGCTGTAAAACAAGAAAAAAGAATCAGCAAGATAGGTTGGAACAGAAGATAAACTTAGTGTTCAATTTATGAGGGCTTGTTCATAATTCTGGTTGTAAGAAATGACTAGCTAGAGACACGCCAAGGTGAGTTCTGCATAGTTTTCTGTTCTACTCTAATAGTATATAAAAATTCTGTGGTTGCTAAACTTGTTATGCATTCCCTGAAGATGAAAGTGAAGTCCCCCAGTCATGACCGACTCTTTGCGATCCCATAGACTGTAACCTACCAGGCTCCTCCCTCCATGGGATTTTCCAGGCAAGAGTGCTGGAGTGGATTGCCATTTCCTTCTCCAGGGGGTCTTCCCGACCCAGGAATCGAACCCGGGTCTCCTGCACTGCAGGCAGATGCTTTACCGTCTGAGCCATTTTAAATAAATAGTTTGTTGTTTTCACAAAGACCAAAATCTCTTCAGTTCAGTTCAGTCGCTCAGTCGTGTCCGACTCTTTGTGACCCCATGAATTGCAGCACGCCTGATTAGCATTAGACTTTAAGTGTTTCTGTATCCTAAATTTTATACTATCTAAAAAGGGCTTCCAATTCCAAAAACCCATAAAGCAAAACAATTTGAGTAAATATGATTTTATATTTTTAAATGGTAAATTTGAATGTATGTTTCATTGATATATAAATTATTAGCATGTAAGACAATTCTTTCTGTAATATTTGCCTGGGTATACTGAACTTAAGCCCAGGATTGACACAATATGTTTACTAATGCACTTTTTACTAATTGAAAAATTTGAGTTATTTCTAAAAATACACCTTCACAAAGGGGGAAATTTAATAATGAGAGTTTCCCTCATAAAGAATCCCAAGCCTCAAGCATATTTTATATTAAATCTCAAGACCATGAAAAGGAAAGATCTGATTAATTTTAATTATAGTAAACAGCAAAAAGATATGGATGATTCCTCAGGCAAACAGTGTTCTGATCAAACTGAAATAGGCATATTAAATCTAATGCCTAGTAATCAGAAACTGTTCAACAGAGTTTGAGGAATACCAAGGTAACTTTTGACAATACCTGTGGATATGATTTAATAAAGGATAAAAGTAAATCAAGTCCTAAAACTCTTTGAGTGGAAAAACACAGTCTGAATTAAGTTATTGAAATGTATTGGCAAAAGTAAATATTAAAATTCTTTATTTATTTAAGCACCAAAAGAAAAAGAAAAGCATGAACGTCTCAAAAAGTGTTGTATCTATTATTACCAAAGGTAGCTGATACTATTGGACAATACGTGTATTAGTTATTTGAAAACTTTAGTTTCTGTGAACAGATAGATCAACTGACAATATTCTTATTCCTGGGAGACTAAAACTAATCTCTTTACCTATGTAGTATATTTACTTACTAAGGGTAAAATCCCAAGTTTAACTTAAAACAGGCTTGGCTAGAATGAACAGATGGAAGATATTTCCATAATACTATCATCATCACTATCATTTTATTAACCAGTAATCAGAGAATCACCTCATCTTCTCCCATATTAATTTTTTAAAAATTTTATTCTAGTTTTATTGAGATATAATTGACATAACTCACTATATAGGTTTAAGGTGAGCAGCAGCATGAAATGATGACCACAGTAAGTTTATTGAACATCCAGCATCTCATACAGATACACAATAAAAGAAATAGAATTTTGTGTGTGTGTGTGATTCTCATCACACTCAGGATTTACTCTTTTAAAAAGTGTTGTATGTAATCTAGGGTAATATTGATCATATTTATCATGTTGTACATATATCCTTAGTACTTATCTTAGAACTGGAAGTTTGTACCCTCCACCCCTGCCTCTGGTAACCAGAAATCTGATCTCTTTTACTGTGAGTTTGTTTTTTTTGAAATATAATTGACTTACAACACTATTTTAGTTCCTGGTGCACAACATAGTGATTAACTGTATCTATGAATTTCAGAATATTCACCACAATGAAAAAAGTGAAAGTGTTAGTCGCTCTCTTGTGTCCAACTCTGCGACCCCATGGACTGTAGCACTCCAGGATGTTCTGTCCATGAGATTCTTGAGGCAACAACACGAGTGGGTAGTCATTCCCCCATCTCCAGGGGATCTTCCTGACCCACAGATTGAACCCGGGTCTCCTGCATTACAGGAGGATCTTTTACCATCTGAGACATTAATATTTGTCACTATAGACAGATATTACATAGTTACTGACTGTATTCTTCACACTATATTTCATACCCATGATTCATTTATTTTATAACTGGAAGTTTGTACCTCTCAACTACTTCTCTCCTCCCTCCAACCTCCTTTCCTCTGGCAAATACCTGTTTGTTCTCTGTATCTGTGATTCTGTTTCTGTTTTCTTGTTTGTTCATTAGTTTTGTTTATTAGATTCCACATATAAGTGGAATATATAGTATTTGTCTCTGTCTGACTTATTTCACTAAGGATAATACACTCGTGGTCTATCTGTGTTATCACAGTAGCTTCTTGGACTTGGATGTCTGTTTCCTTCCCCTGTTTAGGAAAGTTTTCAGCTCTTCTCTCTAAATAGGTTCTCTATTCCTTTCTTTACTCCTTCTGAGAGCCCTGTCATATGAATATTATTACCCTTGATGTAGTCTCAGAGATCTCTTAAACTGTCCTCATATTTTAAAATTCTTTTTTCTTTTTTTATTCAGCTTGTGTGATTTCTGCTGTGTATTCCAGATCACTGATCTGTTGCTCTGTATTATATGATGTACTGTTGACTCCTAATTTTTTCTTTTCTTTTTTATTTGTAAATTTCATTTATTGTATTTTTCAGCTCTGTTTGTTTACTCTTTATAGCTTCTGTCTTTGTTGATATTCTCACCGGATTCATCCATTCTTCCTTGAGTTTGTTGAGCATCTTGATGATCACTACCTTGAACTCTTGATGAGATATATTGCTTATCTCTACTGCATTTAGCTCTTTTTCTGAGGTTTATCATTTTTATCATTTAGAACATATCCTGAAGCATGTTGCAAGCTTGGATGTACCCTTTGAGTGGAGAATCTGTGTTGCCTATAGTTGTCTGGATCTCCTAAATGTAAACCTTGCTGATTTTCAAAGCCAGGCATTCATCTTCCTGGTGCCAGAGCCCAGGTGGGGTGCTCAGGCTTGGAATCCTGGCTCCATGGGGAGGACCTCTAAAGTTGTAATGTTCCTTCTGTTTTGGGGTTGCCGACCTGGAAATGTTAGATCTGAATATACTGTGTCTCTACTGGTTCTACTCATTTGGTTCCTTTTTTATGTATTTAGTTATGTTATGGAAAATCTTTTCTGCTAGTCTTCAGGTCATTCTTATAGATAGTTGCTCTCAAGTAGTTTTAATTTTAGTGTGTTCAGGGTAGACAGTGAGTTCAGAGTTTTCCTACTCTGCCATCTTGGCCACTTTCCTACAAGTGCTAACTGAATTTTTGCTATGTAAATAATAACTCAGAAGGTTTTTGAAACACAATTCACAGAAGCAATTATTAGATGCCAGAAAAAAAAATGTAGAATTTTACATTTGTTTGCTTTTCATATCAATGCCATTTAAAACAGGAAAAAACTAGCATTCAGTACCAATCAACACCGGCTAAAATCAGTGAAATGGAGAACCAAACAACGTAGCAAAAGTGTAAATTTTTAAAATTTTCTTTAAAAGCTTTTACAAAAATTATTTTCCCCATTGATGAGGTAATGATAACTTTTCATATTCCACATCTCAAAATATAGTTTGAGGAAATAATCATAGGTGAGTTTTTAAAAGATGGTTATTATCCATTCTTTCCTATTGGGAAAATAGAAGCACTTTATTCATATTTTGGTGTAAAAAATTGTCAAATAATTTGTTATACATCCTTTAAACAGTGTGCCTTTTCTATCATTGGAGACCATGTATTATCATTCTCTTTTACCTTTCCCCTCGATAGCTGCATGTCTGATTTTTTCACTTTCTTTTTGTCTCCACTAAATGTCATGTTGCTAGAAAGACATTTCTTGATCATTGTTGGTATAAAGAAACATAACCCTTATCACAATTATCAGTCATTCTCTGGTGAACATATCTCACTTTATTTTCCTTAGAAAGGGAATAGAACTTAACATTGCATGTCAAGTTATTTTATATTCTTTCTTGCTTACAGTCCATCTTCTCCAATAAAATCTGCACTGCTTGAAAGTAAACACTTGTGGTATTATCCAAAATTATAACCTCATGCCAGTAATTATGAGCAGTACCTACCTGTACTCAATAGATATTTATTTTGTGTGTGTAAGGATGTAACATAATTCCTTATTAATAAACATGCTTCAGCTTATTTNAACATGATATATACTATGTCCAGGGAATATTGAAAAGCGAAATATCACATTATTCCCTTAACACCTAGGAAAGGTATGCATGATCCCATCTTGTTAATAGTTCTGTTTCTCATTTACATTCAGGAAGTTGATATGCTGGGTAATTCATTTGTCTTATGTAAGTTTGGCTAATGTGAGTGATTCTTTCTGAATCCAGCCATCTCCAAGTATATTAAGAGAAGCTTATCCTTTCTCAGATGAGGTACAACTTAGAAGCAAATCTTGATGATGGATAACCAATAAATAAACTTTTACTTACATGCACAAAGTGGTAAGAATTATAAAGGATTCTGATCAATACATAAAATTAATAACCTATAGCCCATATATTTAAAGTAATATTCAGTTCAAATATTTGTGTGAGATTTACATTTTAAATTAAGAATTTGTATTTGTATTATTTTTATTTTTTTGCAATTTACCAAGATGTGGAGACATAACTGCTGTAAGTGAGACAACTGTAGCAACCATCCAGGACAATAAAAGAAAGGCTGTTATGCAGTCTGTCATATTATGGTGAGTGTGCATCAGAGCTCATCGTGGTTTTTGGTGAGGTCTTCCCCATAACTGGTAGCTTGGCTTCCAACAAACATGTTCCAGTTGTCTAAGGTCTCTTCTTTAGTGAGCTTTTCATCCTTGTTTTTGTCTGACTCGTACACCAGGTGCCTGGCCTCAGCCTGCACGTGGTCGTAGTCTTGGGGGAGGATCCAGTGACGAATCTCATCTTTGTGCAGCTTCCCATCCTCGTTCAGATCCCAGAATTCATTAAACTGCTCCCGTTCTGACAGCACCCAGTCTGGCTCAGGGCCACTCTCCTCATGGGAAAACATATCAGCAATATACTCATCCTGATCCACAAAGCCGTCTCCATTCTTGTCGATGTCGTCCAGAGTTTCCAAAACCACAATTTCCTTCATATGCTCAAACTCCTCAGGATGCAGAAAGGGGGTGAACTCCTCCCGGGTGGCTGTCTGGTCACTATCGAGGTCTGCAGCCTTGAACCTTCTCTCATCCCGTGGCAGCATCTTTTTAAAGGTGTGATGATCTGAGGTATCCTGAAACTCTGTGGGGTTTCCTAGGTAGTAACCCTAGGTGGCTTGCTTGTATTCTTACCAAGAAATTTTATCATCTTTGTCCCGATCATAATCCTTCCAGACTTTGGTGACATTATCATAGATGTACCTTTTCTGCACCCGTTTGATCCAGGTTTTCAGTTCCTCGGTGGTGACAAAGCCGTCTCCATCACTGTCGATTAGATCAACAATTTTCCCCAGCTTCTCCTTGCTCTCCTCCGAGGTGAGCTGGTCGAAGGTCTTGGATTCCTCCTTGCCCAGAAAGGCCTCGTGGTCGTACTGGAAGCTCTGGTTGTCCTCGGCCGGCCGCCGCCCCTGGCCTCGGACGTGAGGGTGGCTCCTCTAGACTTGCTCCTGACCTCCTCCTACGGGGGGTGGCTCCTCTCGGCCACACTAGACCGTCATTCAGGTATGACCTAAATCAAATCCCTTATGATTATGCAGTGGAAGTGAAAAATAGATTTAAGGGCCTAGACTGATAGATAGAGTGTCTGATGAACTATGGAATGAGGTTTGTGACATTGTACAGGAGACAGGGATCAAGACCATTCCCATGGAAAAGAAATGCAGAAAAGCAAAATGGCTGTCTGGGGAGGCCTTACAAATAGCTGTGAAAAGAAGAGACGCAAAAAGCAAAGGAGAAGAGGAAAGATATAAGCATCTGAATGCAGAGTTCCAAAGAAGAGCAAGAAGAGATAAGAAAGCCTTCAGAGATCAATGCCAAGAAATAGAGGAAAAAAACAGAATGGGAAAGACTAGAGATCTCTTCAAGAAAATTAGAGAAACCAAGGGAACATTTCATGCAAAGATGGGTTCGATAAAGGACAGAAATGGTATGGACTTAACAGAAACAGAAGATATTAAGAAGAGATGGCAAGAATACACAGAAGAACTTTACAAAAAGGATCTTCACGACCCAGATAATCACAATGGTGTGAACACTCACCTAGAGCCAGACATCCTGGAATGTGAAGTCAAGTGACCTTAGAAAGCATCACTACGAACAAAGCTAGTGGATGTGATGGAATTCCTATTGAGCTATTTCAAATCCTGAAAGATGATGCTGTGAAAGTGCTGCACTCAACATGCCAGCAAATTTGGAAAACTCAGCAGTGGCCACAGGAATGGAAAAGGTCAGTTTTCATATCCTGAAAGATGATGCTGTGAAAGTGCTGCACTCAACATGCCAGCAAATTTGGAAAACTCAGCAGTGGCCACAGGAATGGAAAAGGTCAGTTTTCATTCCAATCCCAAAGAAAGGCAATGCCAAGGAATGCTCAAACTACCACACAATTGCAGTCATCTCACAGGCTAGTAAAGTAATGCTCAAAATTCTCCAAGCCAGGCTTCAGCAATATGTGAACCGTGAACTTCCTGATGTTCAAGCTGGTTTTAGAAGACACAGAGGAACCAGAGATCAAATTGCCAACATCCACTGGATCATGGAAAAAGCAAGAGAGTTCCAGAAAAACATCTATTTCTGCTTTATTGACTATGTCAAATCCTTTGACTCTGTGGATCACAAGAATCTGTGGAAAATTTTGAAAGATATGGGAATACCAGACCACCTAACCTGCCTCCTAAGAAATCTGTATGCAGCCCAGGAAGCAACAGTTAGAACTGGACATGGAACAACAGACTGGTTTNTCCATGGGAAATAGATGGGGAAACGGTGTTATTTTTTGGGGCTCCAAAATCACTGCAGATGGTGACTGCAGCCATGAAATTAAAAGACGCTTACTCCTTGGAAGAAATGTTATGACCAACCTAGATAGCATATTCAAAAGCAGAGACATTACT
>SJYQ01000952.1:722841-734944 GCA_006410935.1 Redunca redunca
AGAACCAACCAGTCCATTTTGAAGGAGATCAGCCCTGGGATTTCTTTGGAAGGATTGATGCTGAAGCTGAAACTCCAGTACTTTGGCCACCTCATGCGAAGAGTTGACTCATTGGAAAAGACTTTGATGCTGGGAGGGATTGGGGGCAGGAGGAGAAGGGGACAACAGAGGATGAGATGGCTGGATGGCATCACTGACTCGATGGACGCGAGTCTGAGTGAACTCTGGGAGATCGTGATGGACAGGGAGGCCTGGCGTGCTGTGATTCATGGGGTCACAAAGAATCGGAAACGACTGAGTGACTGAACTGAACTGAACTGAAAAGGTCTATGACCAAGGCTAGTGTAAATTGTATACAATAGGCAGTCAGTGAACATCAGATATCTGAGTAATTTATTCATCTCTCATTTAATTCGTCAGTTTTATGAGCAGTTGTTTTTCTTATTCAGTCACCGTCATGTCTGACTCTTTGCGACCCTAGAACTGCAGCACACCAGACAGACCTCCCTGTCCTTCACTCTCACCAGAGTTTGCTCAAACTCTTGTCCATTGAATCTGTGATGCCATCCAACCATCTCATCCTCTGTCACTCGCTTCTCCTCCAGCCCTCAAGCCTTCCCAGCATCAAAGTCTTTTCCAATGTCTTTAACACTGAGAAGAAACCTTTAAGTCGAAAACAGCATACATTTAAAATTGTACAACTGATGTTTATGGAGGTTCCCTGAGACTGGATCCCTGAGTACTTTTGTGAACCTTGAGTGAGATCGTTTGTCATATGAGCCACTGAGATGAGAGCATAAATTTGTTACTGCCATATATCCTAGCTTGTTCTGAAAAATATGAATATTTCAAGGACAAGTTGTATCTATTCTCAAATGGGTCTAAAAAGCACGGCTACTGGCACAAGCAATCTTCCTTATAAACACTGAAGATTTTATATTATATAAAGAGATTTTGTGACACATGCCTGTTTGTAGTATCTGAACAAGTTTATCTAGAGTCCTTTTGCAAAGGACTTTTTGTTTTGATTTCTGTGTCTAAACTATACCCTTATCTTTAAAAATCTACTTATTATTGAAGCTGTTTTAACAATGCCATCTGTCTTCCTTATCCATTGAAGAATTAAATCTATACTCAATTAGAAAAGATATTTTTCATTGTTTAACTGTGTCATTACCTTTTTCCTGTTACTTATTCACTTGAAAATGAATATAGATCTTCTTATCTTAGGTCTGTAGTGAGCTCATCATTCTCAAATGAATTTCAGAAAACTGGTGGCTATCCTTTTCCCTTCACTGATAAACTGATACTTTAAAAAGTGAAGCCTATTTGCAGGGCCACAGTGGAGAAACAGGCAGACAGAACAGACTTGTAGGCACAGCGGGGAAGGGAGAGGGAAGGAAGAATTGAGAGTTCAGAATGGGAACATAAACATTCAGTTCAGTTCAGTCACTTAGTAGTGTCCGACTCTTTGCAATCCCATGGACTGCAACACACCAGGCCTCCCTGTCCATCACCAACTCCCAGAGTTTACTCAAACTCATGTACATTGAGTCAGTGATGCCATCCAACCATCTCATCCTCTGCTGTTCCCTTCTCCTCCCACCTTCAATCTTTCCCATTATCAAGATATTTTCAAATGAGTCAGTTCTTTTCATCAGGAGGCCAAAGTATTGTAGTTTCAGCTGCAATATCCCGAATGAATATTCAGGACTGATTTCCTTTAGGATGGACTGATTGGATCACATTGCTGTCCAAAGGACTCTCAAGAGTTTTCTCCAACATCACAGTTCAAAATCATCAATTTTTCAATGCTCAGCTTTCTGCATAGTCCAACTCTCACATCCATACATGACTACTGAAAAAATCATAGCTTTGACTAACGGACCTTTGTTGACAAAGTAATGTCTCTGCTTTTTAATATGCTGTCTATGTTGGTCATAAATTTTCTTCCAAGGAACAAGTGTCTTTCAATTTCGTGACTACAATCACCATCTGCAGTGATTTTGGAGCCCCAAAAAATAAAGTCTCTCACTGTTTCCCCAGCTATTTTCCATGAAGTCATGGTACCAGATGCCATGATCTTAATTTTCTGAATGTTAAGCTTTAAGCCAACTTTTTCACTCTCCTCTTTCACTTTCATCAAGAGGCTCTTTAATTCTTCTTTGCTTTCTGCCTAAAGGGTGGTGTCATCTGTATATCTGAGATTATTCATATTTCTTCCAGCAATCTTGATTGTAGCTTGTGCTTCATTCAGCCCAGCATTTCTGATGATGTACTCTGCATATAAGTTAAATAAACACAGTGACAACATAGAGCCTGATGTACTCCTTTCTTGATTCGGAACCAGTCGGTTGTTCCTTGTACAGTTCTAACTGTTGCTTCCTGACCTGCATAGAGATTTCTTAAGAGGCAGGTCAGGTGGTTTGGTATTCCCATCTCTTGAAGAATTTTCCACAGTTTGTTGTGATCCACACAGTCAAAGACTTTGGCATAGTCGATAAAGCAGAAGTAGATGTTTTTCTGGACCTCTCTTACTTTTTTGAAAATCCAGAGGATATTGGCAATTTGATCTCTGGCTCCTTTGCCTTTTCTAAATCCAGCTTGAACATACGGAAGTTCATAATTCATGCACTGTTGAAGCCTGGCTTGGAGAATCTTGAGCATTACTTTACTAGCCTGTGAAATGAGTGCAACACTGTAGTAGTTTGAACATTGGCATTGCCTTTCTTTGAGATTGGAATGAAAACCGACCTTTTCCAATCCCATGGCTACTGCTGAGTTTTCCAAATTTGCTGACATTTCGAGTGAAGTACTCTCACAGCATAATCTTTTAGGATTTGAAATAGCTTAACTGGAATTCTATCACCTCCACTAGCTTTGTTCATAGTGATGCTTCCTAAGGCCCACTTAACTTCACATTCCAGGATGTCTGTTTCTAGGTGAGTGATCACAGCATTGTGATTATCTGGGTCATGAAGATCTTTTTTTGTATAGTTCTTCTGTGTATTCTTGCCACCTCTTCTTAACATCTTCTCCTTCTGTTAGGTCCATACCATTTCTGTCCTTTATTGTGCCCATCTTTGCATGAAATATTCCCTTGGTATCTCTAATTTACTTTATTACTTTATTCTTTCCCATTTTATTTTTTTCCTATATTTGCAGCCACCAGGAAGGGGTGGCTGGGTACACAGAGCTGGTATGGCATAATCTCACTTGGAGGAGGTCACCATTAGCCCTACTGTAGAGCTGATAAAACTTACACAGGACTGGGGAAACAGACTCTTGGAGGGCACAAACAGAACCTTCTGTGCACTAGGGCCCAGGAGAAAGGAGCAGTGACCTCACAAGAGACTGACACAGACTTGCCTGTGAGTGTCCAGGAGGTTTTGGCAGAGGCATGGGTCAACAGTGGCTTGCTGCAGAGGTAGGGACACAATATAGCAGTGTATGTATGGGACATTGTGAATGAGGTCTCCATTATCTTTATTACCTTCACCACAGTTTCAGTTAGTTCAGTTGCTCAGTCGTGTCTGACGCTTTGTGACCCCATGAATTGCAGCACGCCAGGCCTCCCTGTGCATCACTAACTCTCAGAGTTCACTCAGACTCACATCCATAGAGTCAGTGATGCCATCCAGCCATCTCATTCTCTGTCGTCCCCTTCTCCTCCTGCCCCTAATCCCTCCTAGCATCAGAGTCTTTTCCAATGAGTCAACTCTTCGCATGAGGTGACCAAAGTACTGGAGTTTCAGCTTTAGCATCATTCCCTCCAAAGAAATCCCAGAGCTGATCTCCTTCAGAATGGACTGGTTGGATGTCCTTGCAGTCCAAGGGACTCTCAAGAGTCTTCTCCAACACCACAGTTCAAAACCATCAATTCTTCAGCACTCAGCTTTCTTCACAGTCCAACTCTCACATCTGTACATGACTGCTGGAAAAACCATAGCCTTGACTAGATGGACCTTTGTTGGCAAACTAATGTCTCTGATTTTGAACATGCTATCTAGGTTGGTCATAACTTTCCTTCCAAGGAGTAAGCGTCTTTTAATTTCATGGCTGCAGTCACCATCTGCAGTGATTTTGGAGCCCCCCAAAATAAAGTCTGACACTGTTTCCACTGTTTCCCCATCTATTTGCCTTGAAGTGATGGGACCGGATGCCATGATCTTCGTTTTCTGAATGTTGAGCTTTAAGCCAACTTTTTCCCTCTCCTCTTTCACTTTCATCAAGAGGCTTTTTAGTTCCTCTTCACTTTCTGCCATAAGCGTGGTGTCATCTGCATATCTGAGGTGATTGATATTTCTCCCGGCAATCTTGATTCCAGCTTGTGTTTCTTCCAGTCGAGCGTTTCTCATGATGTACTCTGCATAGAAGTTAAATAAGCAGGGTGACAATAAACAGCTTTGACATACTCCTTTTCCTATTTGAAACCAGTCTGTTGTTCCATGTCCAGTTCTAACTGTTGCTTCCTGACCTGCATACATATTTCTCAAGAGGCAGGTCAGGTGGTCTGGTATTTCCATCTCTTTCAGAATTTTCCACAGTTTCTGGTGATCCACACAGTCAAAGGATTTGGCATAGTCAATAAAGCAGAAATAGATGTTTTTCTTATGATCCAGAAGATGTTGGCAATTTGATCTCTGGTTCCTCTGTGTTTTCTAAAACCAGCTTGAACATCAGGAAGTTCATAATTCACGTACTGTTGAAGTCTGGCTTGGAGAATTTTGAGCATTACTTTACTAGCCTGTGAGGTGAGCGCAATTGTGCAGTAGTTTGAGCATTCCTTGGCATTGCCTTTCTTTGCGATTGGAATGAAAACTGACCTTTTCCAGTCCTGTGGCCACTGCCGAGTTTTCCAAATTTGCTGGCATATTGAGTGCAGCACTTTCACAGCATCATCTTTCAGGATTTGAAATAGCTCAATAGGAATTCTATCACCTCCACTAGCTTTGTTCGTAGTGATGCTTTCTAAGGTCACTTGACTTCACATTCCAGGATGTCTGGCTCTAGATGAGTGATCACACCATCGTGATTATCTGGGTCGTGAAGATTCTTTTTGTACAGTTCTGTGTATTCTTGCCACCTCTTCTTAACATTTTCTGCTTCTGTTAGGTCCATACCATTTCTGTCCTTTATTGAGCTCATCTTTGCATGAAATGTTCCCTTGGTATCTCTAATTTTCTTGAAGAGATCTCTAGTCTTTCCCATTCTGTTCTTTTCCTCTATTTCTTTGCATTGATCGCTGAAGAAGGCTTTCTTATCTCTTCTTGTTATTCTTTGGAACTCTGCATTCAGATGGCTATATCTTTCCTTTTCTCCTTTGCTTTTCACCTCTCTTCTTTTCACAGCTATTTCTAAGGCCTCCTCACACAGCCACATTGCTTTTTTGCATTTCTTTCCCATGGGAATGGTCTTGATCCCTGTCTCCTGTACAATGTCTCGAACCTCTTTCCATAGTTCATCAGGCACTCTATCTATCAGTCTAGGCCCTTAAATTTATTTCTTACTTCCACTGTATAATCATAAGGGATTTGATTTAAGTCATACCTGACTGTTCTAGTGGTTTTCCCTGTTTTCTTTAATTTCAGTCTGAATTTGGTAATAAGGAGTTCATGATCTGAGCCACAGTCAGCTCCTGGTCTTGTTTTTGTTTGCTGTATAGAACTTCTCCATCTTTGGCTGCAAAGAAGATAATCAATCTGATTTCGATGTTGACCTTCTGGTGATGTCCATGTGTAGAGTCTTCTCTTGTGTTGTTGGAAGAGGGTGTTTGCTATGACCAGTGCATTTTCTTGGCAAAACTCTATTAGTCTTTCCTGTGCTTCGTTACGCATTCCAAGGCCAAATTTGCCTGTTACTGAGGCAAATAACAGAAAAGGAACACAAGCCCACCCATCAACAGAAAATTGATCTATAGATTTACTGATCACGGCCCTGCCCATTAGAACAAGATCCATTTTTCCCCTCAGTCAGTCTCTCTCCCATCAGGAAACTTTCATAAACCTCTTTTCTTTATCCATCAGAGGGCAGACAGATGAAAACCACAATCACAGAAAACTAACCAATCTGATTACATGGACCACAGCCTTGTCTAACTCAGTGAAACTATGAGCTATGCCAGGTAGGGCCACCCAAGACAGATGGGTCATGGTGGAAAGTTCTGACCAGACGTGGTCCACTGAAGGGAATGGCAAACCTCTTCAGTATTCTTGCCTTGAGAACCCCATGAACAGTATGAAAAGGCAAAATGATGGGACACTGAAAGAGGAACTCCCCCGGTCAGTAGGTGCCCAGTATGCTCCTGGAGATCAGTGGAGAAAAAACCGAATAGATGGAGCCAAAGTGAAAACAACACTCAGTTGTGGATATGATTGGTGATGAAAGTAAACTTTGATGTTGTAAAGAGCAATATTGCATAGGAACCTAAATATTAGGTCCATGAATCAAGGTATATTGGAAGTGTTCAAACAGGAGATGGCAAGAATGAACATTGATGTTTTAGGAACCAGTGAACTAAAGTGACTAGAATTAGTGTATTTAACTCAGATGACCATTGTATCTACTGCTGTGGGCAAGAGATCCCTTAGAAGAAATGGAGTAGCCATCATAGTCAACAGAAGAGTCTGAAATTTACTACTTGGGTGAAATCTCAAAAATGATAGAATGATCTCTGTTTCCAAGCAAACCATTCAATATCACAGTCATCCAAGTCAATTCCCCAGCCAGTAATAATAAGGAAGCTGAAGTTGAATGGTTCTATGAAGACCTACAAGACCTTCTAAAACTAACACCCAAAAAAGATGTCCTTTTCATTATAGGGGATTGGAATGCAAAAGTAGGAAGTCAAGAAACACCTGGAATAACAGGCAAATTTGGCCCTGGAGTACAGAATGAAGCAGGGCAAAAGCTAATAGAGTTTTGCCAAGAGAACACACTAGTCACAGCAAATACCCTTTTCCAACAACACAAGAGAAGACTCTACACATGAACATCACCAGATGGTCAAAATGAAATCTGATTGATTATATTCTTTGCAGCCAAAGATGGAGAAGCTCTATACAGTCAGCAAAAACAAGACCAGGAGCTGACTATGGCTCAGATCACGAACTCCTTATTACCAAATTCAGACTTAAATTGAAGAAAGTAGGGAAAACCACTAGACCATTCAGGTATGACATAAATCAGATTCCTTACACATTATACATTGGAAGTGACATATAGATTCAAGGGGATTAGATCTGATAGAGTGCCTGAAGAACTATTGATGTAGGTTCATGTAGGGATCAAGACCATCCCCAAGAAAAAGAAATGCAAAAAGCCAAAATGGTTGTCTGAGGAGGCTTTAGAAATAGCTGTGAAAAGAAGAGAAGTGAAAGGCAAATGAGAAAAGGAAACATATACCCATTTGAATGCAGAGTTCCAAAGATTAGCAAGGAGAGGTAAGAAAGCCTTCCTCAGTGATCAATGCAAAGAAATAGAGCAAAACATATACATTACCATATGTGAAATAGTCAGTGAGTAGGAATTTGCTGTGTGACACATAGAGCTCAACCTGGTGCTCTGTGACAACTTAGAGAGGTGGGATGCAGTAGGAGATGGGAAGGGATGTTTAAGAGGGAGGGGATGTATGTATAACTGTGGCTGATTCACATTGATATATGGCAGAAACCCACACACTATTGTAAAGAAATTGTCTTCCAATTACAAATAAATTTTAAAAAATTACATGATATTAAAAAAGTAATTCACTTTAACATTTTGTTACTCAAAGTTTTCAGCCTCTCTATTTTTTTTTTAATCTGCTAATAGCTTTCTTGTATCTTGGTGCTGTTTCTCAAAGTTCAGAATGGAAGATCTCACTCTCTTATTTCTGTGGAATAAATTTTATCTTATACTGCAGGAATCTAACATCTTCTATCTCCTAAAGTCATGTTATCCAAGTCATAATGACATTTTTTGGACATATCCTTATAAAAAAGTACATAATTATATGACTTATTTCCTTCTCCACATATATACATAATGGGTAATTATAAAATTACATATACATATATGTTTATAGCACTACAAACTAAGATCATGGCAACTGGTCCCATCATTTCATGGGAAATAGATGGGGAAACAGTGTCAGACTATTTTTTGGGGCTCCAAAATCACTGCAGATGGCGATTGCAGCCATGTAATTAAAAGACGCTTACTCCTTGGAAGGAAAGTTATGACCAACCTAGATAGCATGTTCAAAATCAGAGACATTACTTTGCCAACAAAGGTCCATCTAGTCAAGGCTGTGGTTTTTCCAGCAGTCATGTACAGATGTGAGAGTTGGACTGTGAAGAAAGCTGAGTGCTGAAGAATTGATGGTTTTGAACTGTGGTGTTGGAGAAGACTCTTGAGAGTCCCTTGGACTGCAAGGAGATCCAACCAGTCCATTCTGAAGGCGATCAGCCCTGGGATTTCTTTGGAAGGACTGATGCTAAAGCTGAAACTCCAGTACTTTGGCCACCTCATGTGAAGAGTTGACTCACTGGAAAAGACCCTGGTGCTGGGAGGGATTGGGGGCAGGAGGAGAAGGGGACGACAGAGAATGAGATGGCTGGATGGCATCACTGACTCTATGGATGTGAGTTTGAGTGAACTCCGGGAGTTGGTTATGGACAGGGAGGCCTGGAATGTTGCAATTCATGGGGTGGCAAAGAGTTGGACACGACTGAGTGACTGAACTGAACTGAACTGAACTGAATAGCACTACATTGATATATATTCAATATCTCTCTATATATTTTTGTCCTCTGCCTTAACACTGGACACAGCACTGAATTTAGAACAGATTATTCATTAAAGTTGGTACAGTAGGTTTAATTTTTTTTTTATTTAGATAAAGATATTTACTTTTATACTGGTCAGCATTCACAGCAAAATGTCTTAATAAACTGAGAATGGATGTTGAACATTTCTTAGCAAAATAAAAAATAAAATTTTGAATTCCTATCATAAAGATGTGAATCAGTTTATTTTCTCAGTTTATTAAGAAAGAGATATGGAAATATAAAGTACCCTTATAGCTTAGATTTCTTTTTTGTTTTTAATTGGAAAAAAATTGCTTTACAATGTGTTGGTTTTTATTGTGTAAAATGTGCCAGAAAGATATCTTAGTAATTTAAGACACTACTGCTATTTCTCTGTAAAGCTCAACATTCTTCTCAGATAAATGTTGACATTCATTTTTTTTTTCTTTTGCCATTTGACCTAATAGAGTATTTATTTAAGATGACATGAAGTATTTCAGAATTCTCCTTATCAGTCTCCTTGAATCCACCCATGCCTATACATAATTACAACTGCCATCTTGGTCTTCTAAACACATAAGTAATGCCATGTCTCTACTTTGTTCAAAGCATTCCTAGAGCTTCACATCATCCTTGGAATCAGATTCAAAATCTTTGTAACAGTTTTAGAAGGTAGGTTTTATATAATTTGGTCCCTGTCAATTTTTCAAATTAAGTTTTCTAATTTCCAACCCTGTTTCCCTGGTTTATTTCAGATGAGCTACATGGAACTTCTTAATCTTTGTCAAACATACCTATCTGATTAATGCTTTAAAAGCTTAACATTATTGGCTCCCTTTTTCACATTTATATCTTTTTTCATGTAGGTGATACATATATTGTTTATCTCAGAGAGAAGTCTTTGTTGGCACTTCTCTTGGTCTGCCCAGGCTACAAAACAGAATGCCATATCGACTTAAAAAGATGTACAATTTGAGAGCTACAAGTTAAGTTTTATTTGGCGCAAAATAAGGATTGCAGCCTAGGAGACAGCACCTCAGATAGTTCTGAGAGACTGCTCTGAGAGGTAGTGAGAAAAGGTCAATATATAGGATTTTGGTGAAGATGAAGTTCAATGCAATCAAGAGTGTACCATACAAAAGGTTTTCTCCTAGTCATGAGGAACTGATGTCATCATGAAGGGTTTCAGTGCTAGTCTCAATATGAATAGATGCAAATATTGGGATCATGAACTCAGTTCCTGAAAATATCTATCTATCTAAAGGCACATTCTACCAGATTCCCTGGAGCCCAGAGTGTCTACCTCCACCTTGAACTCCATAAGGGGATGTTGAAAGTCAACAGCTGCAGCAGCACAGGGTTCAATCTCCACAGAGGCAGATGGCAAACGCCATTGTAGTTGTAGCTCAGTTGCTGGCAAATATTCTTGGCAAGTGCCAATTTGTAGTTGACAACCACAAGGTTGGATGGCTTAAACAACAGCCCTGGAGTCTGGGAAATTTAGGTTCAAGGTACTGGCAAATTCAATTTCTAGGGTGGAAACTCTCCATGACTTGTAGATGATTGCCTTCTTGCTATGTCCTCACAGGGCCTCTCCTCAGTGCCTGCTGGGAAATGGGGGCAGAGAGGGTACAAATTCTCTGGTGTCATAAGGACAGTAGTCCTTTTGAATCAAGACCCCACCCCTTATGACTTCATTTAACCTTGATTGCTTCCTTTGAGGCCCCATCTCCAAACACAACTACAATGGAGGTTAGAATTGCAATGTCTAGATTGAGGGGAAAAATAAATATTCAGTTCATACCATCACAGAAATACTATACTTTGTCATTTATAGTTCCATACCCCTTATCCTGCTGTGATTCTCCTACTGAATCCAAAACTATTTAAAATGGTACTATGTATTTATTTTCTCATTTATGAAGTCTCATAAACTTTGATTTTATGAAAATCAGACACTTTGTCATACTTTTAAAATTTACTTTCCTAGGATCTAGTGCTAGACAGGCACTTATTAGAATAATTATTTATTTTAAGGACAAATTAATTCATTACTGAATGATAATGGAAAGAGTCAATAACTATTAGGAAACAAAGTTAGACACCAGAATATAAGCATTTCTTAAACATTGTGACTTCTTATCATTTTCCTCATAACGGAGTGGAGGTTTGGGATGTAGTCATATATTTCATATTTAACAGACATTGTGTTTTGAAATAGTTCATATTTAAAGCATCTTGGAAATTTTACTCATTTTTTACATACACATGAGCTCAGATTATAAGCCTCAGATGCTCCCCTCACTCCTGTTATAGTTTGTGTTGCTCAGATTTCTATTAAACTCTTGCAACTTCTTGTCTTTATTTCTACACATCCCTCTTGATGATTATAGGATGCAAACACATTCTTACATAATTACAGAAGGTACTTAAAATGCAAATACCCTTTGGAGACAGGTAACAGTGAAACTACTTAAGAGAGAAAGTTTGCAAAGCAAATTTTTTAAAGAGTTTTACAGGCCAGAATATTAGCATTTTTAAAGAATGCATTTTTATTTAGACTCTTTTTTTGTCTTAATACTGGTGCTGCATTTGTTTTTATTGCTATGAATTACTTAAATGCCTAAAAAAATAATGATATCTTCTCTTCACTTTTCTCCTCATATAGAATAACACCAATTAACCAGTAAAAAATATGCATATATAAACATAATTTTTCTTCCATGACTCTGAAATGCACTCACTAGAGGAAGTTAGTTAGGAAAAGTCATTAAGATGTAATAATTATTTCTGATATGATTATGGATCCCTTAAATTTTGTGATAGTTTTGACACTTAGACCATTGATTTCAGAGAACAGTTTCTAGTTCTTAAACAGAGCTACATTTTCAATGAATATTGGAAAGGATGTGAAGAAATGCCACTCCTCTAAAAATCATGTCTAACCTTCAGTACCTCATTACTGACCAGATGCTGGCTCATTTATTCAAATTACTTAATTGAACAATTCAAGTTCAGGCATAAAGTAGACAAATTAATTTAGTGATTGTCAATAAGCTGAATTTTCCTGTGAAACTTTAGAAACTTTCTACACATTTGCAATAGAATTCAGTTGACCCATTTTAAAAATCCATTACTTGAATAAACATTATGTTAGTTTCTTCTAAATTCTGCTCCCAAAAACCAAAGGAGTACATCAAGGCTGTATATTGTCACTGTGCTTGTTTAAATTATATGCAGAGTACATCATGAGGAATGCTGCACTGGATGAAGCACAGGCTGGAATCAAGCTTGTTGGAAGAAATATCAATAAC
>SJYQ01000953.1:0-10048 GCA_006410935.1 Redunca redunca
ATGTTCCCCATCCTGAACCCCCCTCCCTCTTCCCTCCCCTTATCTCTCTGGGTCATCCCAGTGCACCAGCCCCAAGCATCCTGTATCCTGCATCGAACCTGGACTGGTGACTCATTTCATATACGATATTATACATATTTCAATGCCATTCTCCCAAATCATCCCACCCTCTCTCTCCCACAGAGTCCAAAAGATGGTTCTATACATCTGTGTCTCTTTTGCTGTCTTGCATACAAGGTTATTGTTACCATCTTTCTAAATTCCATATATATGCGTTAATATACTGTATTGGTGTTTTTCTTTCTGGCTTACTTCACTCTGTATAATAGGTTCCAGTTTCATCCACCTCATTAGAACCAACTCAAATGTGTTCTTTTTAATGGCTGAGTAACACTCCATGTGTCTATGTACCACAGCTTTCTTATCCTTTTAAAAGACTTCTTCAAGGGATTTTATATTCCCAGATAAACAGATGAAGGTACAGAGATTTCCCCACACAAGCACAGCCTCCTCCTTGTCAGCATCTCCCATTAGAGTGGTATGTTTGTTACAATTGATGAAGCTGCAGTCACACACCATCATCACCCAAAGCCAATATTTTACATTAGAATTCACTCTTGGTGTTGTACATTCTATGTGGTTAAATATATAATGACATGTACCCACCATGATGGTATCATACATAGTATTTCAACTGCCCTGCGAAGTCCTCTGTGAGCCTCCTGCCCATCCTTCTCCGCCAACCAGCCAGGCACTGGCAGCCACTGATCTTTCTACTGTCTCCAGTTTTGCCTTTTCCTGAATTTCATATGGTTGGAAGCATATACTATGCAGCTTTTTCATATTGGCTTCTGTCATTTAATAATATGCGTATGAGATTCTTCTGTCTTTTCATGGCTTGATAGCACATGCCTTTTTAGTAGTGAACAATATTACATTGTCTGAATGTGCCACAGTTTATGTAGCCATTTCCCTACTGAACTATTTATCTGTTGCTTCCAAATTGTGGCAGTTATGAATAAAACTGCTGTAAACATTTATATGCATGTTTTTGTGTGGACATAAGTAATGCTGTGAATACAAGTTTAATCTTTTGGGAAAACTTTTGGCTTCCCTGATACCTCAGTTGATAAAAATCTGCCTGCAATGCAGGAGACCCTGGTTCAATTCCTGGGTCAGGAAGACCCACTGGAGAAGGGATAGGCTACCCACACCAGTATTCTTGGGCTTCACTTCTGGCTCAGCTGGTAAAGAATCCACCTGCAATGTGGGAGACCTGGGTTTGATCCCTGGGTTGGGAAGATCCCCTGGAAAAGGGAAAGGCTACCCACTCCCGTATTCTGGCCTAGAGAATTCCATGGACTGTAGTCCATGGGGTTGCAAAGAGTCACACACGGGTGAGCAACTTTCACTTTCACAGTTGCTGGATCATGTAGTAAGATTATGTTTAGTTTTGAAAGAAAACACTAACCTTTCATTCAAAGAATGATTTTGTGTTGTTTGTGTTGTTTTTATTTATTTTCTGCTCTGCATCCTTGCTGCACTTGGTGTTGTCAATGTTCTGGACTTTGCACAGTCTCGTAAGTGTGCAGTGGTATCTCATTGTTTCAATTTGCATTTCCTTGATGACATACTGTATTACGTACAACATCTTTTCATATGCTTATTTGACATCTGTAGATCTGCTCTGGTGTAATTTCTCTAAAACATGATTTTTAATCAGTAGAAGAATTAATGCTAATTTGGAAAAAGACCAATTGGTTCCTCAATCCTATGGATACTAGATTCTTTGAGAAGACAATAATTTTATCCTGGGAGCTATTCCTTAATCTAAATTGTGATTGAAAATATTATGATGCACATTCACATTCTCCTCACATATAAAGAGTTTAGTGCTTTTTACATTGACATGCACCTCAAGTAAAATTTGTAGCTTGTTTTGTCTTTGTTTCCATATCCTAAAACAGAAAAATCATTTTCTTGGAATTTGAAATACTTGGGGTTTCACAGAAATTGAGTGGATATTTTTGTGAATAGGTGTGTTTTCAGTTTTCTAAGTAGAGATTCAGTTTTCACTAGTTTTTCATAGGAGTTTATGATTAAAAAAAACTTAAAGTAAACAGGCTTTTAAAATGTAGCACATGTTTAATTATCACAGTTTTAATTATAAATTTATAGCCAAAATGATTGATTTTGAATTTTAGCTTCAGGTTTTTCAGAAATAACTGTTTATAGGCAATTACAGAACTCTTAATAATGCTGACACAACACCATATTTTCACCTTATATGTTCAATGTCAATGTTTCTGGTCATGCTCCTTTCTATCTTCTTTTCATCTATCAGCTATACGTCTGGTTTGAAATTTCACATTTAGCCAATTTAAAATATATCTTCTTCTAATTCTGCCCCCATACCTATGATTAATTCTCATCTTCATCGCATTCCTATATTTTATTTCAATTCAACTTTCTCACACAAGTAGTTTTAGGTTCTTGATGTGATAAAAACACATTCTACATCAGGGCACATGATTTGTTGTGGAGTAGGTTATGGACTGGAGACATGGATATCACTTGTGGGATCATATTTTGTAATATCCTATGATCATCTCTGAGTATGATTTCTCCTTGCTTATTCATTGGACAGTTGAGATGGAGGGTTTAGAAAAGGCCCAGGGCATGGCAAAAGCACTTGACAAAAGCAACCTGAACCTCTCAGTCACCACTTGGAAGGTCAGCTGCATAACAGCTACTTAGATTGTGATATGAGAAAAAAAGTTAATCTCTGTTGTATTAAATCTTTAAGAATTTAGTATGGTTTTCTGTAACTGCATATGTTAACTACTTCACACATAGAAATTCATTTCCTCTTGCTTTATAGATCCCTGACATTGGGCCTTTATTTCTATCATTGTTGGGGTAATCAATTTATCTCTTCTTTCTTTATCACTCCTATCTGATCTCACTAAATTTTTAAATATAACCTTTGCTTTTTACTGTATTTGTCTAGAACCCTAAATCTTTGTGTGAATAAGAATGGTTCAGTTGTGAGATTTAGGTTAATACATGTTTGTTCTTACTTATAGGCAGATTTATTACAACTGTTCCTGAATGTTATCAGAAGGATCATGATGCAAGTGCTTATAGCAATTAAAGCCATTAACATCCAGTGGAGGATATGTAATCACTACTGGTCATAAGTTCTTTTCATCCACAGCTCTGTAGTTTAGAATAAATGCCCCAGATTTTCAGGGTTTTCAGTTATCTATATGACTATTTAGATTTTTGCACCTAATAAACTTCCATATTTGCAATTGCGATCTTCCTCAATAAATTTTTCACTTGTTTTGAGGGATTACATTTGTGGTCACTTTCAAAGTAAGAAATTCTTATTGCTTCTTTATAGTAAAAGTCATTGCAGGATAATACCAATTAAGGACATCATTTAGGGATCATATACACCCAGATTCTAATCTTATCATGGCATTAAATGTATCTGAGAAAATTCTCCAGTTTCTTCATTCCTCTTTTAAGATCATTGCTGACGAGCTTTTTTAGATACATGAACCATATTAATTCAGCCCATCAGGGCCTTCTGGACCCTCTCCCTCTATGTAGGTATTTATCACTGTATTGTAAATATGGATTGAAGAGATGTGGCAGCCTAGAAAATCTGTATGAATAGATCTACTTATATTTCCAATAAACTATCCTAGACTAACATCATGAACTCTGCTTTACTTGAGTCATTCAGATACAACTTGCTATAATGTCCAACAAAATTGTCAGGTGAGTCAGACGCATGTAGTAGACACTTTCCTTTCACTCCAATTACCATATTCTGGTTAGGTAACAATATCTCCTGAAGATATTGTTAAGATGTATATAACCCACAACTCAATTCTGAAAGCACTTGCAATATCTATTCTCATTTCAAACTTATAATGGACTAGCATTCTTATCTCTGATTTACTCTAGACATTTGGATAGGATCTAGAGGGCTGACTTAGAAAAAAAAGTTCAAAAAATGACAGTTGAGTGGCTATGAAATGTCCACCTTCTGCTCATAAGTGGGTAATGGTGTGACAGGTAAGTTGATGCAGCTATTTTGAATAAAATAGAGACAATGATGTCTGTAAGGAGGGAGGAATTGGATGATTACTACTAAATTGTATTCATGCCCCGTGGAAGGAAAATAAACCAGATGCTGATAATGTCTAAATAAGAACTAGGCAACTTTGGTGGTAGCTTACAGAGAAGACCTCATCACAGAGTGAAAGGATGGATGAATGTAATTGAATGGAAGACTAAAGACTTATTTGTTACGTCACAGAGTGACAAAGATGTTTGAATGCTCATTCAATGTGGATCTGTAATATAATGATGATGATCCTAGTGGGGAGAATATATGATCCTGGAAACTCAGAAAAGGACGTGTGAATGGAAATCTCTAAGAATGCTGACTTTCCAACCACCTACACTCACCTAGAACTTTTGTGCTTGTGGTCAACAGTTCCCTTGGAAGGAGAAGGTAATTCTTGTTCTGGAATATGTTTCAGAAGCTGCTTTCTCATAAGGCAATACATAACTCACTCAGGGCTATTCTTCCATCACCTTTTCTAGCTTCCAGGCCAAAAATAAGGGTTAAATCCCAGTATAATTTGGCTGTGGATACATTGGTTCTGGTAACTGAGGGAAGAAGCTATGTAAACAATTTCAAAAACAGTGGTTTATGTGAACTGAAGATGTGCTTCTAGGATTGGATTTTAAGGGTTCTTAAACAATGAGCTTCCCTTGTGGCGCAGCTGGTAAAGAATCCGCCTGCAATGCAGGAGACCTGGGTTCGATCCCTGGGTTGGGAAGATCCCCTGGAAAAAGGAAAGGCTGCTCACTCCAGTATTCTGGCCTGGAGAATTGCATGGACTATATAGTCCATGGGGTTGCAGAGAGTCAGACATGACCCAGCAACTTTTACTTTCACTTTCAAACAATGAGGCCAAAGTGTAAGACTAGATAATAAAGAAAATTTTTTGTATAAGGGATATTTATTTGATATATATTTAACACACTGTTTAGTGATCTAAGGTGATGAGGTAAATTCACCACTGGACTGGCTCTTAGAAGCCTGGACAAATCATACTCACTGTGGTAGAAATATCTAAGTTGTCCTGATACATAATAGTGGAAGAAATAAAGCAGTTAAGAGAAGTGGGCACTTTGGAAAGTAAACATGATGTAAAACTAGAAGTTCCGCTAGTGTGCTATTTTCTGGTAGAAGTCTTGAGTACATATCATTGACCAAAGGCATCAGGAATAAAATAGGGGAAATGACACTGATATCACTATAAAATTCTGCGATAATTCTCTGCAATCCAAGGATAACTGTAGAAGAGTCACTTAGCCTCCCATTAACCACATGGAGACAAGGAAATTCTAAAGTAATAGAGGCCAGGTAGTCAAATTATAACAACCAGAAAGCAGGAATAGGCAATTACTATAACAACTGCCAACATCAAAGAGTAGCGAAGGGGGTTTGACCTGTGAGAAGTTGAGGTGGTTAATAGAATTTGGCATCTATATAAGTAAATTTGATAAACAGCACTTTCATTGGTAGTCTAACATTTATTTAAAAATAAAACAAACAAAAAGCTTCTGGAATGAAAGAACAGACAATTATTAAAAGAATAAAAAGTTATGATCCCTTCAGTTCCAAAACCTGAACTGATTTTTCAGATCTAGAAACTGCTGATTAAAAAGATATTAATAGCTGGGTCCCTAGGAAAAAGAACGTGTAGTACAAAGGAAGGTAGCTTACTGTGATGAATATTTAATTCTGTCAAATACTTTTTTGCATCTATTGAGATGATCAATTTTTAGCCCTCACTTTGTTAATGGGTGTATCACATTGGTTGATTTGCAGTTATTGACCCATCCTTGCATCCTTGGAATAAATCCTGCTTGTTTATGGCATATGGTTCTTTTTATATTGTTGAATTAGGATTGCTTGCGTTTTGTTGAGGCTTTTTAATCTATATTCATTAAAGACACTGCTTTTAATTTTCTTTTTTGTAGTGTCTTTTCTGTGTTAGATTTACAGAATGGTGGTTTCAAAGAATGAATTTGGGAGTGTTCCCTGCTCTTTAAATTTTTGGATAATTTGAGAAGGATAGGTATTAACTTTTCTTTATAGGTTTGGTAAAATTCTCTTGTGAAGTTGTCTGGTCCTGGACTACTTTTTGCTTTTGGCATTTTTTTCTTTTTCAATACAAATTCAGTTTCACTACTAGTGATCAATGTATTAATATTGTCTATTTCATTCTCATTCAGTCTTAGAAAATTGTATGTTTCTTGAATTGTGTCCATTTCTTCCAGATTGTCCAATTTGCTGATATATAACCATTTGCAGTATCCTAATAATTTTGGGAATCTCTGTGATTTTGGTTGTCATTTCTCTTTTATTTCTTATTTTGGTTGGGTCCTCTGTCTCTCATATATATATATATATACTTTTTTTTTTGATGAACCTGGCTAAAGGCATATCAATTTCATTTGTCTTTTCAAAACAATAGTCCTTGGTTTCACAGATTTTCTCTATTGTTTCTTTTCCTTTTCTTCCTCTTTTTTTTCCTCTAATTACTTTCCATCAGTTCAGTTCAGTTGCTCAGTCATGTCTGACTCTTTGTGAACCCATGTACTGCAGCACACCAGGCTTCCCTGTCCATCGCCAATTTTCAGATCTTGCTCAAACTCATGTCCATCTAGTCAGTGATCCCATCCAACTATCTCATCTTCTGTTGTCCCTTTTTCCTCCTGCCTTCAATCTTTCCCAGCATCAGGGTCTTTTCCAGTGAGTCAGTTTTCATCAGGTGGCCAAAGTATTGGAGTTTCAGCTTCAACATCAGTCCTTCCAATGAATATTCAGGACTGATTTCCTTTAGGATAGACTGGTTGGATCTCCCTGTAGTCCAAGGGACTCTCAAGAGTCTTCTCCAAGACCACAGTTCAAAAGCATCAATTCTTTGGTGCTCAGCTTTCTTTATAGTCCAGCTCTCACATCCACACATGACTACTGGAAAAACCAAACTTTGACTAGATGGACCTTTGTTGATTAAATAATGTCTCCACTTGTTAATATGCTATCTAAGTTGGTCATAACTTGTCTTCCAAGGAGCAAGGATTTTTTTAATTTCATGGCTGCAGTCACCATCTGCAGTAATTTAGGAGCCCCCCAAAATAAAGTCTGTCACTGTTTCCATTGTTTCCCCATCTATTTGCCATGAAGTGATGGGACCAGATGCCATAATCTTGTTTTTCTGAATGTTGAGTTTTAAGCCAACTTTTTCACTCTCCTCTTTCACTTTCATCAAGAGGCTTTTTAGTTCCTCTTCACTTTCTGTCATAAAGGTGGTGTCATCTGCTTGTCTGATATCACTGATATTTCTCCCAGCAAACTTGATTCCAGCTTGTGCTTCATCCAGCCCAGCATCTCTCATGATGTACGCTGTATATAAGTTAAATAAGCAGGATGACAATATACAGCCTTGAGGTACTCCTTTCCCAATTTGGAACCAATTTGTTCCATGTCTGGTTCTAATTGTTGCTTCTTGACCTGCATACAGATTTCTCAAGAGGCAGGTCAGGTGGTCCGGTATTCCCATCTCTTGAATTTTCAACAGTTTGTTGTGATCCACACAGTCAAAGGCTTTGGCATAGTCAATATAGCAGAAGTAGATGTTTTTCTGGAACTTTCTTGCTTTTTTCTGTGATCCAACAGATCTTGGCAATGTGATCTCTGGTTCCTCTACCTTTTCTAAATCCAGCTTGAATATCTGGAAGTTCACAGTTCTTGTATTATTGAAGCCTGGCTTGGAGAATTTTGAACATTTCTTTGCTAACGTGTGAGATGAGTGCAATTGTGCGGTAGTCTGAGGATTCTTTGGCAGTGTTTTTCTTTGTGACTGGAATGAAAACTGACTTTTTCCAGTCCTGTGGCCACTGCTGAATTTTCCAAATTTGCTGGCATATTGAGTGCAGCACTTTCACAGCATTATCTTTTAGGATTTGAAATAGCTCAACTGGAATTCCATCACCTCCACTACCTTTATTTGTAGTAATGCTTCCTAAAGCCCACTTGACCTCACATTCCAGGATGTCTGGCCCCAGGTGAGTGATCACACTTTCATGGTCTTCTGGCCCATGAAGATCTTTTTTTGTACAGTTCTTCTGTGTATTCTTGCCACCTCTTCTTAATATCTTCTGCTTCTGTTAGGTCCATGCCATTTCTGTCCTTTATTGTGCCCATCTTTACATGAAATGTTCCCTTGGTATCTCTAATTTTCTTGAAGAGATCTCTAGTCTTTCCCATTCTATTGTTTTCCTCTATTTCTTTTCATTGATCACTGAAGAAGGCTTTCTTATCTCTCACTATTCTTTGGAACTCTGCATTCAAATGGGTATATCTTTCCTGTTCTCTTTTGCCTTTAGCTACTCTTCTTTTCCCAGATATTTGTAAGAAATTCTCAGACAACCATTTTGCCTTTTGGCATCTTTTTTTCTTGGGGTTGGTCTTGATCACTGCCTCTGTATAACATCACGAACCTCTGTCCATAGTTCTTTAGGCACACTGTCTATCAGGCCTAATCTTTTTAATCTATTCCTTTCCTTAGTAGGAGGGTTTTTTTTTTCTTTTGAGATTTTTCTATTTCTTTTTTCTACCTTTCTTAAGGTAGGTTTGTATCATTGTAAACTCCCCTCTTAGAACTACTTCCCATATACATTTTGGGAAGCTCTATTTTTATTTTCATTTGTCTTGGTATATTTTCNTTCTTTTCCCAGATATTTGTAAGAAATTCTCAGACAACCATTTTGCCTTTTTGCATCTTTTTTTCTTGGGGTTGGTCTTGATCACTGCCTCTGTATAACATCACGAACCTCTGTCCATAGTTCTTTAGGCACACTGTCTATCAGGCCTAATCTTTTTAATCTATTCCTTTCCTTAGTAGGAGGGTTTTTTTTTTCTTTTGAGATTTTTCTATTTCTTTTTTCTACCTTTCTTAAGGTAGGTTTGTATCATTGTAAACTCCCCTCTTAGAACTACTTCCCATATACATTTTGGGAAGCTCTATTTTTATTTTCATTTGTCTTGGTATATTTTCTGATTTTTCTCTTTGACTTCTTCATTGACCCACTGACTTTTATAGTAGCATGTTTTTTAGTTTCCACATTTGTGTTTTCAATTTTCCTTCCTGTAATTGTTTCTCGTTTCAATCCATAGTGGTTGGAAAAAAACACTTGAGATAGTTTCTGTCTTCTTGAATTTGTTTAGACATATTTTGTAGCCAAGTATATGATCTATATTGGATTTCATTCAGTGGGCTCTTGAGAAGTTTGTGTATTGTGGTGTTTTGGGTGGAAAGTTCTATAGATGTCTATTAATTCCAGTAGGTGCTATTTTATATCACCCTTTTATGTCTATTAATATTTCTTTTATAGATTTAGGTCCTGCTATATTAGGTTTAGATTAGATAGATATAAATATAGATTCTTCTTGTATTTATCCCTTATCACTATATTAGACCTTCTTTATCTTTTGTTATAGATTTTGTTCTGAAATGAGTATTGCTACCCAACTTTTTGTCATTTCTATTTGCATAATGTATGTAAATATACTCTCACTTTCAGTCTGTGTATGTCATTAGCTCTGAACTGAGCCTCTTGTAAGCAGCATTTAAATAATTCATGTGCTTTTTTTTAACCCAGTCAGTACCCTGTCTATTTTGATCTGACATTTAGTCTATTGACATTTAAAGTGATAACTGATAAATGTACTTATTGGCATTTTGTTTTCCTTTTCTGTTTTTGTTGTTGTTGTTTTGTATTCCTTTCTTTTAGTTTATGTCTTGTGGTTTGATGATTGCCTTTAGTGGTATTCTTCTGTTCTTTTCTCTCTAGTTTTTATGTATCTACTGTAAGTTTTTGATTTGTAGTTACCATGGAGTTGATATACACTGACCTATAACTATATATACTTGTTTCACATTGGCATCGA
>SJYQ01000953.1:10069-54033 GCA_006410935.1 Redunca redunca
TAGCTCCAATACATTCTAAAAGATTTACATTTTTTATTCCATTCTCCCACATTAAGTGTTTTTTAATGCCATATTTTACATCTTAATATTTATCCCTTCACTGTTTATTGTAGTTACAGTGGATTTTACAATTTTTATCTTTCAGTCTTCATACTAGCTTATTTAACTGGTTGATACAGAATTTAATGTATATTTTCCTTTACTAGTGGGATTTTTCCTTTCCTGTAAATTCTTACTACTTCTTATAGCATTTCCTTTTCCAATCAGAGAAGATCCTTAACCTTTCCTTCAGGATAGATTTAGTGTTCAGTATTGGTGAACCCTTTAAAAAAGTTTTTGCTTATCTGAGAAGTTCTTTATTTCTCTTTCAATTAAAAGTTATAATCTTGCTGAGTAGAGTATCCTAGGTTGCATTTTTCCTTTTTCTTTTCCCTTTCAGCACTTTAATTATACCATGTCACTCCCTTCTGGCCTGCAAAGTTGTTGCAGAAAAATCAGCTGACAGCCTTTTGTGGGTTCCCTGTATATGACTCTTTGTTTTTCTCTTGGTGCCTTTATATTCTATCTTTATCTTCAACTTTCACCATTCTAATCATAATATATCTTGGTGAGCGTCTGTTTGGGTTCATCTTGTTTGGCACCCTCTGTCTTCCTATATCTGGTTATCTGTTCCTTCTTCAGGTTCAGGAAGTTTTCAGCCATAGTTTCATCAATTTTATTTTTTAAAGCCTTAATCTCCCTCTTCTCCTTCTGGAATGTCAGTATACTTGGTGGTGTTCAAGAGTGTTCTTATTTTTTAATTTTTTTTTCTTTTTGCTCTTCTGGTTAGATGAGTTCCCTTATTCTATCAATATCTTATAGACCACTTGTGCATTCTCCTGTATCATCTACTCTGTTGTTAATTTCTTCTAGTGTGTTTTTGTTTTTGGTTATTTTATTCTTCAATTCCAAAATACTTTTCATTTTTAAGTTTTCTAGATCACTATTTAATATACACACACACACACACACACACATTTTCACTCTGTTTTCCTGCAAAAAATAGTGACAGCGTAAGTGTCAGTTGCTCAGTCCTGTCCAACTCTTTGCAACCTCATGGACTGTAGCCCACCAGGCTCCTCTGTCCATGGAATTCTCCGGGCAAGAATACTGGAGTGGGTAGCCATTCTCTTCTCCAGGGGATCTTCCTGACCCAAGGGTCATCTTTTTTCCCTAAGTCTTATCACTAATTAACATTGTTATCACTAATACTTTGAATTCTTTATCTGGTAAATAATTTCTATTTAATTAGTTTTTGTTTTTTTTTTAGAGTTTTCCTCTTTCTATTTTCAGTTGGGATAAATACTCCTGTTTTATCTTTGTTTCTCTTTGAAATAAGGAGAAAAAGTTAACAATTTAGGCCTTAGAGAGCTGTCCTTATGTGAGAGCATCCTTATACAGTCTCCGTGTGCCCAGTGACTTTGGTGGGAGAGTTAGACCTGAAGTGAGCTGGAGTCATATCATGTCTGTATATGTGTTGGCAGTTAACAGGAGGCGGGCTTGGAGGTAGAATGGCTAGGGCCAGAGCCGGGTGTGAGCTAGGGCTTCTCCTCTGCCCAGTGCCCAGCACCACCCCCATCAGGGCAGGGTCGGTTGCTGGAGCAGACCCTGATCAAGTCCTGGCTGATTCCATTCCCTCTATGTGTGTACTCTCCCCAACCCAGCACTGGTACCCAGCAAAGCAGTGCTGGAGCCAGAGCAGCTTGAGCAGCTGGCTGGTGTCACAGCGTGCCCTCTAGTGGGCCTGGCCCTGGTCAGTGTTGCAGACCACTCCCGTTGTGCTGCCTGCATAAGTCCCAGCAGTGACTGCCCGTACTCCATTCAGATGCTGTTCCAAGTCTGAGTCAGCTCTGTCCCCCAAATTATGCACTTTCCCTGAGTGACTACAGACCATGCCCTAATCTAGAGCTGGGCCCTGGAGCAAAAGGGCCCAGAGTGGGTGTGTGGTTCAGGCTAGAAATCGGCCAGAGTCCTGGGCAGTTTTGAATTTCTTCCCCTGTCTTGTTTCATGAATAAACAAGTATGTGCATGCATTTTGTGAGTGGCGTGTAGGTTTCTTACAGCCTTCCTGTTATTTTCACTGGTTTTCAAATCAGCTAAAGGGACTTGTCTTCCCGGTGTCATATCCCAGGGCAGAGGTGCCCACATGTGACTCGAACTACTCTCTTCCCTGTGAGGCTCTCCAAGATTCTGTAATCCCCCTCTTCTACTGTGACCCCTCCCAGGGGTCACCTGATCACTGCTTCATCCTTCCTGTGTGATTCTGTCTGAATCTTATTCACAGCTTTTGTTGTACAAGAGTCTTTCTGCTAGTCTCCATTTTGTTTTCAGTGAGAATTTCTCCACATGTGGATGTATTTTTTAGGACTTCATGAGACCAAGTAAGCTCCATAACCTTCTACTCGACCATCTTGGTCTTTCCTTAAGGAACAATTTTAAAGCCACTTTTTAAGGAAGGTAATGTTACTCACATATTCACATCAGTATATGGAAAAATAATAGAGAGAAACAGGTGAATAATGTATAATGTGTTTATGCAAGTGAAGTTTATGGTGAGAGTAAATTTTAAAAACAAAGTATTCATAAGCCAAATTCAACTTCATTTAACTGTTAAACGCAATATATGAGTAAGAAATTCAATTGGCTGAAACCTCATATCTTGAACACTCATGTCTGGGTTAAATCACTGAACCTTTAGGTGTCTTACATAGTATCACTAATGTGCCTCAATGAAATAATAAAAACATGGAGAGCAGCACAATTTGTGCCACATGAATGGAAAATACATTAAGACAAATGCATTCTCTGAGCATTACCAATTCAACACCTCTCGCCCCTCATGGTCTGCATTCTGTATTTGCTGAGAAATGAAAGTAACAACTTGACATACAAGCTGGCTTTCAATTGTGGACTTTTATAACTTTTGTAAGCTATTACAAGCTAGCTTGGATTTTAGAGCCTATCTCTTCTGATCCAGACACTGAATGTGCTTGGATAGTTTTATTTGCTATATTGTTGGGTTTATATAGAAAATGTTAAAAGCAGACAGTGACACAGCTCTGGATTAGCAAAGCTATCATGCAAATAAAGGTTATGACTTCTTGGCTAAAAGGATAGAGGGACCATAAAAAGTCTGATTCTGAGCTTGCAGCCTGCCTCCGCAGAGTCTAATTAGTAGAACTTTTGGAATGTTGAAGAAAAGTATGGAAGAATTTTTTTCTGGTGTACATTCATTGGATAAATTAGATACACTCACTTTTCCAGTCATATGCCAAGTGGTGGCTATAAAGCATTATGTTATAAGTAGCCATTCTGGACTTATATTTCTGTCAACAATTGAAGAGGACTGAAATTACTGGAAGAAAAATGTATTGAAGTATCATAATTGTATGATGTTTTGCATTGGCACAGTAGTCCTCTACAGACTTGTACATAATGAATTCACATTCAATTTTGGTGAGTTTCTGCAAACACTTATGGTCACAGATGGTATTTATGATCATAACTGCAGACAATGCCTCTCAAATAACTACCACACTCTTTCTCAGTAACCTTATTTATCAGACCACTTTGGCTGTTTAAGAACATTAAGTTTTCTGGAAATCTTTAGGTAATCTTGATTTTATTACTTTAAGATAACATAGAACCAGGAGTTATATAGCCAACATTTAAAAAGTGAAAAGAATACTTTAAATTATGAAATATTGGTGTGATGATTTCTGAAAATAATAAATTATTCAGTACTTTTAGTTAGAAATAGCTATCAAAATATGAGGATTAATTTTCATGAGTGTAGGTACAATTAGTCATTGACTCTTAGCTCTGTTTCTTGGCAATGTAAGCATTTATAATGTAAAACTAGTGTCATGTTATTTNACATTACACACCTTAAACTTACACAATATATTTTCAATTATATCTCAATTTAAAAATGAAAAAGGAAAAGGCAGACAAACATCTGTAAGAAAATAGACTAGATGATATCAACAGCACAACTAGCAATCAGCAGTTTATGGACAGTTGTAAAAGATCTAACTACACAACTCAAAACTACACATTCTCTTAAAGCAGGCATAGTACATTTAAATAATTGACTATACCCTGGGAAAAGAATTAAATTTCAACAAGTTTGAAATATTTGATGTGCATACACAAAACCTACAGACTCAAATGATATTGGTAAGTTATCCCTAGTTTCTTCAATAAGATAATTGATAACAAGACAAAATAGAGGAAGGAAGAAATGGAGAAGCTAGTGAAACTGAGACAAGTTGCAAAATAAAATGAAGGACCAATCAGAATCACTGGTACTGGATGACCAGGTGAAATAATAAGAATTTGCCCCCTTAATGATGTTGTTATATATATATATATATNGTTGATATATATATATATATATATATATATATAGTGGTTGTTCAGTTGCCCAGTCGTGTCCAACTGTTTGTGACCACATGGGCTGCAGCACACCAGGCCTCCCTTCCCTCACCATCCCCTGAAGTTTGCCCAAGTTCATGTCCATTGCATTGGTGATGCCATCCAGCCATCTCATAATATATACATACATACATATATATATACATATATATACATATATGTTCCCTGGTGGCTCAGACGGTAAAGAATCTGCCCACAATGCGGGAGACCTGGGTTCGATCTCTGGGTTGGGAAGATCCCCTGGAGGAGGGCATAGCAACCCACTCCAGTATTCCTTCCTGGAGAATCCCCATAGACAGGGGAGCCTGGCTGTTTGTAGTCCATGGCGTCACACAGAGTTGGACACAGCTGAGTGACCAAGCACAGCACAAGAACAACCAGAGAACATCTCAGTGACTCCACGTTGATAACTATTCTTTCAGCTTCATAATGTAAATGCCGGTCTTGTGTAAATAGCACCTTTGAAAGAAAGATGAGGGTCCATCATAGATGGTTAGACAGACTGACAGGTTAAGTTTTCCACTATCTCCTTTTTATATATTATGAATTACATCTCACTAAGTTGTGAATTCCACAGGAGTTAGGAGTGTGTTGGTCATCTTAAAGATGTGTTATTTTAATACAAACATTCTATTCTTACATTGCATTTGGATGATCTATAAAAATAAAAAAATTCCAACTGAAACATTTGTATTGTTGTCATGACTAAAATATGTGCATGAAATTCAATGTGATATGGTTATGTTACACATATTTTTTGTATATTTTGAATTCAGAACAGATAATTCTTAGTTCTGGAACCATATTTCCAGAAATTTTCTTTGGTATTTTTCAGTCTCTGGAGTCTTGTAACAATCACTCCTAGTGGGTCTCAGGAATCCTGCCCAAATCCCTACTCAGAATGTCCTAAAAGTATTAGTCATGTTTAAATACTTTTGCGGTATTACATTTCTGGGACTACATTGTATATAATGGTTCTTTGAAGGGGAGATTTTGTCATAATTTGTCAATAATTCTATGACTACTCAGTTCAGTTGAAATCTGGAGATTGCTATTGGTCTAAGCAGTTAAGCTATGTAGCTAGGCTTTTTCTGAATCAGTGCAGTTTTAACTGTGAATCATATGATCTCTAATTCTAAAACAGTCAATACAGTCACAGAAGTTTAGTCAGATTGGATGAGAAGAGAGAAAGCTGTTGATTAAGGCACAGACCAATTCTAGTGGCTTTGAGATATTGACTGTTTGAATCTGTATTCTTCTCATTTTGGCCTTTGTCTTCACATTTTAATTTTTCTTCCTTTTCAATTGTAATTTCCTTTTTTNTTTTTGCCTTGACTGTATGTTAAACACATGATGTGATTTCCTTGACATATTTAAATTGACTGCAACCCTCTCTTCTCATTCCATCACAGTTTCCAAAGTACCATTCCAGAGATGCACTAGGTGAGATCATTATGGATTAATTTGGGAATAAAAACCAACTGATTATTTCTTTTAGGAAGTTGTGAGAGAGATAGATATGTGCTACCACAATGTGATAAGTTCCTGTGTGATGTATCAGAGTCCTTATAGGCATAGACAGCTATTGAGAGAGGAATTTTCATGTTTTTCTCTGACCTATCTGTTCCCCACCTCCCACCAACCAATTTTCTCAAAAAAAAAAAAAAAAAAAAAGAAGAAGAAATGTGCTTAAAGGCTAATTTATATGAGTATATCCCGGGTTTGGCACCAGGTAATTCGGTCCTCGAAGCAATTAGGATTATTACTGGTAACTTTCTCTCTTTTTCACAATTCACCAAAGTCAGAAAGGAGAAACATATTTTTGCTTCAGACTTTTTTCTCCAGCTCAGTTTTTCCTTCCCTTGATACTAAACTTCCTAGCTAAGCCTTACAGAAAAATAAGTATCTTAAAAAATATATATTAAAATTGTACAATTTTAAGACTCTAGACTCACCAAAATCTACTTTCTCAAATCTATTGTCTTATTCCGATTTTATATTTGAATGCCAGCAGCTAAGTACTGCTTCTCTCACTTTTCATTACTTCTGTAGCAAATTTTAATCCACACTCCAAGGAGAGGTTCAATTTAGTTCAGTTCAGTTGCTCAGACAATTCTGACTCTTTGCGACCCCATGGGCTGCAGCACGCCACGCCTCCCTGTCCATCACCAACTCCCGGAGCTTACTCAAACTCATGTCCACTGAGTCGGTGATGCCATCTAACCATCTCATCCTCTGTTGTCCCCTTCTCTTCCTGCCTTCAATCTTTCCCAGCATCAGGGTGTTTTCCAGTGAGTCAGTTCTTTTCATCAGGTGGCCAAAGTATTGGAGTTTCAGCTTCAGCATCAGTCCTTCCAATAAATATTCAGGACTGATTTCCTTTAGGATGGGGTGACTGGATCTCCTTGAAGTCCAAGGGACTCTCAAGAGTCTTCTCTAACACCACAGTTCAAAAGCATCAATTCTTTGGTGCTCAGCTTTCTTTATAGTCCAACTCTCACATCCATACATGACTACTGGAAAAATCAAGCTTTGACTAGATGGACCTTTGTTTATTAAGTACTGTCTCTGCTTGTTAATATGCTATCTAAGTTGGTCATAACTTTTCTTCCAAGGAGCAAGCATTTTTTTAAATTTCATGCCTGCAGTCACCATCTGCAGTGATTTAGGAACCCCCAAAATAAAGTTTGTCACTGTTTCCATCGTTTCTCCATCTATTTGCCATGAACTGATGGAGCTCAATGCCATGATCTTGGTTTTCTGAATGTTGAGTTTTAAGCCAACTTTTTCATTCTCCTCTTGCACTTTCATCAAGAGGCTCTTCAGTTCTTCTTCACTTTCTGCCATGTGGGTGGTGTCATTAGCATATGTGAGGTTATTGATATTTCTCCTGGCAATCTTGATTCCAGCTTGTGCTTCATCCAGTACAGGATTTCTCATGATGTACTCTGCATATAAGTTAAATAATCAGGGTGACAATATACAGCCTTGAGATGCTCCTAAACTGATTTGAAATCAGTCTGTTGTTCCATGTCCGGTTCTAACTGTTGCTTCTTGATTTGCATACAGGCTTCTCAGGAGGAAGGTCAGGTGGTCTGGTATTCCCATCTCCTTAAGAATTTTCCACAGGTTATTGTGATCTACACAGTCAAAGGCTTTAGCATAGACAATAAAGCAGAAGTAAACGTTTTTTTCTGGTATTCTCTTGCATTTTCAATGATCCAATGGATGTTGCCAATTTGATCTTTAGTTCCTCTGGTTTTTCTAGATCTAGATTGAACATCTGGAAGTTCACAGTTCTCGATTGTTGAAGCCTGGGTTGGAGAATTTTGAACATTGCTTTGCTAGCATGTGAGATGAGTGCAATTGTGTAGCAGTTTGAGCACACATTGGCATTGCCTTTCTTTGGGATTGGAATAAAAACTGACGTTTTCAGGTCCTGTGGCCACTGATGAGTTTTCCAAATTTGTTGGCATATTGAGTGCAGCACTTTCACAGCACTATCTTTTAGCATTTGAAGTAGCTCAACTGATACTCTGTCACCTCCACTAGCTTTGTTTGTAGTGATGCTTTCTAAGGCCCACTTGGCTTTGCATTCCATGATGTCTGGCTCTAGGTGAGTGATCACACCATCATGGTCTTTTGGGTCATGAAAATCTTTTTTGTAAACTTCTGTTTATTCTTGGCACTTCTTTTAATATCTTTTGCTTATGTTAGACTCATACAATTTCTGTCCTTTATCATGCCCATCTTTGCATGAAATATTCCCTTGGTATCTTTATTTTTTTAAAGCGATCTCTAGTCTTTCCCATTCTATTGTGTTCATCTATTTCTTTGTACTGATTACTGAGCAAGGCTTTCTTATCTCTCCTTGCTATTCTTTGAAACTCTGAATTCAAATGAGTATATCTTTCCTTTTCTCCTTTGCCTTTCACTTCTGTTCATTTGACAGCTATTTGGAAGGCCTCCTCAGACAATCATTTTTGCATTGTTGCATTTCTTTTTCTAGGGGATGGTCTTGATCACTGCCTCCTGTAAAATGTCATGAACCTCTGTCCATTGTTTCTAGGCAATCTGTCTATCAGATCTAATCCCTTGAATCTATTTGTTCCTTCCACTGTATAATCTTAAGGGATTTGACTTAGGTCATACCTGAATGGTCTAGCAGTTTTCCCTACTTTCTTCAACTCAAATCTGAATTTGGCAATAAGGGGTTCATCATCCGAGTCAAAGTCAGCTCCCAGTCTTGTTTTTGCTGACTATATAGAGTTTCTCCATCTTTGGCTGCAAAGAATATAATCAATCTGATTTCGGTGTTGACCACCTGGTGATGTTCATGTGTAGAGTCTTCTCTTGTGTTGTTGGAAGAGGTTGTTTGCTATGACCAGTGCGTTCTCTTGGCAGAACTCTATTAGCCTTTGTACTGCTTCATTCTGTACTCCAAGGCCAAATTTGCCTGTTACTCCAGATGTCTCTTGACTGCTTACTTTTGCATTCCAGTCCCATATCATGAAAAAGACATCTCTTTCGGGTGTTAGTTCTAGAAGGTCTTGTAGGTTTTCATAGAACCGTTCAACCTCAGCTTCTTCAGCATTACTGTTTGGGGCATAGACTTGGATTACTGTGATATTGAATGGTTTGCCTTGTAAACAGAGGTCATTCTGTCATTTTTGAGATTGAATTCAAGTACTGCATTTCAGAATCTTGTTGACTATGATGGCTACTCCATTTCTTCTAAGGGATTCTTGCCCACAGTAGTAGATATAATGGTCATCTGAGTTAAATTCACCCATTCCAGTCCATTTTATTTCACTGATTCCTAAAATGTTGACATTTACTCTTGCCATCCTGTTTTACCACTTTCAATTTGCCTTGATTCATGGATCTAACATTTGAGGTTCCTATGCAATATTGCTCCTTACAGCATCAAACTTTACTTCCATCACCAGTCACATCCACAACTGGGTGTTATTTTTGCTTTGCTTCTGTCTTTTCATTGTTTCTGGAGTTATTTCTCCACTGATCTCCAGTAGCATATTGGGTACCTACTAAACTGGGGAGTTCGTCTTTCTGTTTCTTATCTTTTTGACTTTTCAGAGGTATTCTAGATCAAATAAACAGTTTATGTACTCAGAGGACTCTATATTTATATTATGTATATCTAGGCATCCCAGATGGCTTAGTGTGTAAAGAATCTGCCTGCCAAAGCAGGAGACATAAAGGACATGGGTTTGATCCCTGGGTGAGAAAGATCCCCTGGAGGAGAGCATGGAAGACCACTCCAGTATTCTTGCCATAGAATTCATGCTATAGAATCCCATGGGCAGAGGAACCTGGTTGGCCACAGCCCATGGGTTCAAAAAGTCAGAGACTACTGAAGTGACTTAACATGCATGTGTGTGTGTGTGTGTGTGTGTGTGTGTGTGTGTGTGTGTGTATAACCAAGCTTGAAATAAAGCAGTTCAGGCACCTTGTCCATTTCACAATCCATCAGAATATTTATAGTATAGTCCATGTACAGTTAGCACATCTTTTGAAGCATGCTGAATCTGTTGTCCAATAGAAAATACCTCCCAAGAAAGGTATCTTGAGACTTTCTTTTTTTCTTAAAAGCATATCTTCAGATTGGAATCTTAAAGGTTGATTCAAGAAGAAGCTGTAATTTACTGAGCAATCATATTCAGTGACTGAATCATCTCAAATCTGCCCCTGCAGTAATCGTGGCCTGCATTGAAAAATTTCGGGGTTTTCTATGCTGCTATCATTGTACTCTTTTCAATAAAGTTTATTTACTTTAGAAAGTTACTTAATATATATATCTCAGCAAGACACTTATAAAGAGTTACAAAATAAAAAGAAATATTTGATGTTTTATGATTTAGGACTCAAAACAGTTCTGGAACTTATTCATATTTCTCCTTAATAGTCAATCTATTATAAATGATTTTAAACATATTTATCAATATTTGACTGTTTCTTCTAATCTATCCTTAATGTCAGACAAATGTATAGCTATTTAACTATACATAAGGATGTGCAAAATGCATGCCCATATACAATATATATTTAAGAATATATAGTAACATGTTATATACATCATCCACAGTGCAGACAGTGGAGTGTGATGATACAAAGCTAGTGAAAACAGATTACAAAATTTTAATGTCTTAAATTATATTATTTTTGTCACATGCATCTGAATATTTTGGGAATTATTAATACATCTTATGTTTTGGGACACTTAAGAAATCTATGCAGAAGGCAGAAGGGAAGCAAGGGAGTGAAGGAAAGAGCAAAATAAACAACTAAAAATTTAGAAAGAATAAAATAACAACAGAATAAAAAAGAAAAGATACAAAGAAGACGGCACTCTTTTGCAATAGAAATTGTATCTATGATCTGAGCTTGATTAGCTATTTGCCTTAGGTAAGTCAGCAAATGTACACTTATACTGTATGAAATAAACAGAAGATATTCTAAATGAGAGGTGCTCTAAATGGTGAACTTGAGATGCTGTGCAACATGCATATAAAGTGTGCATATATAAAATACTTCTTGTTGATTTGAAAGTGTTCTGTGGTTTTTTTAAACTTTCTTAAAAATTATTTATTTCATAATTCATGAAATGGAAAGAAATTAATATTTTTTAAATTTAGACTTATTTATTTTAATTGGTTTTGCCATACATCAACATGAATCCACCACGAGTGTACACGTGTTCCCCATCCTGGGAAAGCAATATACTAAACAAAATGGTTTAATAAGATGTCCCTTAACATATTCCTTCTGCCAAAGAAAATAATTAAATTTANTTTAATTGGTTGTGCCATACATCAACATGAATCCACCACGAGTGTACACGTGTTCCCCATCCTGGGAAAGCAATATACTAAACAAAATGGTTTAATAAGATGTCCCTTAACATATTCCTTCTGCCAAAGAAAATAATTAAATTTAATATCCTGTCATGAGCAAAAATATTAATACATTTGTGAGACCTGTGAGATCCAGCACCATATGCCAAGGAATGCAGGAGGGATCTTGCTTCCATGTGGAATAATGGGCCGACAAACCTCAGTTCTGGCTACAGAACTTGGAAATGGCCTGTGAATCAGTTTCAGTCCCTCCTGACCACAGTCTGGGAGGCTATGCTGAACACTGCCTTAGATAATCACCCATGTACAAGACAATATTTGTGGAATCACAGCATCCAGTGAAGATCCAAAAAACATTTGGAGCTAAAAGTTGCAAGATTAGACACATTTGAGAGGGTAAGAGGAATACTTTGACTTCAACTGCATCTCACCTTTTTCAAGGTGGCATGTGGCCAGGGGCCAAAGGAGTGTGTGTGTGTGTGTGTGTGTGTGTGTATTCACTAGTCTTCCCTAGCTGTATAGGATGCTGCCATTTCTATGGTCAAACAGGACCATTTCTCTCTGTCCCACCCAGAGTACTGATTTGTGAACTGCATGAAGATGGTGACGGTTGAGTGGTAGAGGGTACAAGTGCCTGGAAGAATAGTAGTCAGAGCTCAGGAATGCATTTAAGGATGCAGACCCTACTAACTACAACACAGATTCTACCAGAACACCCACACAAAAGTCAATGGGGTACCTTATCTGCTGATTCCCTCAGTTGATTTCTGAAAAGTGAAAGTGAAAGTGTAGTCACTCAGTTGTGTCCGACTCTTTGCAACCCCATGGACTGTAGCCCACCAGGCTCCTCTGTCCATAGAGGTCTCTAGGCAAGAATACTGGAGTGGATTGCCATTTCTTTCTCCAGGGGATCTTCCTGACCCAGGGATTAAACCTGTGTCTCCCACATTGCAGGCAGATTCTTTACTGTCTGAGCCATAAGGAGATCCTGCATACTTCCAATGTTCCAGAGCCTTGCCTGTACATATTTCCACTTCATGGCTGGCCCCCTGTATATGCTCCAGGAAAGAGTGAACTTTGGCAGATACGAAGTACATGCAAAAAACCACCTAAATCCATGGGCCAAGGAGAACCAAAAGTTTGAGCTTAGTACTACTCTTGGGAAAGCATAGGGAGGTGGTTAGCAATGAAATCTGGAAACAAAACCTATTAGAAGCAATTGTTGTTCAGTATTAGTCATGTCTGACTCTTTGCAAGTCATGTGTGCCATGATATTCTGTCTTCTGCTACTTTCCAGAGTTTGCTCAAATTGAGTCTGTGATGCTATCTAACTGTCTCATCCTATTTTGTCCCCTTCTCCTTTTGCCTTCAATCTTTCCCAGCATCAAGATATTTTCCAATGAGCCAGCTCTTTGCTTTGGGTGGCCAAAGTGTTGGAGCTTCAGCTTCAGCAACAGTCCTTCCAATAAATATTCAGAGTTGATTTTCTTTAGGATTTATCTCCTTGCTGTCCAAGTGACTCTCAAGAGTCTTCTCCAGCATCAGAATTCAAAGACATCACCTCTTCAGCACTCAGCCTTTTTTATGGTCTACCTCTCACATCCATACACAACTACTGGAAAAACCATAGCTTTGACTATATAGACTTCTGTGGACAAAGTGATGGTTCCACTATTTAATACACTATCTAGGATGTCAAAGCTTTCCTTCCAAGGAGAAAGTATCTTTTAAGTTCATGGCTGTAGTCACTGTCTACAGTGATTTTGGAACCCCAAAATTAAAATCTGTCACTGCTTCCGCTTTTTCCCCTTCTAAGATGAGGTGATAGAAATGAATGCCATTATCTCAGTTTTTTAATGCTAAGTTTCAAGCCAGCTTTTTCACTCTCCACTCTCAGTTTCATTGAGACTCTTTAGTTTCTCTTCATTTTATGCTGCTCGAGTGGTTGTTGGTTGTTGTTCAGTCTCTCAGTCGTGTCTGACTTTTTGTGACCCCATGGACTGCAGCACGCTAGGTTTCCCTGTCCTTCACCAACTCTCAGAGTTGACTCAAACTCATGTCTATTGAGTTGTTGATGCCATCCAACCATCTCATCCTCTGACATCCCCTTTTCCTCCTGATTTCAATCTTTCCAGTATCAGGGTATTTTCTAATGAGTCAGCTCTTGGCATCAGGTGGCCAAAGTATTGGAGCTTCAGCTTCAGAATCAGTCCTTCCAACTAGAGTGGTATCATCTGCATATCTGTGATTGTTCATATTTCTCCTGGTCATATTGATTCCAGCTTCTGATTCATACAGCCTGGCATTTTCATGATATGCTCTGCATATGATATATTAGGAGGGTGACAATATACAGCCTTGTACTCCTTTCCCAATTTTGAACCAGTCAGTTGTCCCATGTCCAGTTCTAACTGTTGCTTCTTAACTCTCATACAGCTTTCTCAGGAAACAGGTAAGGTGGTCTGATACTCCCATCTCATAAGAATTTTCTTTTCTATAGTTTGTTAGGATCTACACAGTGAAAGGCTTTAGTGTAGTCAATGAAGCAGAAGTAGATGTTTTGCTGAAACTCCTTGCTTTCTATATGATCCAATGAATGTTGACAATTTGATCTCTGTTCCAGCTGTCTCTTTGAAACTCAGCTTGCACATCTGGAAGTTTTCAGTTCACATAACGCTAAGGCCTAGCTTGAAGGATTTTGAGTATAACCTCACTAGCGTGTGTAATTAGTGCAGTCGTATGGTAGTTTGAACATTCTTTGGCATAGCTCTTCTTTGGGATTGGAGTGAAAACAGACCTTTTCCAGTCTTGTGTCCGCTGCTGAGTTTTCCAAATTTGCTGGCATGTTGGGTGCAGCATTTTAACAGCATCCTCTTTTTGGATTTTAAATAGCTCAGCTAGAATCCCATTACTTTCACTAGCTTTGTTCATAGTAATGCTTCCTAAAATTCCACTTGACCTTACCCTCCACAATGTGCCACTCTAGGTGAGTGCTCACACTACCATGGTAATCCAGCTCATTAAGATTTTTCTTGTATAATTCTCTGTGTATTCTTGACACCTCTTCTTAATGTCTTCTGCGTCTTTTAAGTCCTTTCCATTTCTGTCCTTTATAGTGTCCATCCTTGCATGAAAATTTCCCTTGGTATCTCCAATTTTCTTGACAAGATCTCACTCTTTCTCATTCTATTGTTTTCCTCTGTTTCTTTGCACTGTTCACTTAGGAAGGCTTTCTTATCTCTCTTTGCTATTCTCTGGAAATCTCATTCAGCTGGGCATATATTTCTCTTTCTCCCTTAACTTTCACTCCTCTTATTTCCTCAACTATTTGTAAAGCCTCCTCATACAACTACTTTGCCTCCTTACATTTCTTTGGAATGGTTTTTGTCACCAGCTCCCGTGCAATATTACAAACCTGGTCCATAGTTCTTCAGGCACTCTGTCTAGCAGATCCAATCCCTTGAATCTATTGGTCACTTCCACCATGTAATCATAGGGATTTGATTTAGGTCATACCTAACATGAATCAAAGCAAATTGGAAGTGGTCAAACAAGANACCACAAATATTCAAGCATCTCTGACGCTGTCCCTGCCCGCTGGTGAGGGAGGCGGACAGGTAAAGAGATGTGTTGCATTCACAGCAGTGAGGGCTTGAAGGCTGATTCACCAAAGCCTCACCTCCGAGACAGTGAAACCCTGGTGCAGAGGTCATTCCCACCCGGGTGCAGAGGGACCTGGGCTCCGGCCCCTGCTCTGCAGGCCTTGCCCCTCCCGCAGGGGCCTTGGATCCCTGAGTTACCCCTTCTCAAACCTCCTGTCCTACTGGACACCCGCCTGGGACCCAGGGCATGCCAGCTGCGTGGTACCCAGGAGGCACTCCACTAATGCCAGCTTTTTGGTCCAGGGCCCCGGGGATGCTGCGTGGACCTGCAGAGATGCCCAGAGACCCCCGACTCCCCACCCTGGCTCTTTCACCCACATTTCTACTCCTAGTCCCTGAACCCTTCCTCCATCTCAGCCCCTCCTTGTCTCTCTTCTTGACCAAGTGAAGTTGCTCAGTTGTGTCCAACTCTTTGTGACCCCATGGACTGTAGCCTACCAGGCTCCTCTGTCCATGGGATTTTCCAGGCAAGAGCACTAGAGTGGGTTGCCATTTCCTTCTCCAGGGGATCTTCCCAACCCAGGGATTGAACCCGGGGTCTCCCACATTGTAGGCAGGTGCTTTTACCATCTGAGCCACCAGGGAAGTCTCTTCTTGACATTTTCATCAAAAAGAAGGTCCTTTAAAAAAAGAAGGCAGTAGAGGGCAGTGTGACCCAGGATCCCAGGCAGCGAGTTTCATGGACTGAGCCTGCCACCTGCCGTGGGTTGCTGTGACCTGACAAGAGTGGACAGAGGCCTCTGACACCAGAGGGCTTCTCCAGGCATCATCGTTCCCCCGATGGACACAGATTTGTCACAGGATCACTGCCATCAAAAAGGACCACACACACACACACACACACACACACACACACACACACCCAACTGAAGTTTACAAAGATGCTATAATCTTTAAGCCCACATAATTCCACTCTTAAGAATTTATCCTAATGAAGAAAGCAAAAAAAAAAAATGTGAGTGACACAAATCAAATGTCCAACACTAAGGACGTATAAATTACAGTGCATCCACATGAAAATATGGTGGCTCGGATGGTAAAGAATCTGCCTGCAATGTGGGTGACCTGGGTTCGATCCCTGTGTTGGGAAGATCCCCTGGAGAAGGGAAAGGCTACCCATTCCAGTATTCTGGCCTGGAGAATTCCATGGACGGAGGAGCCTGGCAGGCTACAGCCCAGGGGGTCGGATAGAGTCGGACACAACTGAGCGACTAAGGACACACACGTGAAAATATGAGGGGACCATAAAAATATTAATCAGGAAGACATGGAAACTTCCTAACAGGGGATACTGAAGTCACACTCCCGCAACAGCTGTGAAGGGATTGTCGGGAAAGTTTTCATTTTCTTTGTGTCATGAAATTATGGGTAATTTTTAAATTACATTTTTTTCCCTTGAAAGTTATTTTGTCTTTTCAATTACTCCCCATATCTAAAAGAAACAATTTAATCTTTTATCTGACTGTGGGACCCCCTATCAATATGTAACAATACTGACTGTTAATTTACTAAGGCTGCTGTACAAAGGACTGCAGGCTAGAGGGCTTAAAGGATAGAAATTAAATTTCTTACAATCCTGGAGGCTGGAAATCGAGATCAAGATGCCAGCAGGGTGAGTTTCTTCTGGGGCCTCTCCTCTTGGTTTATAGATGGCTACCTTCCCCCCACCCCCGCAGGTGTCTGTCCTACAGACTTCAGTCATATTGGATTGGGGCTGACCCTCTAAATGACCTCATTTTAACTTTATTAGCTGCAAAAATCCTGTCTCCAAACATGATCACATTCGGAGGCACTAGGGATTAGAACTTCAACATATAAATTCTGGGGGACACAATTGAACCCGTAACAGTGACTATTATAATAATTCCACATATTTATATACAGTCTTCACCTTTAGATGACTTATTTTGTAATTGTCAAAGCTTAAGCATTATCTGTGATCTAAAAGGTAGTATAATATTATTCCTTATGCTTTATCATGAACTACAACCAGATTCTTTTCTTCAGTTTAAGTCTAGTGTTATAATTACTGATCTTTGCTACTGCTTTCCAGTAACAAGTTGTAATTATTCAAGGGACATTTTGGGCAATTGTTTAAAGAAAATTGCTCTTACTCACTGAGTTTCTCCCCTCAATTTTGATTTATGAACTGTGGTGTGTATATATGTACTGCATACACGCACTCTATATATTCATACATACATATGTTCAATTACTTAAAACTACCACAGACTCTAATCCTGTTTTTGCTTTCCAAACTCATGCTTATGAATTAGAAATGTTATCAGTGCTCCTGGCCTGTCATAATCCAGTTCTTTTAGGAACTATTTTCTCAGCGTTTTAGGTTCTAGGGATTTATTATTGTGTGTGTGTGCCTCTCACATTATAAAGTACCAAATGTTTTCTCATGAATAGAAATAAAGAAAGGAAGAATGAACACAAGACTCCAGAGGTTGCCCATAAAAATTAGCCTACTTTAACCTCTGTGTACAAAATGCCCCAGTAGATACATTTTTGAGAATTTACCAGAGGCAAGAGGATGTTTATTTCTTTAGGGACTCTCTTATTGGAACTTGCTCCCTGGTGCCTCAGCTGCAGCTCTTATCCAATATCTTCTGCAGGCCTGGGGCTTATGACACAGGGTCATTGGAAGAATAGACTATCACTTCTTGTATATAATAGCTATTGGGAATTTGGGGGTTGGTGCTAGATGTGGAAAGGTGATTACTTTGGCCACCTGATGCAAAGAACCAACTCATTGGAGAAGACCCTGATGCTAGGAAAGACTGAAGGCAAAAGGAAAAGGGGGCAACAGAGGATGAGATGGTTGAATGGCATCACTGACTCCACAGACATGAATTTGCACAGACTCTGGGAGATAGTAAAGGACAGAGGAGCCTGCCTTGCTACAGTCCATGGAGTCCAAAGAGTCAGACATGACTTAGCAACTGAACAACGATAACTGAGGCCACACAGCTCATGATTTACTGAAGCAACAGTATAGTTCAGGAACAGCTCTAGGATGAAAATCAATCAATCATTGCTGACCCCCCTCCAAATAGAAGGCCAGGCCTTGAATCATCCCGCCGCAAACATAAACAAAATCACACGTTCAATGGAACTGTCCTGTCCTTTCTGACTGTAGGCGACCATAACCTTTTCAAACCCAGTCTGCTTAATCATGGTAGTCATTTAAAAAATATTTTAACTCATATAACATTCAAACAAATAATAGGATTTTCTTATATACATATTGTTGCAGATGTTCATTGGGAAGTGAGTCCTATCGGTTAAGCACACAACCCCCAAGGGGGAAAGGACAGATGGAAGGTCAGACACACAGATGCATTTCCATCACAAGTAGAATTCCGCTGTCCTGCTCATCCTGCATCTTGCCTTTTTTGTTTAACAATGTATTACAGGTCATTCCAGGAAAAGATTGACCTTGTTTTTTTTTTAGTTACCTGTATCCCATTGAACATGGGATTTGTCCTATGTGTATAGTGGACTTATCATCATTTATTTAACTAGCCCCCCCACCAACTATTTCCCAAAGGCAAATCATGCTGAACTAATTATCCTTCATCAGATTTTTTTAGTTCTATTGTGAAATTGTTGACTTAAAAGATATGTGCATTTAATTTTTTTTCTCCGGTGTAACTGATTTGTTGTTATTCATTTCTTGGCGTTTTTTTTTCTCTTTTATTCCATGTACACAATCTATATCATCAACTTATTGTTTAGATTTACTAGAGTTAAAGATCTTATATTAGTACTAATATATGAAAAGTACATTTGTCCCATATAAAACAGTACTTGTTAAAGAAGAGTACATGGTGAGCATTTTTTATTATTTTCATTTGAGTGCAGTGTGCTGTATATCTAGTTAAGAAACAGTAAGAATGGTACTCAGATTCCCCTAGCTCCACATATATCTATGTGTGTGCATGTGTGTGTGTGTATAAAACAGTGTCGTGGTGAGGTTTTTATTTTGTCAACATACATCTTCATCATCATTATACAGAGCTGCAAAATCCAAATATGAACTTTCCTTCTACAAACACGTCTAAATTTATCCTCTGAGATATTTTCCCTGTCATGTTATTTTGCAGATTTTCTTTCCATTTTTGGTAAAAACTTTATTGAGATATAATTCACATGCCACACAGCTCACCCGTTTGAAAACAATTCAGTGATTCTTAGTATATTCATGGAGTTATGCAGCTGTAACTATAATCTGTTTTAGGACATTTTCATGACCCCAAAAAGAAACCCCGAACTCTTCAGCTGTCACCCTTCCCAAGCTCCCATCCCTAGGATTTCAATTTTGAAAAATACTTGAACCTGCAAAGCAGCTCCTCAGTTTATACCCCCACCGTTGCTCCATCAAAGGCCAGTTTTCTCCTACCTTCCCTGTATTAGGCCAGTTTTCTCCTACCTTCCCTGTATTATCAGAATATTTCATCTCGATCAACCTTGTAGGTAAAAAAAATCTCTTGCTTTGATCTGCATGTATTGAATCATGAATGGTGCCAACCATCTGTTCTTGTGTTTGTGCTTCATCTCTGCACTGCCTTGTGGGCCTGTTGTAAATACAAACATTGTTGTCACTGCTTTATTTTGATCCCATTCACCACAGCAGGGTACACAGGGCAAAGACTATGAAGTTCAGTTCAGTTCAGTCGCTCAGTCGTGTCCGACTCTTTGCAACTCCATGAATCACAGCACACCAGGCCTCCCTGTCCATCACCAACTCCTGAAGTTCACTCAAACTTATGTCCATCGAGTCAGTGATGCCATCCAGCCGTCTCATCCTCTGTTGTCCCCTTCTCCTCCTGCCCCCAATCCCTCCCAGCATCAGGGTCTTTTCCAATGAGTCAGCTCTTCGCATGAGGTGGCCAGAGTATTGGAGTTTCAGCTTCAGCATCAGACCTTCCAATGAGCACCCAGGACTGATCTCCTTTAGGATAGACTGGTTGGATCTTTAGTTCACCTGAATTACAGAAACAAGAGCACCCTCCAAAGAGACCCCGTGCACCCAGACACCTACCCTGGAGCCCATTGCTCGAGGCTCACCAGTAGTTACCATGCATCTCCTGTCCATTCCCCATCCTTTTCTGTTGGAAGGCCCTTCACCTTCCCCCAGTGTGGGTGAAATGATTGCTGTTTGTGTGGAGGTGGGGAGGAGAGATGTACTGGGAGTTTGGAATTAGCAGATGCAAACTATTACATATAAAATGGGATAAACAACAAGGTCCTATTGTATAACACGGGGAACTATATTCACTATCCTGTGATTAAACCATAATGGAAAAGAATTTAAAAATATATATATGTGTGTGTAAATAATTGCTCCTCTATCGGTCTCAGTTTGACTATGTCTCAATCCATCGAGCACTGTTTTTAATGGACATTCCATGGTCGTTGTTCTGTTAAAGCCCAGTCACTCCAAGATAAACCTGTCTTTGCGTGTACATCTCTTCCTTAGTCTGTGGATCCTGGTTGTTTCTTTCACTAACTAGGGTCCCTGGTGAAATTCTAACAACTTGCCCAGGTTGGAGGGTTTGGGGAAAACTGGAGCTCTGTTCAGACCCCTAAGCATAGATGATTCCTCTCTGCTCCCTCCAAGCCTGAGCCACTGTGGCCTTCAGTTCCTGGTAGGTTCTGGCTGTTTCTGTGAGGCCCGTAACCTCCCTCTTCCATGATCTCACTGTCAGAGACCAGAAAACCTCAGTCTACTTCTGCCATTCCTGCTGTATTTATGAGCAAGCAAGTCTTGCTGCCTGTGGTGGAAAGCCCAGTGCACACTCAGCCGTCATCCCTACATGTATATTGTTATCGTTTGGTTGCTCAGTCATGTCTGACTCTTCATAACCCCATGGACTGTGGTCCACAGGGGAGAAAAAAGTCTGTACAATAATGTCCTTGTGCATATTAATACTTCCAGCTTTCCTCTGTTTGTGATTTTTTTAAAATACAAAACTGGTTTTTAAAAGCCTCAAGAGTAATTATAGCAATTGCTTAAACTGTAGACCAACCAAAGACTTTTGAGAAGTATTTTTTTCATCAGCATTCTTTAGAGTTGCTGGCACCGGTGGCAGTAAAAAGCAGAGGGCTTTTCTGATCAGTCTGGTTATTGCTTTTAAATTCTCTGCAGACATTATATCCTTTTATCGCCCACACCTGTTGTGGGCAGCACTCACCACCTTGCTCTCAATACACCAGCGGATCCTAACTTTCTCAGATTGTGTATCAGAATCCATCAAACGGTGCGACCGAGGATATGGGGCCAACTGAAGCCCCAGGAAGGCATTTGGGACAGCATTAGGCTGCTGGGCTGGCCATATTCTTACACTCTGTGCACACAGAGCAAGACCCAGCCTGTCCACCACTCATTTCACCAGGGAAATAGTGTCCTTAAACATCTCCTGCCTTTGCAGCTCTTACTCCACATGCTGTGTGACCTTGAGCCGGTCACAGGAGCTCCCTGGGCTCAGGTTCACCCCAACATCCAGGGTCTGTGTTGAGGCTCAGATGCTGTAGGTGGGAAAGCATCTTGCATGCGTGCATGTGTGCTCCTCTGTCCATGGGATTCTCCAGGCAAGAATACTGGAGTGGGTTGCCATGCCCTCCTCCAGGGGATCTTCCTGACCCAGGGATGGAACCTGAGTCTCCTGCAACTCCTGCTTTGCAGGCAGAGTCTTTACCACTGAGCCACCCGGGAAGCCCAGGGACTCATCTTACAAACCATGAAGCTCTGCAGAAGGAAGGGGATCTTGTCCTGGTCCTTCCGCCCACACCTTGATGTTGCAGTGCAGGGGTTGCAGATTCGAGGCTCTGGGCACATCCTGGAGGGTTTGTAACCGTGCGCTCTTCTGTCCCCCCCAGCTTTCCATGCCGCCAAGTGTGAGAAGCTGCAGCGGGAGAAGGCCGAGTTGGAGCGGCGCTGCGAGGCGGAGGTGCGAAACCTGGGCTGGCAGCAGGAGGCCGAGCTGCGGGACCTGGAGCGGCGCCTGCAGCTGCAGTTCGAGACCGAGGTGGCCCGGCTCCAGGAGGAGCACCGCGCGCAGCTGCTGCGGATCGGGTGTCAGCACCAGGAGCAGGTGAGTCTGCCCGGCCCGCCCTGCCCTGGGGAGCCGCTGCCTTAGCCCGGAGTCCTGCCACAGGTGAGCTCCCCGGTCCCCACCCTCCCGCCTCGGTTCTGTCCCCTGTCCCCTCCCCGTCATCCCCTCCAGCCACTCTGGCCTCCTCTCTTGTCCTCCCAGGCACACTCCCACCTCTGGGTTTTTGTGCTGGGCTGTGCCCACTGCCTGGTAAGCTTCCCTGGTGGCTCAGGCAGATAAAGAGACTGCCTGCAATGCAAGAAGACTTGGGTTGGATCGGGAAGATTCCCTGGAGGAGGAAATGGCAACCCACTCCAGTATCCTTACCTGGAGAATCCCGTGGACAGAGGAGCCTGGCGGGCTATCGTCCTTGGGGTTGTAAAGAGTCGGACATGACTGGGCAGCTAAACCAACACACCAGTGCCTGGAATGCTCTCCCTCTAGACATGCCATGGCTCCCTCTCTCCCTCCCAGGTAGACTTTCCCCACTGAGGCCTTTCCTTACCCACAGTTACAGCTCCTTCCCCACATACACACACACTCCTGTCCTCATCCCTGCTTTAGTTTTTCCTGGGCACCTATTACTACCCAATGTGTGATAAACTTGACTTTGTACCCTGTTGATCTTCTGCATAGCCCATGAGGGCAGTGGAAATAACAGACACGTGTATCTAGCACGTGCTGTGGGCCGCGCTCTGCTCCTCCCTCTTTTCATGGACTAACTCATTTAACCCCTATAGTAACCCTACCAGGGAGGGACCGTTATTACCCCCATTTTACAGGTGAGAAAACTGAGACCCCGAGGTTAAATACCTTGCCGGAACTCATGCTCATGGAAGGGCCAGGGTTGGACCCAGTCTGAACCCAGGGTCCGCGCCCTCAAGCCCTGAACTAGGGTTTTCTGCAGGATTTACTGCTGAATCTCTGGCTCGGCACTGCCTGCCTGCACGGGGTAGGCCTTCAGTGTGTATTTGCCTGATGAAAGAAGGATTCCGCTCATTAACCTTAGCTTGGCAGTCTTCCCAGAGAGGATCATTCATCCTAGAACAGCTGGGGAAGAATTCCCAGGGAGCCAGTCAGTGTGAAAGCGGGTGGGAGCCAGGCATGCCCGTCCCCATAGCCGTCTGCAGGGTCCATTACTGCACTGGCACCAGGGTGAGGTGAGCCCACTCTGCCTCTGTGAAACTCATCTGCTCCTTCCTTTTCTCTTCTTCCTAAGCCCCTAAGGCTCTGATGCCCTAGTGCCCACCTTCTAATTGGTGTATTGTTGCCCGGAGTCTGCTTCGCTATCCCTAGGATCAGCTGGCACTCATGAAGAGCACTCTTCACATCTCAGGCTAATGCCAAGTGGCCCTTCACAGCCGTGAACATTTGGGCTGTATCCCCAGTAGGTATCCCAGAGAGCGATGGTCCCCAGAGGCTTGACAATCACAGGGGAGAACTAGTAGAGAAATAATAAGTACTGTCGTTGGAAAGAGCAGTCTCTGATTTGACAGAACTTTCATCTATTCAGCATCTCAGCATCTTCTGGTCAACATCCTCCTCCTCTTAGAGGCTTGTGGAAACCAGACACACCTGCCTTTTTAAGGTGGTGTAGACTTAGAGGCCAGAAACAGATAGGTTACAGGTAAGGTTACCTGCTAGGCTAAGATTAGAAATAGAACCTTCAGCATCTGCCCTTTCAGCTCGCTCTAAGGAGACATTCGCTCAGCTGCCATCTGTAGTCTTACCTGCTTCTTGCCTTCCTGATACAGGTCAGCCCTGGGGCAGATATTGGCTGTCCTGTGTCCTATATCCTGGGATAGTCAGGCCCAGTTTTACGTGGAGAATATATGTATATCCACATTCACTGATTTGAGGTCCAAACTTTTGGTTGGTTGAGAAGATGTCAAGAGATGGGAGGAAGGGCAGGAGGGGGTCACCCAGCAGGAGGAGGAGCCCCTCAACGAAGGCTCTCATGGGGGTGTTGTGTGTGGGAACCCACAGAGCCGGGGCCCCTGCTGAATGGAGCCCATCCACCAGCCGAGGGACCCCAGGCAGAAGCTCGCTAAGCTGGGCACATGCTGGAGGGTGCGGTCTCACACGCCTCTAAGCTGAGACCATAGGCTTTAAAAGATTTCATTTTGTTATTGTTTAGTTGCTAAGTTATGTCTGACTCTTTGCGACCCCATGGACTGTAGCCCGCCAGGCTCCTCTGTCCATGGGATTTCCTAGGCAAGAATACTGGAGTGGGTATTCTGCCTTCTCCAGGGGATCTTCCCAGCCCAGGGATCAAACCCACGTCTCCTGCATTGGCAGGCGGATTTTTTACTACTAAACCAGCAGGGAACCTAAAGATTTCATACTGGGAGAGATTGGAGGCCCTGACTTTTCCACTTGAGAGTGAGTTACATGAGCTACTTAGGTATATTTTAAAAGAGTTCTGTCTTATGAGGGCTCTGAGTTCTGTCCTTCTGGATCCTTTATAATAGCTAAAGTGATTCATTCATTCATTTATTCATTCACCTATGTGGAGAATAGTTAGTGAATGCCCTCCATACACAAAGCCTCATGTTATTGCAAAAGATGCCAAGCTTTATAAAATGTGGACCTGCTTGCTCCATAGCCTCTGATTATAGATCCGGGGGGTTTCTGAAGCACGTGCTCCAGAAACTGAAATACTGGGTGGGAGATACAGCTGCTATGTTCAGGAACTGAGAGTTCGCTTGCAGCTGGGAAGATGCGGGAAAGCTTTATGGTGGAGGTTTCATCTGCATGCTTTGCATCTGAGCAGATCTTTCCTCTAGAAACCCCTGGAGGAGGGCATGACCACCCACTGCAGTAATCCCATGGACAGAGGAGCCTGGTGGAGCTATAGTCCATGGGTTTGGACACAGCTGAGCGACTTTCACTCGCTTCCTCTAGAAACCCATTGGTTTGGGGACGAGGCCAGGGACGGATGGTTTAAATCTGTGAATTATTCAGACCCCTGAGTCTGTTTCTGCAGCAGGATGTTGGCTGTTATCCTGGCCTTCAGCTTCTCTGGCAGGGAGCACACAGCAACCAGGAAGAAGGTGAAATGCGCAGCATTTCCGGGTAGAGGAGACGCCCATGTGCTTGGTCCAGGAGGGGACTTGGTGCCTGAGCACAGTGGAAGGTCTGTGGTTTTGGTGATCTGTGCAGACCCTCCACATGCAGGTCTTCCTCTTGAGGTGGTCGAATTCGGCGATGCTAACCCACACATCCTGCCGCCTCTGTCCTTCCTGAGCCTTGAAACTTGAGTTCACCGACCCAGCCTCTCCTGGTGCCCCAGTGTCCCGACCGTGCTGGGAGGCTGCTTCTGTTCTGACCCAGGAGTTTTTTTAAAAACTTATTTATTTTGCTTTTGTCGGCACCGGGTCTTCGGTGCTTTGTTCAGGCTTTCTGTAATTGCCGTGCGAGGGGGCTAGTCTCCGCTGCAGCATGCAGGCGTCTCACCGAGGTGGCTTCCCTCGTGGCAGAGCACGGCCTCCAGAGCGTGGGCTCAGTAGCTCTGGCTCACAGGCTTGGTTGCGCCACGGCACGTGGGGTCATTCCGAATCAGGGATGGAACCCGTGTCCCCTGCATCGGCAGGCGGATTCTTACCCCTGGAGCACCAGGGGAGCCCCAGACACTGGATTTTCTGAGGCTTTACTCCAGTCCTCCCTTGCTAAGGCAGGCTGACCTCTGATGTCACCACAGGACCCCCCCCCCCACCAGGAAAATCCAGCTGTCCATTCACCTTGGGAGGCAGAGGCCATGTCTCTGGCCACACGTGGGTGTCCCTTGGGGGAGCTGCTGATGAAACACCCCTTCTGTCCACACCTGAGTAGGGGTCCCTGGGGCCCACAGCTACAGGTGTCTGGTGTCGGGACAAACTGGGCCTCATTCTTTGCCCTGCAGCCTAGTTAGGGCACAAGCAGGGGCATGGCTTGGCCTACTGGTTTTCTTACATGCCTTTAAAGATACAGTGTGACTCTTATTTTAAAAATCTGATTATAGAGGGGTTTCATCAAATCGGTGCTCATTCTGGAGCACATTAACAGAAGCGAGATTGCCCAAGCTTTCCCATCTCAAAGCACACGAGGCAGAGTTTTCACTGTAAACACAGATGCTTTTCATTTTTGCTCCAAACGTACTCATCCAGGGAGCCTGGTTTTTAGTGATCTGACTTGTGACCTTTGACCCCTGCCTCCAAGACCTCCTGATCTGGCCCTGAAGCCCCTCGCTCAGGGCCCCCTGATGTTCTGGATTCTGCCTTTCAGCAGAGATGCCTTTTCAGAGGAGACTAAGTGTTCATCCTCTGGGTTTACGTTTGCTTTGTCTCATATCCAGGACACACTTTCTGCCATTTCCTAAAGAAACGCTCGTTTTAGACTCACTGGCGGGCACAGCTTCCTCACACTTCATCAGATGTACAGAGGCCGCTTTGGCGGTCGTCTTGCATCCTGACTCTGATTCGTCCCGCACAGCAGGCACACAGTCACCGTCAGCGGAAACCACACTTTCTAATCAAAGAGAATGAGGTCCCAAGGGACTCTCCATCTTCCAGTGTGAGAGCCCCACCCATCACAGCACGGGGCCTCCAGATGCTGGGACGTGGCCCAACAGGAAAGATGGGGGCCTCTGTGGACACTTGCCCACCCAGCAGGCGGCAAAGGCACCACCCGACAGGGGATACAGTCAGCGAGGGAGCTCGGGCAGGGCTGGCCGTCAGCTCCGAGCTGGTACCAGGGATGCTGTAGCAGGAAGGCAGAGTCAGAGGGATGGTGAGTCGCCTTGGTATCTGGAAAGGAGCGTTGTTCAGAGGGCACTGGAGAGAAAAGACAGGGGCGGCCCCCTCTATCTCAGATACATGTTGTGGGTGGGGGGCAAATGGGAGTTTAATCTGGTTTTCTTTAATGAGGAGATGTAAAGCCATGCTTCTTCACTCTAAATGGAAGTCTTCTCTAAGTGAATTGGCGAAGCCACCCCTAATTGCATTTTGCAAGAGGCTGGATGAAGTAAGCCCACAACTCTGTTTTTGACCATCAAAGAGAAGAGGGTGGCTTCCCAGGCCTTTGCTTTGATGGGACTCAGCTAAACAGCAAGCAGCTGCGGAGACAGCCTGGCGCAGGGAGCAGCTTCTCTGTACGACTGGGACTACTTGCTGGGCACGGCCACAGATCTCTCTGTGGCAGCTCAGAACTCTGTGCTCCGGGAGGAGGGAGGAGGCTGGTCCAGCAGTGGGTATTTATTTTGGGGCAGGGGTGGGGGGTGGGCAGAGAATTCCTCAGGGTTTTAAAAGGAAAAAAAAATGAAGCTTCACCCAGCATAAGTTTGCTGTGGCATGTAATGATTCAGCACCTCTTGTCTCTTTTTTGGTGTTCCCAGGTGAAGTAAAGAATCTGCATGCCAATGCAGGAGACACAGATTCAAGCCCTGGGTCAGGAAGATCCCCTGGAGGAGGAAATGGCAATCCACTGCAGTATTCTTAACCTAGAAAATTCCATGGACAGAGGAGCCTGGTGGGGCTGCAGTCCATGGACTCGCAATGAGTCAGACACGACTAAGCTACTAACACGATGCAAAAAAAAAAAAACCTTGTGTGTTCCTTGGGTCCACTTATCTGACCCTTTTCCACCGCCTGCCAACCTGGAGGTCTTCTCAGGCTGAGTGCTCAGACGAGCTGCTGCTCCATGTTCTGGAAAGAAGCCAGGAGCCATGGAGGAGAAGCTGTGGGGATTGAAACTGGGACCAGAAAGAGGATGGCCAAAGTGCAAGGCCCCTTCCTCATAGAGGGAACGGCCTTGAAAAACCATCCACAGAACTAGAAACCCAAATCACTCAAGGCTCCTCTGTCCATGAAATTCTCCAGGCAAGAATACTGAAGTGGGTTTTGCTATGCCCTTCTCCAGGGGATCTTCCCAACCCAGGAATTGAACCTGAGTCTCCTACATTGCAGGCAGATTCTTTACCATCTGAGCCACCAGGGAAGCCCCAGCTCTCGCTGGTTTCCTTCAGAACATTCTGGGCTCTCCTCTTTTTGCATATGGAGGAATTAGGGAATCAGTATTGCATTCCTAGAAGCCCCTCTGAGAGGCCGTAACAGATAGATCATGCCCTTACATCATCCTTAATATACTGGGTGTGGCATTCCATCACCACTGAATCAGAGATCTTCCTCCAGCAAGCCAGAAGGGCATGCGTTTACCCACCACCCTCGCCAGTCGGGGCAGACCCACCGCCAGGACACAAGGTATTCTTCTGGAACATAGGCCTGGTATCCATCTCTCTTTTCTGGAACCACCCACAGCAATTTGGGTCAGTCAGAATCATTCCAAGCACCAGTGAAAGATTTTTCTTTATACTGAGCTGAGTAAAACACCTCCAAACAATGTGTAGGCACTTGTTTTTTATGGACAGCATGCTATGGGCTTATGGGACATCACCAATGGAGCATAAAGGAAAGCTAGTTCCTTTTTTTTTATTAAGCCAGTGATTTATTTTTCCAAGAGACTGAAAGACTTTGGACAACAAGTCCATTAAAAACCTTCATATAAACAGGATTTGGACAATGAAATACTGTGGCAATCAGCCTTTCTGCTGAGTAGATTCATAGCTCTGAGCCTCAAGTAAAATATTATTTAATCAAGAGTGACCAGTAAATAAAAGTGAATCATCGCGTACCAAGTCCATTTTCATGTCATAATGCAGATTTCCTAACACTTGTCAGATTCACTGTTGGTTCTGCCAGTCTGTTTTAGAGGATGAAGGTCTCAATTACCATAGGGGAGAGAAGTCGGGCAAACCTCCCCAAGCAATGACAAGTCCAGAATGGAAATCAATCCCATTTTAAAATACGATGGTCCTTTGCAGTCCCTTTACAAGTGGGCTTCCTTTCTTGTGAAAAGCTCTTCCTCTTAACAAGTCAAGGATCAGCTTGTGAATGACCCCCTGAGAAATGAAACCCTCTGAGAAGTAGCTGGACAGTGCTCTGAACTGCCCCCCAAGAGCTTCAGGGTCTGGGCACATGTCCTTCCAATGCCAGGTTTTGACACATGAGTATGTCACAAAATGAATGTAGTGGTTTGTAACTAACATTTTGAAAAATATAAAGTAACAAAGAATGAAAATTTTAAAGCCAGGTTATTGCAGGTAGGAAGGGAAAGTGCCGATCCATGAAATTTGGTTTCACACTTGCGCCCATGTACGTGTGTGTGTGTGTGTATATATAAAACAATGTAAAATGGTGCTTTTATAATGAGAACTTGGAAAAACATTGTTCTGGTTTGCTATCATAGGGAGAGGTCACCTTATGCAATGATTCCTGTAAGTCATACACTTGAAGTTAAAATAATACCCCAACAACAAATGGAGAAGGAAATGGCAACCCACTCCAATATTCTTGCCTGGAAAATCCCATGGACAGAGGAGCCTGGCAGGCTATAAGTCCATGGAGTTGCAAGAGTCGGACACGACCGAGAGACTGTACCACCACCACCAACAAAAATAACAAAAACAGTAACGGTGGTAGGTGTGTGGTGGGCCGGCAGTGGGGATGGGGGCGGGCCTGGAGGCCAGGAGGGGAGAATAAAACACCCCGGGCTGGCTGCTTTCCCGGGATTAAGTTCCTGGAGATGTACCTTCAGCCAGAGAAACAGCAGCTTCTCGGGGGCAGCTCCCACAGCCTGGGCAGGGGAGGGCCACTCCGCCATCGGAGGGGAGCACGTTCATGGCTGAGGAGAGGAGTGGTGAGCACACATCTGCCCGCTTGCCTTGGGGCTGGTGAGCGGGCTGTTGGGCGCTGGTTGCTGGTCTTGCAGGGGAGGCAGTGGCTGGGCGTTTGAGAGCCTCGTCCGTGGAGTCAGGCAGCCTCAGGCTCTGCCACTGCTGGCTCTGCCACTTACTAGCCCTTGGGCAAAACGCCTCAGACCTCTCTAAGCCTCAGTTTCCTCATCCGGAAAATGGACATGAAAATATTGACTTTATTGCTGTGAGGGTTGAGTGGAGGATCAGGCAGCTGGATATGTATTGGTTCCCTCCAGCTACCTTGCCTGCTGTAGCTCCCACCTGCCGCTGGGGGGCAGGACGGACCGTCTGGTGGGGGAGGACCCTCTTCCTTATTACCTGGTGGAGGGCTTGGTGGAAGGGGCAGGAATGGAGGCCCAGGGCAGTGAGGAGGTGGCTTAGGCGGCCCCCCCACCTCCAGCCGGGAGCTGCTTCCTCCTGCATGAACAGCAGACCTGCCGCAGTGACTTCCCTGTGACATTCCCCCACCCACCGACCCCCGGCTCCAGGGTTCCCACATCACCACCAGACCCCGTCTCCTGCCTCAGTGCGAGGCTGGAGAGGGCGGCCACCACCTAAGCAGAGCGTCCCTCCCTAGACGTCGGGCCACGGACCCTTCCCCTCATTCAACTCCACCTCTGTCCTCCAGGCAGCGGGGCGTCGCAGCCTCGGGCCCCAGCTCTCCGAGTAACCAGAGCTGTGATCTCCTGCAGGTGGAGGACATCACCGCCAGCCATGAGGCTGCGCTCCTAGAGATGGAGAACAGCCACACGCTCACCCTCGCGATCCTGCAGGATGACCAGGAACGCAAGGTCCAAGGTAGCTGACCTTGGGGGGGTGTGTGTGTGTGGCCAGCGGGGCTGGGTGTGTGCACCCACTTCTCCCACTGCAGACACAAGGGGCCTCCCTTCACCTCCCCCTCTTCTGTCCTTTCTTCCTGCCTCTTCATCCTGGTATGTCCTTTGTGTTGCTTCTTGTGTTAAGAAAACACCAAAATCCAGGGTCTGGGTAACTTCTTTCCTCTGAAGCTGATCCTTTCAAGCTGACCCTCTCAACCCTGAAGTCTAGACTCCCCAAGGAACCGTGGTCCTACCCCAGGGTGTGGGGTACAGCCTCAACTTGTTAAAGCTCAAAGGTGATTCCAATGGGCGGCCAGGCTTGAGAACCACTGTTTTCAAGTAGGTGTAGAAATCCTGGGCCTTATCTTGTGTGGTGGCCTCTGATGAGGCCTGGCTGTCCACATTGGGCACTCAGACCACATTCACCATGGGCAGAAGTGGACTCTTGGAATCTTACTTTTTTACGTTCTTTTTTGTAACTTTGAATTGTCTTTGGGTACCTAGGATTTTATTGGGTTGGCCAGAAAGTTCCTTTGGGTATTTCCTTACAATGTCACAGAAAAACCCAAACCAGCGTTTTTCGCCAACCCAATAAGTCGGTCATAACAACAGTAACAGTGTTTAGTAAGTAGAGCTGAGATTTTTGACTCTGTGAAAGAAGCTTTTTACACGTTCACATCCATATACATTACTATCTGTAATTTTTTTTTCAATTTCCCCTCTCCTCACTTTTTTTGTCTCCCCAGCCGGCTGGTTGCTAAATTAGATGGAAAATAATTAATGTAAGAATAGATTAATACATTTTTTAATGCCAGAATTTTTTAATGTGTAATTTTTATAGTTGCAAAGGCCTCTGTTAGCAATATAAACCCAAAATACAGTAATAAAAAGGCTGATACATTCAACTAAATAAAAGTTGTCATAAAAATATAAACAACTTCAAAAGAAAAACTACAAGTAGAAAATATTTTCTGCATCTATACAGCAAAGGACAAATTCTCTTAATATATCAGTTCAGTCGCTCAGTCATGTCCGACTCTGCGACCCCATGGACTGCAGCATGCCAGACCTCCCTGTCCATCACCAGCTCCCGGAGTTCACTCAAACTCATGTCCATTGAGTCAGTGATGCCATCCAGCCATCTCATCCTCTGTCGTCCCCTTCTCCCTCCTTCAATCTTTCCCAGCATCAGGGTCTTTTCAGATGAGTCAGTTCTTCACATCAGGTGGCCAAATGGGAGGGGGGTTCAGAATGGGGAACACATGTACACCCATGGCTGATTCATGTCAATGTATGGCAAAAACCACTACAATATTGTAAAGTAATTAGCCTCCAATTAAAATAAATTAATTTAAAAAATTAAAGATGCTTGCTTCTTGGAAGAAAAGATATGACCAACCTAAACAGCATATTGAAAAGCAGAGACATTACTTTGCCAACAAAGGTCCATCTAGTCAAGGCTATGGTTTTTCCTGTGGTCATGTATGGATGTGAGAGTTGGACTGTGAAGAAGGCTGAACGCTGAAGAATTGATGCTTTTGAACTGTGGTGTTGGAGAAGACTCTTGAGAGTCCCTTGGACTGCAAGGAGATCCAACTAGTCCATCCTAAAGGAAATCAGTCCTGAATATTCATTGGAAGGACTGATGCTGAAGATTAATACATTTTAAGAATCGGAGAATCAGAGTTTTAAAATCATTTTTAAAATGTTCTTTGTCAATAACAAGGCATACTGTGTAGCAGTCAGTGTTCATGTGGTCACCCCCTCAAGCTCTAGCCCCACCACCTCTGGGAACTCTTGGTGTATGGAAGAGTCCAAGCTGGAGGCAAGGAGAGGACAGGAGAGGAATTTCCTGAGAACCAATTTAATGTATTACCTGTGTCCTGAGAGCACGTTTCATGCTTAGAATACCAGTTCCCATCCTTGGATGAACGTTGGAACCACCTGTTTTTTTTTAAATACTGATGTGTAGATCCCATTATAGACATTCCAATTTGATTGCTCTGGGGATGAAGCCCAGACATCAGGGTTTTTTTTGTTTTTAAGCTGCCCAGGTGATTCTAATGTGTAGAAAAACCTGAGAACACTTAGAGCATCGTGTTAAGTATGGGACGGAGTGCCATGACCTCAGAATAATGAAGTACATCATGGGTACATAGATAGTTGCCATGGTTTATGCTGTCTCCAGGATAGATGCTGACTTTAATTTGCTGGTGAGGTACTGGGATCTCCTGAAAATGTCCTAAAGCTCATCACCGTGCTGTAGGAAAATGGTCTCAGAAGAGGGGGCAGGAATGGAAATGTTACATTGAGCATTCCCTTTTGTTTGTGGATTTTCATGTAAACAGACCTGGTAGATTTTTCTGATTAATGAAGTCTCACCTAGACACCACATCCAGGGCCTTTGAATTATATATAATGTGCAGACAATGCAGGCATATGTAACAGTAACTAAAATATTCATTATTATGGATGATACTCTCAGTGGCTATTAACAATAATCATTTAGACAGAAGCATGTAGACCAGAAGGCCACATGGTTTTATGGCAATGAACTAACCATAATTTTTTCGTTTTTTCCTCCAAATGTAAACTTCAGCTCTAACAACTGGATTTCTTAGAGAGCTTCACCATCATTAGTTAAAAGATCTGGGTCAACGGGAACCACAGAATTTTTCCTAATTGCAGCTCATGCCAGCCAGGAAGATAATTATTGGTCTCCAGTACTCTCCTGTGCTAAGCATATGATACAGGCTGATTAATGAGACCTTTCTTCCCTCCAGTTATAACAGGAAAACAAATTGCTTCTGTAGCTAGAATGAGACGGGCTTCATCCAGCTAATAAGACTATTCCCATCTGGAGAAAAATAGAATCCATTTGCTTAATAATTCTTACATGACATCTCTTCTGCCTAACTTGCAAAGTATTACTGGAATGACACTTTTCACAGAATGAAATTGTTCCAAACACTCCAAGAGGATTCCATCCAGTGAGTCCTTCATTCTGCCTGAATGTCTCAACGTTGAGTCTCTGCTCAAGCAAACCCTAGCAATCTGTGGTTTCCAGAGTGTGGTCCAGAGGCCACCAAGGTGACCTTGCAAGCTCCGCACTGGTCCCATTCACCTGTCCATTCTCCAGCAAGCCCACACGCTGCTCTCTTTGGAAGGCTCCCTCCTTCAACCTGAAATTGCTGCTTTGTAATGGAAAGGAAAAGTGATCCTGGGAGGGAAGAAAGTGGAGATTTAACGTTAATCACTCACTGGTTTTACTATTGGGGAGAGTTGGAAAATCAGTGAGTGTTGTGAATGGAGAAGCTGATTTGGCTAGGGTGGTGGTCGAGCTGCGTGTAAAGGGAGTGTGTGTGTAGGCGGCTCTGCTTGCTTCCCTCCTTCCTTTCTTTCCTCTTCCTCTCCGTCTTCTTTTTCCCTCCTATCCTCTCTTCCTCTCTCCTAAACAACATCACATACAATTTCAAACTAATGGACAGATCTCTTTTGGCTTAAATCTGCTATATACTGATGTCCGCTAGTCACTTCTGTCACCCAGTCTTCATCTGGCAAAAGAATCTTGTTTGATCCCTTTTCCGGAAAAAGATCAGCTTAACAATTTGATATCTCCTCTGCAGAACTGATATCGACCCATGAGCTTGAAAAGAAAGAATTGGAAGAAAACTTTGAAAAGCTGCGGCTGTCATTACAGGTTAGTATTTCCTAACTCTGACTTAAAGGTAATGTCAGCAGACATCTCTTCCTGACAGTTCTTCCTGTCTGCAGGCATTTATGTGGCACCTGCTGTGTACTGGATCCTGCACTAAGCAGTGGAATATGGGGGATAAATAAGACCTAACTCCCGGCCCTTAAGGAGTTTTCTGTCTGCTCAGAGCTCATCCTTGCACAGAATGGATAATACTGTTGGTGCCACGGACTGCTCCCCACATGCTATGGTCAGAGCCATGTTTAGGGGAGGGGGAGGATTGGGGGCCGAGTATTCTAGGCAGGGGGAATGGTGTAAGAAGAGTCGCGCAGGGTAGAAGACACAGCAGATGCTCTGGAATTGTTAAAGCAACTTCCATACCCTGGAGACAAAAGCTTCTTGCTTTGGGGCATCCCACTTCCAACCTACACAAAGCATAGGTCTTGGGTGCCAGGGGTGCTACCTGGCTTCCTTCTGGCCTCTAGGGGAGACTGACAGGCCTCTCAGATCACTTGCCTGCCTCTCCCTCCGGCCTGCCAGAGACGCCCCCCCCGCCCCCCCCAACCCTCTGGCCAACTTCTGTGAAAAGCTGTTGACCGTTCCCAGGCCTAGGGAAGGGCTGTCGGAGAAGCCAGGGGGAGGTTGGTGGCCCTACCTCCATTGGCAGCTGTGGGTGTCCCAGTCCTAGAAAGATTACCTTTGAAATATTAGGGACGCTCACATTTGGAGGTTTGGAAGGCAAAGACCATAACTCAAATAGAAAGGCAGGAATTTTGCTTTCTGGATGGCTCTTTGGCTCAGACGGTAAAGCGTCTGTCTAGAGTGCAGGAGACCCGGGTTCAATCCCTGGGTTGGGAAGATCCCCTGGAGGAGGAAATGGCAATCCACTCCAGGACTATTGCCTGGACAGAGGAGCCTGGTAGGCTACAGGCCATGGGGTCGAAGAGTCGGACACGACTGAGAGACTTCACTTTCTTTTCCCCAGGCAGTGTTTCTTGCACAGTGTCTGCCCTGCCAAGCAGAGAATCTAGGATTATGGAGTGTCACACTGTTGAGTGGACTTTGCAAAAAATTTTAAATGGGAAGCTGCTTGTGCATGCCCACCCCCAATCCATGGATCCATCAGTGGGCCTGCATATGCCCCCCATACTCCTCATGTGGCTTATCCTGGGCAGGTTAACCCCAAACTGCCTTGTGAACCCTACATTCCACACTGTGCTAAGTCACTGCAGTTGTATCTGACTCTTTGTGACCCCATGAACTGTAGCCTGCCAGGCTCCTCTATCCACGGGATTCTCCAGGCAAGAATACTGGAGTGGGTTGCCTTGTCCCCCTCCAGGGGATCCCCACCCAGGGATTGAACCCACGTCTCTTACATCTCCTGCTTTAGCAGGTGGGTTCTTTACACTAGCGCCACCGAGGAAGCCATTCCACGCCACCCACATACATCACCCTAAGGAACACAAACCAGGAACGTAACAGCCATGCTGTAATGTGTGAGAAGCCCACAGTAGTCCAAAACCAAAAGAAAGGAGAGTTTTGTTTCATCGGTGAGTCTTCACTTTGCCACTGACATCGTGCAGTCGTGAACCGTGCACATTTTAGTGGTGACTCACCAGCAGAATCCATTTGAGCTGGAGACTCTCAGGTACAAGGTGGGTGCAGTTGCTTAAACCAATTTCCTTGGGCTACTGGCTACTAGAGAAACAGGTTTGGGGTAAAAGATTTGAGTTTGGGGCTTAAATCCCACTGTATCTCCTCTTAACAGATTTTAAATTATGGGCAGTTACATAAACTAAACATTAGTTTACTCATCTGTAAAATGGGGATAATACCAGTTCCTTCCTCAAGATATGAGCAGCTTAAGGGAAATAAATGTGTGTCAGTGAAGAAAACTAATCAATAGTCAATCTAAGAAAGAAATGGAGAATTTTATTCAAGCCAACCTGAGCATGAGAACCCAGGAGACAATCTTCATGTGGAATACAGGCATAAACAATGGAATACTATTCAGCCATGAAAAGGAGTGAATTTTGCCATTTGCAGCAACACGGATGGATGTGAAGGGTGTTATGCTAAAAGTGAAATAAGTCAAGCAGAGGAGGACAAATACTGTATGATATCACTTAGATGTGGAATCTAAAAAATACAACAAATTAGTGAATATCACCAAAAAAAAGGAAACAGACTTAGGTAAAAAGAATAAGTTAGTGGTTAGCAGTGGTGGGGAGGGGCCACATGGAGGCAGGGAGACAGGACATAAGACAGTCTCAAGGATGTATTGTACGACATGGGGAGTATAGCCAATATTTTGTAATAATTGTAAAATGGAAAGTAATCTTTCAAAATTGTATCTAAAATTTTTTTAAATTTAAACAATTACAAAAATCCCTGAGACTGTCCCACCTGTTATAGGTCAATGCACAGTTGTATAAATTTTTGAAATAAAAGGTCTAGCATCAAAGTAACACATTGTCAGGGTACATAGTCTAACAGGGTGAGTAGCAGGTCAGTACGACACCTTAAAGGATTGAGAAAGGAATCTTATCGCCTAAGGAGTTATCTTGCTGGCACCTGGAAAATTTGCTGTTTTTTTTTGGTCTGGTGAGCAGGCATCCCTGTGTCTTCTAAGGAGATCTAATTAATGTATAATGCAGGTACCCAAAGCACAGTGAAGAGGGGTGGGCAGAGACGGTATTTTATGTTTAACATTTTTCTGGTCCTGCCTTAAAAATAAATACATTTCATCTGTGTAACATGTATAGAGCACTAGGCAACAGCTACTGCTTTATAATAGTTCCAGGCATTGTCCAGTTTATCATCATCATTATGGTACCACAGTAATGACATAGGAGGCAGAATCCTTCAGGACCTGTCGCCACTGTGTTTAGTGGTGGTGGTGGGGGACGCAGGGGGTGTGCTCGGGGCTCGGGCAGAGCAACGAGTCAGGGTCAGTTTGACAGCTTCTGGCTTGAACTTTACAAATACAGAGAGTTCTTCTTTGAGATGGATTAATTGTCCTTCTTGAAGTCGGGGCCAGGGGTTGCAGCTAGAGGCCAGACTAGACACCTCTCTGCTGATGGTCTGCCTCCGTGAGGTTGGTTATTGAATTACTAAATGCCCCCCTTGCTGCAGGCTTCTTGTTGGGGCAGGAGCAAGATGGCATTCCCATCTCAGAGTCAAGTAGCCTGCTTTGGGGATCCCCTCGCCCCCCACACTTGCTGTGCGGCAGCAACACTCACCCGTCAACTATCTTGTGGTCCGTTCTGGACAAGGCACCGAGGTGGGGAGACTGTGGGCACTTGGGGGCCTCTCCCGCCTCCGGCATGTGATGCCCTTTTGGTGGGACCCAGTGGGGGGCCCTCTGACCTCACCGCCCCATGAGGAACAACCCGGGCAGGGGGTGCCTCCCAGGGGCTGTGTCTGTGAGGATCGAGCTGGATGTCTCATGCGTTACCTGCAGGACCAAGTGGACACGCTGACCTTCCAGAGCCAGTCTTTGCGGGACCGAGCCCGGCGCTTCGAGGAGGCTCTGAGGAAAAACACAGAGGAGCAGCTGGAGGTAGGTACCATGAGCTCTCAGCGTCCCAGCATCCTGCAAGCCTGGGGTTCCCCCAGCCTCACCCCAAAGTCAGAGCCTCTGTGCTGATCTGACTGCAGAGTGCCAGCGGTCAGGGCCTGCCAGGATTTTAAACAGACATCCATAGGCACCTGTCCTGACTCAGGACAGCTGTGGGTTCTCCGTCTGAGTGTTATTCTTGCTGCATTTCACAGGGCTCCCCAGCCACTGTCCATGAGCCCCTGGGACAAGCTGGACCTGGAAATGCCTCTTCCTGCACCCTCACCCCCACCCCAACACCTCACTCCTTCCCAACCCTAACTCCACAGGGAAGTTGGAGGTTTCTTTTTCCGGAAACCCTGGCAAAATTCCTTCCCTCTATGTAGGGTTGCCAGGTGAAATCCATGCCACCCAGTGAAATGTGAGATACAGATAAATGAGATTTTTAAATATGCCTCCTACAGTACAAAAAAGTTGTTTATGTGACATTCAGACTTAATTGAACATCCTGTCATTTTATTTGTCACATCTGGCAGACTTACGCTAACAGTTCTTTTTCTACAGTGCCTTTCTAAACTACTTTGCTCATTTCCTACTCAGGGTGCAGAGGGGGCGGGGCTGTCCTTGGGCAAGCATCACCTGTGTGTTGAACCAAGCAGTCTGGGTGAATGTTAAAGGCCAATGTTGAATTTAGTGTTTTGCCCACTAAGTTCCCTTGGAAGGCTGGGCTGGTAGTATCTGGCCACCCCAGTATCTGACATTTCAGGGATCGATGGCCTCCCCTCTTCTCCCCACGGAGCTGGATTTTTAGTCTTACTCCCAGTGGCAACTCCTGGGCGTCTTTATCAGGGAGGACTGTGAGCATTCTCGCCCACCTGCCCCCTCGCTCTTGTTAAGCTTGTTAACAGAGACTAGATTTCACTGAGTTCATGATGCTGGTGAATGCTGGGCTTTGCGGAGTGCCTGGGAAACAGCTCCTTGCTCTCTGCCCCTGCAGATTGCCTTGGCTCCTTATCAGCACTTGGAAGAGGACATGAAAAGTCTGAAACAGGTGCTAGAGATGAAGAATCAACAGATACATCAGCAGGAAAAGAAGATTCTTGAGCTGGAAAAGCTGGTGAGTCGCCTGTAACCCTGGTGTGATATTCCCGCTGCCCTTGTGGGTGAACAGCGTCCCAGGGAGCATCTGGCCCTTTACCTGTCCATTTGCTTGCACCTGACAGAAAAGGTCACAGATGAGGCTGCAGGCCTTGTTTTGGGAGCCAGGAGTTCAGGAATCTCAGACGTGGCCTTGTTTGTGCAAGTCTAGAGCCCATCTGGGTCCCTGTCAGCATCGCCATCCATCATTGAACTGCTGACTCCTCCCCTCCCAGGGGAGGACCTGCAGTGAGCCTGCATCTGGGAAGCATTGCTGGTGGGTACCAGGCGGTGCAGACACTTTGTGACTGTCTGTTCAATAATTCCGACAGCAATCCACTGAGTGGGAGTCCATTGTCAGAAGTCCCGTTTTACAGATGCAAAGATGGAGGCTTAGGAAAAGGTCTTGTCTCACTCAGAGCCAGTAAGTGGCCCAGTCCAGGCAGGAACCCTGAGCCAGAGCTCCAGGCCTTGGCTTCCACCAGGCTCTGGCTCCCAGAGAACTAGCAAACGGCCTGCCTTTGGGGGAAGAGAGTGCTCAGAGTTCACTGCCAGACCCTGAGGGTGCAAGGGTTGCAGCTGAGATGGTAGTCCAAAGTTAGCAACAGGGAGGCCTGCCTCCAAAGAGATACTATGTTGATGGGAAGGTTGGCCCAAGGGACTTATATAGAGTCATTTTTTTTCTTATCATATTTTTAAATTTTTGATACTATAAAAGGAAAATATGTGCATTATAGGTAATTATAAGATAAAAATAAGGAGATTAAAATGCCATATTTCTACCACTGTTAACATGTTCTGGAGGCTTTCCTCCATACAAGTGTACATACCCCAATAAACAGCATGTGCACGCACACACACACACACACACACACACACGGGTTTTGCATCCTGCTTCTTTTCAGTTAGCACATCTTCAACTCACCATCTCAGTAACTGATCATCTCCTCTAACTTTTAAAGTTCTCTGCATGTCTTAGAAATGTCCTGGCAGCTGGTTTATCCAAACCAGGAGCTGGTCCCAAACCACCTGTTGCATTCAGCCATCACGTCTGCTCTCCTGATTCTAGCACCATCCTTCTCTGGGCGTCTCTAGCTGCACAGATGCTTGTCCATTAGGATGGGAACAGACGGGGCTGTGAGTGCCCATTATAGCATCCTGGGTGATGCTGGCGTCCTGGGACCTTCCAGCAGCTCAGCTCTCCAGCTAGGCCAAAGCTAAGGCCAGTGGGGACAGCTGAAGTGGACAGAGCCCTCCTCCTCCAGGCTGGACTATCTGCATCCTTATCTGATCAACCAGCAGCCTCTGGGTTTATCAGGCTGTTTTTAGCCCTGCTGATATGCAGATGACATCACCCTTATGGCAGAAAGTGAAGAGGAACTAAAAAGCCTCTTGATGAAAGTGTAAGTGGAGAGTGAAAAAGCTGGCTTAAAGCTCAACATTCAGAAAACAAAGATCATGACATCCGGTCCCATCACTTCATGGGAAATAGATGGGAAATAGATAGGAAAACAGTGGAAACAGTGTCAGACTTTATTTTTTTGGGCTCCAAAATCACTGGAGATGGTGACTGCAGCCATGAAATTAAGACGCTTACTCCTTGGAAGAAAAGTTATGACCAACCTAGATAGCATATTCAAAAGCAGAGACATTACTTTGCCGACTAAGGTTTGTCTAATCAAGGCTATGGTTTTTCCTGTGATCATGTATGGATGTGAGAGTTGGACTGTGAAGAAGGCTGAGCACCAAAGAATTGATGCTTTTGAACTGTGGTGTTGGAGAAGACTCTTGAGAGTCCTTTGGACTGCAAGGAGATCCAACCAGTCCATTCTGAAGGAGATCAGCCCTGGGATTTCTTTGGAAGGAATGATGCTAAAGCTGAAACTCCAGTACTTTGGCCACCTCATGTGAAGAGTTGACTCATTGGAAAAGACTCTGATGCTGGGAGGGATTGGGGGCAGAAGGAGAGGGGACAACAGAGGATGAGATGGCTGGATGGCACTACCGACTCGATGGCCATGAGTCTGAGTGAACTCCGGGAGATGGTGATGGACAGGGAGGCCTGGCGTGCTGCGATTCATGGGGTTGTAAAGAGTCGGACACGACTGAGCGATTGAACTGAACTGAACTGAGGCACTCTATGGGCATGCAAGAGTTCTCATTCCAGAAACCTTTCCAAGCAGGGGTAGTGGGGGGCGGCAGGAGAGTTGATTGAATCACTTCCTATTTCCTAGGAGGGCTTCCTTGGTGGCTCAGATGGTAAAGAATCTGCCTGCAATACAGGACACCCACATTACATCCCCTGGATCAGGAAAGATCCCCTGGAGAATTAAATGGCAACCCACTCCAGTATTCTTCCCTGGGGAATTCCATGGATAGAGGAGTCTGGCGGGCTGTGGTTTATAGGTTCACAAAGAGTTGGACACAACTGAAGCGACCTAGCACACACATGCATAGTGAATTACATATACACAATTTATGTGTATGCCTATCTTGGATTCCTGTGTAGAATACACTTCTCATAGTGAGTGTCTCCATGCCCCTGCCATTGTCAGAGATGAGCCATGAGCACCCCCCAGGGTCTAGTTTGGCTGGTGGGTCCCCTGGTTCTCCCTATCGGGTCCTCCGCCCTGCACTGGTACCTCTGGCAGTACCTGTATGCACAACACGACATTCTGAATTAATGGAGGGATGAAAATATCAATAATGTGGACCCACTTTCCCTCCTGAGGCTCTGGGCAGCCAGGAATGTGCAGCTCAAGCCCAGCTTTGCACATGAACACAAAATAACATCCTCCTCCATGGTGGTTATTCCTTTGAGACTTAATGCCCGCCCTCAGTCTGTGTGTCCCCACGGCCTGAGACCTAGCTGAAGATGAGCTCCATTCTAAGATGAACTGAGAAACTCTTTTTTGAAAAGACTGTGAAAAACTCCTGCATAGGGTAGTTAAGGAGAACCACCACTCCTCCGTGCATCAGGCTGAGGCATCAGAGTGGAAGGACTGGGCTCTAGCCAGCTCTTCAGCAAGGCTCCCATGCTCGCCTCATCTCTGTTCCCAGGAAATGCATGCATGCTAAGTTGCTTCAGTTGTGTTCAAGTCTTTGCGACCCCATGGACTGTGTAGCCCGCCAGGCTCCTCTGTCCATGGGTTTCTCCAAGCAAGAATACTGGAATGGCTTGCCATTTCCTTCTCCAGGAGATCTTCTGGACCCAGGGATCGAACCTGGGTCTCCTACATTGCAGGAAGGTTGTTTACCACTAGCACCACCTGGGAAGCCCCATAATTCATAATATATACCAATATATACACAGAGACATATTATATACCTACATATATATAAGAAAGATATACATATATATATATATATATATATATATATATAAAGCAGTACTTTTACAGTGCACTCTGGTATTTTTTATTCTGTTTTCTTTTGTTTAAAAAAGCAATGCTGGTCACTTCCCTCTAGCCTGGTTTTATAGCCAATGCATTGCAAATTGCAGTTTGAAAAACACTGTTTTAGATAATCCTCCAAAGCCCGGAAGCCAAGGGCACTGTTCTGTTATCTCCCCAAGGGCCTGGCTGCGGAGCTCTTGACACTGCATCTTTTATAGGCAGAAAAGAACATTATCCTGGAAGAAAAGATCCAAGTTCTCCAGCAGCAGAATGAAGACCTCAAGGCCAGGATCGACCAGAACACCGTGGTCACAAGGTAGGTGGGCCTGGGTGATGGAGCCTCAGAAGCACGTGTCCCGGACAGAATGGCTTTGCTCCTGACCTTGGAGGGCTCTGCTTTTGTCCTCACTCCTCCAAGCCCTAAGGCTTCCCCACGCAGGCTCTTGGTGCTCCCCACGTGGAAGAAAGCATAGAACACACTGCTCTGAGCACCCAGCCAGTACCCTGGCTCCACGGAGCACCCTTCTTGGTGGAAAGGAGTGGGGTGGGCTAAACTGTGTGGCACAACTGGCGGGGGCAGGGGCAGGAGTGGTGGGGATCGTGGAGGAGGTTTTGGAAGGGCTGCCCGCTGGGAGTTCCAGGCTAAAGAAAACAGCCATGTGAGCCGGCTGACCCTGGGCTCCAGCAGTGGGGGCCCCAGCTGCTGCCCTGGTGCTCAGCCAATGACAGAGGGGAGCTGCCCCGGCCGGAGGGCAGCAGAGAGGGACCGGGCCATGCAGCCGCTTCCATCTCCGTGCTCCTAACCTGCTCCGAGGCTCCGACTTCCAGGAAGGGAGGAGCAGCAACCCGGCTGCAGTAACGACAGAGGCACAAAACACAAGTTCCTTTCTACTTGGGGTCCATCAGCCACAAACATCCATGGAGCATCTGTTACGGGCCGGGCCCCAGGCTGGGTGCCAAGCACTGGAGGAGGGACCACTCTGGCCCCATCCTCCAGGGCTCCAACAGGCGACCAGATGCACTGCCCAGAAGGTCGCAGCGCGAGCGGACTGCTGCCAGGGAGGCCCAGGGCGAGGGCAGGCTGTGAAGTCCGTCCTACGGGTGGTGTCCTTACGGCACCATCCCCGGGGCTGTCCTTACGGCTCAGCGCCCCCCACACCAAGCCCCTCTTGCCTCTTCTCTCAGGCCTGCAGCTTCTGCTCTGTCCACTGGCCACCAGCGCCTCCCCTGACCCAGGGCAGAGGGACTGTGGGCGAAATCAGGTGTTGGCAGAGAGACTCTGGGAGAGGATTGTGTGGGTGGGACAGGTGGTGATTGCGTTTCAACCCCTGGGCTTGGTCCCTGAGGTCCATAGGAACCCACCACGCACCCTGTTCCCTGTGCGCCCCTGGGCCCGGCCCACCTCAGGCTCAGTGTCTTGCCCTGCCATTGCTACCCTAACTGCTGCTTGTTCCCC
>SJYQ01000953.1:54125-99903 GCA_006410935.1 Redunca redunca
TCAAGAAGGAAAACTGCTGTTAGAGTCTGTATTCTGACTAAGCGTAGAGGAGAAGCGCGTCCTCTGGCATCCTGTTTGATGTGATGCTATAAATGGTCAACCCACCAAAATACGACCCTCAGCCCTATTTCATTGCCCCCCCATCAGTTAGGTTCTGTAACCCAACCTCATTCTTGTACATTGAGCAGCTCAGGGGTTCTAGCAGGGGCTTCCAGAAAACCAGTTCTTTTGTCCTATGGGGATCAGTTCCTGGTTGCGCTAGATCATTGCATGACCTCCCAGAAACCCAGGTGTCTTTTTCTGCTAGATGGTCAAGCTATACCACAGCTGAGAGAGGTCCCATCTTTGGCCCAGGAGGTTCTTCCAAAGAGAGGCGCCCCAGGAAAAAGCCAGCCGGTGGTCACAGGCTTCTGGACTGGCATTTGTCTCCTAAATGGATTAGAATGGGGAAGAGATTCCTGTAGTGCTGTGGACCATTAGAAGCATAACAGGCAAAGTAGTTTCAGCCATTTATACAGTGATGATGATGATGTCTTTACCGTTCATGACGAAGACCCTGTACTTTTCTCCCCAAGGCCCCTCAAAGTGGTCCTGAGCACAAGACTGATTCTGAGCAAACCCGAGATAGGCAGACTTATGTAGATATGCTTTGTGGGGCCAGAGTCACAGAGCAGGAAAGAAACGGCTCAAGAAAGGGGTCCCCTGGCCCAGAGCCTGCTCTTGGCATATGTGGCCGGCATGAAGACAGACCTGGTCTGTGTTCCTTGCATGAGTCAAGCTTGGGCTTCCTGGCCTCCCATACATCTCATTTCTAGCAAACCTCCAGGTTTTTGCCCATCCTGGGGACATAGACAGGAGATACCCAGTGAAGAAACATTTCTTTTTCTGTTTAGTGGGTCTGCATGATGCTGTGATGTTGAGTTGGGCATCCCGTTAGAGTAGATGATGCCACGTTGACTAAAATACATGAATATGTATTCTTTTAGTAGGTACCACCTGCAGACACAGTAGCTCAGCCCTCTGAACTAGGAACTGCTTCCATAACGGCACCTGCTAAATGCAGTCACACAGCAATACAGATGTCAGTGTTACGTTAGAATGTGGTCTGGTTTGTTAGCCTGTTGCAGTCACAGTTGTAGTGGTGTTAGAACCAAGTAATCCCCCACTAGGTGACTAGAGCGTGGCTCTAACCATCCCTGACCTTGGGTACCCAAGCTAATTCCCACAATGTCCTGGCTTCCTTTCCTTGTCATGGACGCCCATCATATATGGCTCCTATCCCCTAACTCTAGGGGCAGCAGCGCCCACCCCCACTTTGCCTCTCTCTTCCCCACTCCCAACACTGTTAGGACCTGGACCTCTGTCTCTCTGGTGTCCACCTCCCAGGCTGGAGCTGTTTCCATAGAGAAATGCTACAGCCTCCCCACCTGTCTCAAACAAACCCACCCAACCTCACCAACCTCTCCTTGGCGTGTGGGACGCTGTTGGTGCCCTTCCCGCCCCCAGCCCACCACACACCCTGCAAGGTTCCGGCTGGGTGTTGGAGCAGCGGATGGGCCATGGAGCCGGCATACTTGGTGACCATCTGAAGGGGGTCACGCGTTCCTTTTCTGGCCCCTGCAGTTTCTGTGTTGCATTATTTGTGTTTGAAGCATATTAAAATGAACTTGAGGGACCTTCTGTGATACGCACTTGATGTGACCATTGGCCTGGCCCCCCTCGGGCTTCAGGAGGTCAGGAGGGGACAGGGAGGCCTGAAGGCCAGGTTCCCTCTGTGTGCGCGCCAGGGTCAGCTTGTCATCACTGAGTCTTGAGACCCCTCTGCCCCAGCTTAGCAGGGTCCCTGCACCCAGCTTATAGCCCGGGACTTTCAGCAGTCTTCCCCTGAGCTTTGGGGGCTCGGTGGCTCTGCTCCTTGTCTTGAGGTGGCCAGGCTGGACTGGAGACCGTCAGAAAAAGGACACAAGACATCAAGTACAAGTCCCTCACCATCAACTTCAAATTCAGATGCTGACCTGACTTTCTACCCCAAGTGGGCTTGGCCACTTTGTATCTGGGTGGCCACAGAGTTCTCTCAGAGTGGCCAGGGGGCCACTGGCTCCTAGCAGGGAGATCATGGTCACAGCACTTCCTTGTCACGCGCTTTCTCATGCCTGTGCAGTTCACAGGACCCCAGAAAGCACTGAGCCAGGACACTCCTTTAACCTGAAAGCATTCACCCCTCCCACCCCCTTAAGATGGGCTTTCAGGCTGGGCTGCAGCCACTTGGCAGGGGCACCAGGGGCCACGGGGAGGCTCCAGTCAGTTTGTTCCCCCAAGCTGCTGCTGACCAGGAGCCCCTTGGCAGGTGATAAAGGCCCCTGAGTTACTCTGGACCCGCCAGCACCTTCCCAGGACCCCCCAGGTCACTCATGCCTCCAGGTATTGGTGACGACTGCCAATTACTCATCAACACATCCCAACCTGTTCATGTCTTTTGGCGCCTCCTGCCACCACTTTAATCAGAACCACCCTGCATTATCCTTCCCCCCACCATGCATCAGTACTGCCACTTAGCAAAAGAACGCTGGCGCCTGGCCCAGGGCCCCGCAGAGGAACCAAAGGTGGAACGGCCTCCTGGCAACAGAGAGTCATGTCCCCCACGGTTGCCAGGCAGCAGTCGAGAGACCTCCGAAGTCAACCACTCAGTCCCCGCTCTGCGGTCTCTGGGAGTCCATGGCGGCTCCCCGGCTACCTGTGAGGCGGGGAGGAGTGAGGAGGGTGAGGCTCGGGTAGAACCGGGGCGAATGCGTCTCCCCTGCTGCTGGAGGTGAAGGCTGTTAAGCAGTGGATGCATCTGAGAACAAACCCAGCAGTGGGGCCCGGGAGGTGGGTGTTGGGTGGGGGGGTTGGTGGATGGGACAGCCTTCCTGTCCAGCAAGAGGCAGGGCCGTGCCCACAGTGGGGGAGGGGGTGGTGAATCTGGGTCAAATGTTTAAAAAACATTGCCAGAAGCTAGAGCTAATTCACTTGTTAGCTAAATACTTTTTCATTTTTTTCCTTTTGGAACCGGTCTGCTTCTCTGGAACTTCTCTATAACCAAAAGCAGGACACCTGGGGTGTCTTGACCTACAGCTCGGTTTTTTGCCCCCTCAGCCTGAGGGATGAACAGGTGAAGTTGCCCCCCTTACGCGTCTGGGTTTTCCTGCGCAAGCATCACGCGGGATATAGAGAGTTGTCTAAGTGGGCCCCTCCCCTCCCTACAGGGTCCCGCCTCCCCACAGAGAAGCCAGCCCACAGGCTTAGCTGCTGCTGATCGGTTTAACTGCACCCAAATCTGTGCAGCATAGCGCATCAGCTGGCGCTCAAGAAGCAACGGTAGGGATTCAGGGAGTAAAAGTGTCAAAGTCCAACCCCGCACCTTCTATCCGCCACTGCCCCCCTCACAGCCCTACTCCGTCGCAGTCCCAGATGGGTGTTGAGAAGCAGGCCAGAGACTGGCTGCATCAACAGACAGGCTGCCTACTTTATTCCCTAAGCCTTGCTCACATCGCATTTATGGCTTAATGGACAAGCTTAGATGCCCCTTTGGAGAGGGGCGCACAGGGGTATCCCCTGATGGAGGTCCTCGCCCTCCTGGCCGCCTGGTGGCTGAGCAGTCCCGAAGGAATCCACGCGATTCCTCCCCACTGCGGAGGCCGGGCTGTCGGGGGCAGCCTGTGACTCACCAGACGAGCTTCAAGCGTCACCAAACGGTGCGCTCCAGGTGACTGTCCAGCCCCCGGGCTAGAGACGGGAGTGGCTTCAGAAACCCGTCGGGGTTTCCTGGGAGACTGCCGGGAGCCGGGTGGGGGCTCTCCAGGCGCCGGTCACTAGCTGGCGGCGTGGTGCCGCGGCACCGGCCTCTCCGGGATGAGGGGGGCTCCACGCGTGAACCCGGCCAGGTCGCCCCCAGGTCCGGGCGCTTGGGGGCAGTCAGCCCACCCAGATGTCAAGGGCTGGGGTTCGGCAGCGCCTGCAAGACGGCACAGGGCACAGATCACCCTGGGGCGGGGGGAGGTGGTGGGGGTGCTGGCTTGGGGAGGCAAGTAGGGGTGTCCCGCGTGGCCCACGGGTGGTCCTCGCTTGTTTGATGGTGGGCGCGCGGAGGCGGGGCGGGGCGGGGCCTGTAGCAGCAGCCCCCTGCCCTCCTCTTAGTGAGGAAATGTCACTACGCATCTTCCTGCTGGGATCATACCGCGCCTCGGGGTCTGAGAATTGGGGCCACTCGACTGAACTCACCTCTAGTGCAGAAAAACGCCTCCTTTCTCAAGTGGCGCCGAGGAAGTGGGTGATGGTGAGCGCTCGAGGGTTATAACAGCCACACACCCCGCCTTCCACCCTAGACCTGTGAGCATGCCATCCCCGACAACGGGTGTGTATGGGGGAGGTGGAGGGCAGTGCGAGGCCGAGGCGTTCTGGGCACAGGTGCGGGGGGTGGTTGCTGCACTTGATCACATGTCCTTCTGCAGACAGCAGCCTTATCCCCCACCATCTGGTTGGCGGGGAGACCTGTGGGCCCCAAACCCGAGGCGACCTGGAAGAGTGGGCAGTTGGGGAGATGATCTAGGGGACCCCCTGGCTGTGGATTCCGACCCCCTCCGCCAGCTGCGAGGCAACACGACATCCGGCTGTGAGATTCAAGAAGCAAATACCAGGCATTGGGACTCTCTGAGCCCCAACCCCCCAACCCCTCACCACCCTTCCCACAGCTGCCGGAATTCCTAAGACCACACTGGGCACACCCGGCCATAGATGGGAGTTTATTAGGATTTGCGGAAGCATGACGGGATGTACCAACAAAGTTTGACTTTACAACATGAACTATTATGGCATCAATGTACCAGCAAAACTGGGATACAGAGCACAGGTTCACATTTTTAAAAGGCAATGGACAACGTCTACTTTTGTCCTTAAAGTAAAAATGCGGGGTGGGGGTTGGGGGAGGTATGGGGGGGATGGCGAGGGGACCAGCAGAGACCAATCTGATTTGCAGTTAGCTGTCAGACTCTAAATCTAGTATTGCAATTATAGAAACTATAAGAAAACTATTAGAAAAATAGAACATCAAACAAGCAAAAAAATATTACACAATTTACATAATAAAAAACACAATCCTCTTAATAATGGCTCCATGTTCAGTAGAAGAAAAAGTACGCTGGAGAACCCACACACCTTCAGGTTTGACAATAATCCAACCCTCGTGGAGATCGTCACCCCTGTGTGCTCCTTAGACTTATCCACGCTTAAAGGCACAACGTAAGCAGGAAACTTATCTTAAATAGATATTATAAACTTCTCCAATGGGAAAATAAGTCCCAAACTTAAAAAAAGTTTGTCATCAAGAAACACAACATCACATATACCTTGTTAATAATTTAACAAGGCCTAAATGCCTCTTCCCAGCCATGCTCCCTGACCCTGAGAAATCTCATTTGGACTTCAAGCCGAGGTCTCACGGTGGAGTGTTCAGCCAGCAGTTCGACATGTTACAGGGTGGTCCTGGGGGAGGAGGGGCTCCTGAGAACTGTGCCCCAAGACCCCCCCTGGCTGGTCCACTTCCTCGTGAAACAGCACTGCTACCCAGTGAAGCAATGGGCACAGAAAGACTGGATCGTAGTGATGAACAGGAAGGTCAGTTGACTTTTTTCTTTTTGGCCTTAACCACCCATTAGGCATCATAACTACGATGATGAGATACGGAGTGTTTGTAGCTTCTTGCACCACTGGATCAATAAAGCATTTTGTCACCCAAAAAAGTCCACCAGAGTCTGATAAACTGTACATCTCGCTCCCACTAAGGAGCCTTACGTAACAATACTCTCATTACCAAGGCAGATATTAATATATTTTAAATTATACATAAAATTATATACAACACAAATTTAGTTCCATCTGAAGTTGAATTCACACGCCTGCGTGGACATGCCACAGCCCCGCCTCTCTGTCCATCCTCGCACACGGGCGACGGGCTGGCATGAAGCCACTCCCTCTGGTCTCCATGGGGGTGGTTCTCAGGGGTCAACAAAACAAGCGGCTCTTAGTGTGTCAAAGTGGGTGTCCACCCCTGGCACGGGGCCAGGCCTCTTCTCTGCAGCAGCGAGGCCCCCAGAGTACCCGTGGGCTTACCTGCAACAGGGCAGGCCCTTTATGAGCTGTGTCCACACATCCTGTGCTGATGGATCTGCTTCCAATGTCAGGCTAGTCGCCATCCTAGGCAGGACCCAGTCAGCTCACTGTGCCCGCCTGGCAGCGGGGGTGGCGGGGAGGAGACCTAGCCCAGCCTGGGTTCCCACTCCCCATCCCTCCTCACCCCATGCACAAAGCAGCAAACACAAGCGCAGGGCTCCTGCTTGCAGCCCTCCCGGTGAGAACAGATGTGACCAAGGGGCACAAGGGAGTGACAGGGGCCCTGGGGGGCTCAGGGTGGGTGGAGAAGCCCCCACAAGGCTGTAGTCAACCTGCAGTGTCCAAACACCACGGGACCAGGCGGACCATCACTTGATAGAGACCGAAGGGCTCAATGGAACAAAACCCAAAGCGGGGAGATGCAAGTGATGCTGATACTGTCAACTGAGCGGCAGTCTCCCAACCGTGGCTCTATCACACCCCCTCTGGGTTTCTAAAGACCTACCTGGCCCAAAATCAGGGAGAAGGTGTAGGCGGCGGGGGATGGGGGCCGTGCAGGGTCCTGATTGCCCCCGAAAGGTCCCATCCCCACCCAGGGGTTCACATCTCCCCCGCCCACGGGCCCAGCTGATTCTTCAGAGACACTGCGCCCCTCACTCTCCCACACAGGGCCCGGGGGACCCCGGGTTTTCACAAGGTCACGCACGTGCAGGCAGGGGCCCACGAGTGGTGGGAAGAGGCACTGCCTCCCCACAAGCGGGTCTTTCCAATGCGAGTGTTTGGGGCTGGTGCCCAGGGAACTGAGGACACAACATCCCCAGGGGGTGTCTCTGGAAAATAACAGCCAAACCTCGAAACTGAGTCTGGGCGGGGCTGAGATGTGAAACTGTTGGGCACTCCAGTGGTTATTTTCTGCCTCTGTGTGTGTGTATTTATGTGTGTATGTTATGCCTCTGTGTGTAATGTCTGTATGTGTGTGTGTTGTCTCTGTGTCACATTTCTGTGTGCATATGTGTATGTGTTATGTGTGTGTATATACATATGTGTTGTCTCTGTGTATACGTGTGTGTCTGTATGTATGTTGTCTGTGTATCTCATCTCTGTGTGTATGTGTGTCCATCTCAGGCACAGGAAGGCGGGCTGTGGTAACAACGTCTCCCATGGATGGGGATGGGACCTTTCAGGGGCAATCAGGCCCCTGCACGCCCCCCTCCACCACCCCCCGCCTACACCTCCTCCCGATTTCGGGCCAGGTGAGCTTTTACAAACCCAGAGGGGGTGTGATAGAGCCAGGGTCTGCAGACGCTGCTCAGTCTCCTGGCAGCACAGCCCCCGCACAGAAGAGAAAACCCCTGGCAACGGTATGAAAGCCTCTCTTCACAAAAGCACGGGTCACTGAACCCCGTCCCACGACACAGGGATCCTTTCCTCGGATGGGGCTCTGGCCCAGCGTGGAGGGTGGGGGCTTCTGATACCAATGGGGGGCATTTCGGCATGGCCCCTTGGCTCCAGGAGAGGAGGGGGGCCATCCGCCCGTGAGACGCTGAGACACACCTTCCCGGCTGGAGGATGAGGCGTGTAGCCGGCTCAAGTGTCAGCTGTGCACAGTCTGCCGGGGGCGGTCAGGCTCAGAAATTTCAGCCAGAAATAAAGAAGTCAGAGAAACTCTACCCGCCACCTTTCCTGCACACCCTCGCTCCCTCACGCTCTCCGCCTCAGTGGAGAGACAGCAGACAACTCAAGCAGACAGGTGGCTAGCAGGCCCCAGGAAGAGAGCAGGCAACCAAAACACCTCAACGAAATAAGTTAAGATTCATCAGAATATGGTACAGCACCAGCTACAGAAACCTATATACTTTTCTTTGGAAACCCGAGCTTCGGGCTCTCGTCCCCACTTTGGAAGATTTGCAAGTGAGACTGTGAATAAAGCTCCCACAAGTGACCGGAGGGGTCAACAGAGCCTGCCAGCGGGGCTGGGCCCTCACCCACCTGGGCCGACCCTGCTTCACTCGTTCTTGCTTTTTTTTTTTTTTCTCCAAGAACTTTCTGGGGCCGAGGGAGAAAAGCCAAGAGCCATCAGTTTATCAGGCTTCTTTCTACCAGATTTGTGTCAAAGGGCAGGGGGGGAAGATAACGGGAGCTAAGCTTCACAAGCAGCATTTACATTTTGTGTGGAGTCAGAAATGCCAGCCCCTCACCTCCCGCCAACGCAGGCCCTTCCGTCCCCCGACTCCACTCTTGGGAAGGAAGGCACCGCCCACCTCCAAGGAGTGTCCCTGGGGCCTTGGCAGGGAGCACCATGTACACAGGTACACGCAGTCATCACGGAGGCAGGGGTCCAGGCATCCCACAACACACACACAGCACATGAGAGGGATGGCCCAGGACCCCACACCATCCCGTGGGCAGACCCCCACCCTCTGAATGATTCAGGGAACGACTCGGCCGTTTTCCACGTCACCATTACACGCCGGCTGGATTGCGTGGCGACTCATGGCCAAGGGACAGGAGGACTCTACGTGACAATGAGACGCATGAGGGGCCGGAGGCAGCTGGGGGGCAAGGGGGGGCCTGCGTCACTCAGGATGAGAGGACACTGGCCTGGGGAACCTTGAGACCCACGAGCAGCAGAGGGGGCAGGACCCCATGAGGAGCCGGGACCACGGGGAGCACTCAGCTAAGCTCCGCTCTTTTGAGGCAGGTTCTACAGAAATAGTGTCACGTTCCAGTTACTCAGGACTCGGCCGAAGCAGCAGCAGGGACCTGCTGGAGGGCTGGCGGCGGGGAGCCTGGTCCCCTGGCAGGAGTGTGCAGAGTGAGGGCCAAGCCCCCCGCCTGGAGGGAGGGGGCGGTCACAGTCCAGCGACCCTCCGGAGGCAGCTCAGAGGGCCGAGCAGGAGGAGATGGTCTGGTCTTCCTCTCTCAGTAAACTAAACCACTGGGGCGGGCGAGGCAGGGGCACAGCCAGGGGACAGACACCCAGCACCAGGACGGCTGTCTGGGGCTGGGCCAAGGCAAGGACGGGACCCAGCACAGCCCCCCCGGCATGGAGGCCTGGGCTCCCGAGGTGACCTCCGTTCTGCCCGAGGCCGCAGCAGCCAGGGTGCCAGACGGGCAAGGAGAAGGGCTGCCGTTCTTGTCCGGGAGGAGGCTCGGAGGCAGGCGGCGGCCAGTCCCAGCCCCGGCCACATGGCCCCGCCGAGAGCTGCCCAGGGGTCAGGGCCACAGGCCGCACTGGCTCTGGGCACACTGGCTGGGTGGGGTGGTGGTGCGAGGTGCTGCAGGGGTCTCTCGGGGGCAGGACCATGCGTCACTTGCAATGATCCAAGTGACCGTCAGGAGTCCTTGCGGGGTCGGCGGCCAAGGTCGCCTCCTCACTGTGCCAGAGACCGTAGCCGAAGTAAATGAAGAAGCCTGCGGGCCGAGGGCAGAGACGGGGTGTGAGTCCGGGAGGCGGCCCTGGGGTCAGGGCCTCAGGAGAGGCCTCTGCGGGAGGCCTGCCCCCCAAGTAAGCCCACATGACTTCCGGCAGGGTTACCTCTACACCTGGCAAAGGCAGGTGTGTCTTTCTGGGCAGCCTCGCACCCGGCAAGCCACTGGGTGGGGACCCCTGGAGGGGCGCTGGTGCCTCTGCCTCATCCACTGCCCACCTGGCAGGGCGGCTGCCCTGCGGCCACTGGAGGGGCCAGGACAGACCCTCCAGAAGTTGCACTGGGTTTCCAAGGGCACTAGGGCTCCCTGGGTTCCTCACGCTGTCTGTTATAGCTTCTGTTTTTCCCATGAGTGGCTTAGACACTCAGGTCACGTGGAAATTCATGCAACCCACCAATTCAGTCATTCTGGTGAGTTTCAGGGGCCATAGGGGTCTGTGGTTGGACTCGGAGATCTGTGCCCCTAACTACCTCCCCTGACCCTGGCAGGGGGCCACCTTTGTGCCAGTGACAAGGGAGAGCAGTCCTGGAGCCCAGGAGCTTGTGGAGGGTGCTCAAAAGCAGGCGTCCCCCACCTCTGCAGGGAGGCAGAGAGCTACCCTCCCTACCCCTCAGTCACTGGGGCAGGGGGGTTTGGTCATAACTCAGCCTAATGGCCACTGCTCTCATCAGGGGTATAGCCCAGTCAGGCCAGTCTCCCAGCACTACTGGGTTCATTTCTGCAGCTCTGGCTGCTGGAAGCCTGCAGAGGGGCCATGGTTGGTGCAAAGCGGGGCCAGGCCCCAAGGGGGACCTCTAGTTCTCCCACGGGCCCAGCCAGCCCCTGCAGCCCAGGGGGCCAAGGGCGGGGCTGTCTAGACGGTGCTGTCTGGGGTGAAGAAGGTGGTGCTCTGTCAACAGCACACTCACGGGCTGGTTCTTTGAACGTCGAGCTCTTTCCCAAACAGATAGCTGGTTCAGGCAAAGGCTTTACAATTATCTACGAGGGAGGGAGGACCCACAGCCTACCAGGTGTTCCTCACTGTCAGAGAGAAAACCACTGACTACACATGTTTTCACTGTGTTTTGAAATTGGAAACGGGGGCAGCTGGAGGATGCAAGCCAGCCAGCCAGTAGCAGAGAGGACAACGACCTGCCGGGCACAGGCAGGCAGGGGGCGAGTGGGTGGGTGGGGGGCCTGAGAGATGCTGGGACACCACGTGCTGGTCACCTCGAAACCCACGCCTCACGTACCAATCAGCATCCACACGGCAAACCGGACCCACGTGCCCTGGTCCAGCTGCATCATGAGATAGACGTTCACGAAGATGCTCAAGACGGGAAGGACCGGCAAGAAGGGCACCTGCGGGGACAGGCGGTGCAGCGTCAGGTGTGATGGGTGGAGAGAATGAGATGGCAGAACCACCCGAGGGGCGTGCCCTCCCAGGCCTGATCTGGACTGGCAGGGCTGTGTGGGGAGGGGCTGAGTGCCAGGTCCCACTCTGGCACCCCCCATACCTTCAGCACCCCCAATACACCCCACAGGCAAACCCTCGCAGGTGAGAGTTTGTTCTGAGCGACACTAATTGCCACAGTGAACTTGCGTCTCATTTCTGAGCTTGCTGAACGATCTTATTATTTGTAGACTCCACGCCTGAAGAGGCCCTGGTCATCTCTGGTAATGACACACGATCCACCAGGGCAGACGTTTACTTATGAAAAGCTTACAGGATGTGGGGCACTGCCCCACCCAAGAGCCAGGGGCCAGCCTTTCTCAGCAGTGCTGTCTATGCCCGGCTCACACACCCCTGAGTTTGGCCAGCAAGCACCTCACTCCGCACACCCAGGCCTGCCGGAGCCCAGCAGAGCAGGGTGGCCTCCTGCAGGAGAGTCAGGATCATGGTCTCCCGGGGGTGGGTCCCTCCAACTGTCAGGCTGAGCTATTTACCTTGAATGAGAGCTTGGTCTTGCTCTCGGGCTGCCGCCAAATGATGGCCGTGACCACGGAGCAGAGGAAGGCAGAGCCCATGAGTAGAAAGACTGCCCACAACTCCCCCTTCACCAGGGCGTCCTTGCCAAGCACAGCTGCCATGCAGAAGGTGACGACCAGGAGTGCTAAGAGGGACAGACAGAGAAAACCGCACTTCAGTCATTCCCCAGGTTCCCACAGACAGATCAGTTCTTCCCAAAACCCCGGGAGGGTTGGGCTCCATCTCTGCAAACACCAATCCCAATTAGGGCAGAATAACTGACATTGTGGTCCCCCTGGGACCCCAAACACCACATAGGGAAGGGCAGGCTCTTACCTAGGAGGCTGGTTGAGATGTTCACGATCAGCCCGGAGAATTTGGAAGGCTCCGTATTTTTGGGTGAGAGTATGGTTTTCAAAGAAAGCCTCTCTGCTTCCGGTAAAAAGCCCATCTGAGAATCGCTGCTGCTCACCAACTCATTCTGGTCGACTGGATCGAGCTCATCGCTAGTCCTGGCCATCTGGTATACCATGTTGGGCTGCTCAGGCTGATACCTGTGAGGCAGCATATTGTTTAGCCATCAGATTAGACTTTAACTCAGCACAAGTACACACACTCTAACTCATGTTCTTAGTAAGCCTTCAAAGGGAAGCTGCCTAGGACACAAGGCATAAAATGGGAAGAAGATGGTCAGAATGATATGTGCGTGTGTGCTAACACGCTTCAGTTGTGTCCGACTTTCTGCAACTCTGTGAACTGCAGCCCACCAGGCTCCTCTGTCCATGGGATTCCCTAGGCAAGAATACTGGAGTGGGTTGCCGTGCCCTCCTCCAGGGGAATCTTCCCAACTCAGGGGTCGAACCCGCGTCTCTTATGCAGGAGACCTGCATTGGCAGGCAGGTTCTTTACCACTAACTCTCCGCAAATAGAAAGAGAGGAGCCCTGGGCCTCACTCCTGCCTCAGGGCAACATCCTCTTCTTTTTATGTCTCCGTTTTGAGGCAACTTGACCTTCACCAGGAAACAGCCCAGAGGAAGGTGCTGAGATTGTTTCTCTCACTCTGAAAAGCAGCACTGGCCCTTAGGATATGAGGCCACTCACAAAACTATAGTTGTAGGAAGCTAAAATAGACAGAAACAGAAAGCAATCATATTAGGATCCTATTCCGTGCAGAGAGCCAGAGAAACGTGTCTGCAGGCTGATGGATTTGAGAAATTCTATTTGCATGATTTAATTGGATCAATTTATTTAAAAACTTTAAGTGCCTTGGGATAAATAACTCTCTAGAGCTGGGTGAAGGACCAAGGCTATGGCGTGATTTCCAAGACACAAGCCACCTGCAAGTGAAGCATTCATTCTAAATGAGGTTACTTATCTTCCTAGCCAAAAGGAACAGCACTCCAATCTCCTCCACCAGCCTCGAAACACACAGTGCTTTATGCATTATTCTGCATATAATCTAAGAGTGAGTATGAAGATACTTCACCTTTTTTTTTTTTTCACTGACTCACTTAACAAGAAGGTTGGGGGAGACTCGGAGAAGATTGTAGCACCGAGCTCTTGGGAAACACTAGCTCTAGCTGATTCTCCAGAGCCACTGCTGAGGCTCAGATCAGGGATGGTAGCTGGAGAGCACGTTAGGGATGGAATCCATGGCTCAGCAAGATTAAAGCCCTGCAAAGTAGGGGGCCTCTCGCCAGGAGACCACACTGGATGTCTATGCTGCCTGGGGTCACCCCTGGGAGCAAGGAAGCAGAGCCCTGTCTCCCAGAGCAAAGGAAAACTGGAGCAGGGTGAGCGTGGAGAGAGGGGCGCTGTGGCAGCCAGGAACCCCAGGACACCGAGCCCCAGCCCGGATCTGCTATGGCCCTCCACGGGCCAGCCCTGTCCGGACGAGACTCAAAGCAGAACCTGGAGAGTCTTCCTGCACATCACCCCCAGCCCTCCAGGCCCTGTAACGGCCCTCTCACCTCCACGGAAGCAACACAGTGTCCCCAGTTCTCCCAGTGCCCATGAGGGCCAGGCCCTAGTCTCCAGTCCAAACTGAGATTGTTACCTTCAGCCTTCAAAAATTCTGATCCCAAGATCCAGCCCCCAGCCATCAAGTTGATAACCTGTCTCTGTCTTCCAGACATCCAGCCAGAAAAATCAGAGCATGTGAGAGAGAGAGAGAAAGAGAGAGCGGTCGACCACCCCGGACTCCTTTCAAGGCTATTCTCTGTAACTAGACTTTCAAGCACCAGGTCCCACCCTCTCCCAAGCAGTTCCCAAAGGACTGATCCACAGCCTCAAGTTTATAGCGTATAAACCATTAACACGAACTGGTAGCAGGAAGCTGGCAGGGGGCGTCTGCTCTTCTGTCCTGGAACCCAGAAAGCCACACCTACCGTAAGACCAACACACAGGCAGCCACCAGAGAGTAAGCCAGGAGAGTGCCAATGGACATGAGGTCCACCAGGTCCTTCAGGTCGAAGAGGAAGGCCATCACCGCTGGGGAGGAGGAGACAAACATCAGGATGGGTGTGGGCCCGAACACACTGGCAGCCAGAGCCACCACCCACCCGTGACCCAGGGCACCCGGGAGGGCCTCCCCTTCCCCCTGCCAGCCCTTTCCATGAAGAAACACAGCAGCACTGCTTAAAAGGAAGGAAAGCTCGGGATTAAACCACATACACAGCTCCCAACAGACAGTAACAATAAATAACATTTATATAGAGAGAGCACTTTTATCAACATGACCCTGTTGACCCCCATGGCAACTCTGCCAGCCCTCCCTACACTACAGATGGAGAAAGCCAACTCCAGACATGTTGAGAGACTTACCTAAGTAAGGGCACACAGCTAATAAGTGGAAAAGTCAGGCACTGAGCTAGGTTCTTACAGCTCTGGGGCAGTATGTCTTCCTCTACACCATGCAGACTCACAGAGAGACATGCACGTCTATCCACCACCCATCCACCATCTGTCCATCATCCACCATCTGTCCATCATCCACCACCCATCCACCATCCAGCCACCACCTATCCATCCACCATCCATCCACCATCTATCCATCCACCTATCCATCATCTACCCATCCACCATCTATCCACCACCCATCCACCATCCATCCATCCAACATCCACCCATCCACCACCCATCCACCATCTATCCATCATCCACCAATCCGTCACCCATCCACCATCTATCCATCCACCCATCCACCATCCATCCATCCAACATCCACCCATCCACCACCCATCCACCATCTATCCATCATCCACCAATCCGTCACCCATCCACCATCTATCCACCACCCATCCACCATCCATCCATCATCCACCATCTATCCATCCACCTATCCATCATCCACCCATCCACCATCTATCCACCACCCATCCACCATCTATCCATCCACCCATGCACCACCCATCCACCATCTATCCACCACCCATCCACCATCCATCCATCATCCACCATCTATCCATCCACCTATCCATCATCCACCCATCCACCATCTATCCACCACCCATCCACCATCTATCCATCCACCCATGCACCACCCATCCACCATCTATCCACCACCCATCCACCATCCATCCATCATCCACCCATNTCCATCCACCATCCACCACCCATCCACCATCTATCCATCCACCCATCCACCACCCACCCACCATCTATCCATCCACCATCCACCACCCATCCACCATCTATCCATCCACCCATCCACCACCCACCCACCATCTATCCATCCACCACCCATCCACCATCTATCCATCCACCCATCCACCACCCAGCCACCATCTATCCATCCACCACCTGTCCACCACCCGTCCACCACCCATCCACCACCTATCCACCACCTATCCATCATCCACCCATCCATCATTCAAAGGCACTCATGAGCACACCAGTCACTGGGTGTGAGGTATATGCCACTGAACTTTGGTCTTCCCAAGAATACCACCTGAGGCCTGCATCAGGAGGCAACAATGATGAGGAGCTGGGTGAGGGCAAGTCCGGTACCCTGGGAGGGCTGACAGGGGCTCCTAACCCAGAATGTGGGCATGGAAAGCGATGTTATTCCCAAACAATACCACAACCCCACTTAACGCAAAGCAAAACATGCAGTCTTTTTTGAAAATCATTCCTAGATTTTTTTTTCATTCCTAGATTTTTCTAAGTGTATGCACGTCTATTTATGTGGATATATGTGTCAAGTTTCCCACTTAAAAAATAACTTGGCTGGATCTACTTTGGGATACTTTCAAATCACATGCAATCAACACAAGTTGAAATATAAACACGAAGCCATTACTTTTCCACAAATACTTCTCAAACCCACACAAACCATGAACTAAAACAAATTCAAATTGAGGTTAACTAACAGAATTAAAGAGCAGCGAGGGCCTACTGGATAATTAGAAAACCCACTGTGTGTGTATCAAATGCTTACGTCCTCACTCAGAGAAACCTGAGCCAAATTTCTTCCATGGGAAGTGATTTTTAGAAAACTAAAGACTTATATATCACTCTGAGCAAATAAAGAGAAATAGTAAACCCTTGGTCTGGTGATACAAGAACTTTACAGTGGCTTTAAAGATTATAGTTTCATCTCCCTTAATCAGCAGAGGAAGGAAATTAAAGCCAGTATTCAGTATGATCACATTACATGTAAATACTGGAGGGAAAAAAAAAGAAAAAACACTCGATATTTCCAGTTCCTTAATCCCTTAAACACACGGGTCATATGCTGACACACAGTGTCACTTAACCTGCCCACAGCGATCACGCTCGAGAACGCAGACTCATACAGCACGCATGTGAAATAAGAAAAGCTGGCTTCCTTTCATTAAGGAACATTGACCCATAAAACTGAGCACATTTTGCTAAGGGTGTGAATGCTGTTAACAATTCACTCATTAAGAGGGTCAAACGCCCCCCCTGTGGCTATCTGACAAGTCCCTGTGATCCAGCTGTGGCTGGCATGTGTCCTCATTCACCACGGAGACCTCCTGCTCCACACATGGGCTGGGAGGACCCAGCCAGCCTGGCCCCAAAACAAACTGAAAACCGAGAACCACTGCTGTCTCTCTGGGCGTGCATCCTCACTTCCCTCTTATGAGCCTCCGCCTCTCCTCTGGGCTGTGAAACGCGACTCAAAGAGGAAACAGAAAACCAAGAGTCTCTTTCCAGGGCTGCCCTGGCTTTCAAGGCACACACAGAGGCCCAGGGGTTCCCCAGCCCGCCGCTCCCTTCTGTCCTCTTGGCGAGGGCCTTGATATCGATCTGTCAGATCTACCTCCTCTCGTCCTGCCGTTTGTTGTTCATAAGCTCAGGGCGGAGGGCTACCCCGGTCACACCCTCAGTGTCCCCTGGGGAAGAGGTGGCATGTTTTTTAAAATGCTGATCGTAAGGGAGTCTCGCTTCCTAGAGAATTCACGAGCTAAGACACACGGACGGTGAATTTCCAGCACCGACAAGACAGGGCATGTACCGTGAAGGACTTCACCCCACCAAGGTCTACTCAGGGGTGCCTGGGGAAGGGGCAAGACACAGCTCTGAAGGGACACTGTGCATGCCCAGCTCCGTCCAGTGAGACGATAATCACTGGAAAATGCAACCTGTTCGAGAATTCCATTACATCCTCTGTGAAACTGGCATCTGCCTTTTGTCAAAAGGCACTCAGTTACCTTGCGACAAACCAGACTCCAAGGGTAAAAAACAAACGTTAAAAAGACCAGTCCCAACTTCTCTCAGACCGGCACAGGTCAAGACATTTCCTTAGGGAGTAATAATTCAACCGTTAAAATGCTGGATAGGGGATTCCAGTTCTTACCGGCAATGGCACCTGAGGTTAAGGTGGCGATTATCGGTGTTTTGGTCCTGTCGTTGATTTTGGCCAAAAATTTAAACAGCAGCCCGTCTTCAGCCATGGCATAGATAACTCGCGGCATGGGAAACATGGAACCTAAAAGACTAGATAGGAGGAAAAGCGAACCGTGTCCGTAAGAGAGCTAGGGGAAATAAAGGCATTGCAACAGGTGTTCACACCAAGGAGAGGGAGCCGGCTCCAACCTGGGAAGCCCGCGGCTCGACACACCGAGCTTGGAGGAGCACTTGCAACAAGTCTGTACATGTGTGTGAGTGGGAAATGTCTAACGTAAACCAGCGTGGCACCTAGACACAGTTCTATGGAAGAGACGTTCTGTATTTATTCTTGCGATTATCTCTGGCTGAATCAAAAAGAAAAGCGTCACTGCCTTCGTGAAGATCTCCCGGAGGTCCACAAAGGTTTCCTGTGTGTACAGACTAGCAGGAAGCATGAGAGCAAAACAATTCTCATTAAAAGGCATTTGCGGCACTTGCTCCTTTTTAAGGGTAGCCTCTGCTTTATGGCCAAAATAAGGGCCACAGACAGTGCTCACAGCGGTGGCCTGGTCCGGCCAGTGGCCACAATCAGGGTCAAGAGAAGCAGCCCTTGCTGAGCCGACAATGCTGAAATGTGGGCCTCGGGCTATTGAGATGAAATGTCCGTAAGGCAAAGACAGCCCCAGGGATTGGTCGAGAGCCACCCAAGGGAAGAAGTCCCACGATCGGGGCTGGTTTCGGCTCTACTTCAAGGGGAGAGAGGAGTGGTCACGGCACACCCGCCTTCCCGAGCGTCTCTGCTGCTCACCTGGTAGACAGGGCGCAGAGGGAGCCGACAGCCACCGCATACTTGGCGCCTTCCCAGCCCACGTGCTTGAAGGCGTCTGGCAGGGGGCTGTCCTTGTCCAGACAGAAGTAAGGCATCATGAGGGTGAGGGCGGCCGACACCCCGAAATAGGCGATGAAGCAGATGAGCAGGGATGCGACGATGCCCACGGGGATGGCCTTCTGTGGGTTCTTCACCTCCTCCCCTGCAAGCCGTGAGGAGTTCAGCTGGAGGGCCTGAGACCACCCTGCAGCTCATGGCCCTGCGGGGCCAGGGCCCTTCCAGGCTCCGGGGAACCCAGGGGAGAGGCCCTCAGACCACAAACCACAATACCCACGGGCCCAGGGAAGGTGCTCTCAGCCTTTGCGCTGAGAGTCAGCAAGGAAAGGGAACACACTGAGGCTGGAGCCCGGCCCCCTAGAGCACCCAGACGATATCGGACTAGTTAGCCACACTCCCCTGGAGTGTGCATGGGATCTGCCGCCAGCTGTAGCCACAGTGCCGTCACCCCGGACCCGCAGGGGACAGGCAGGCAAGTTCCTGTCGGGCAGGCCACTTGGGGAGCAATGAAAGGGGGACTGGCAGGAAGGTGCAAATCCACACTCGGGCACTCAGCAGCAAATGGGCGGTGGCGGGCATGCACACACCCGGGGGAGGGGAATCAGATGCCTGGCCAGGCGAACCCAGGTGTCCCAAGGGCGGTGGACTACCTGTGGTGGCGATGCAGTCAAAGCCCACGAAGGCGTAGAAGCAGGTGGCTGCCCCCGACAGGACGCCGGAGAACCCGAAGGGCATGAACCCACCGACACCAGGTTTCCCTTCCTCTGTGTCACTGAAAGAGAGAGCCGCCATCAGGGTCACAGCCCCCTGCTTCGTGGGCCTGAAGAGGAGCTACCCTGACGGCCACCCCGAGGCCCAGCTAGGCCTGGCCCTGCAGCATCCCCCGTCCGGCAGGACAGCAGCCTCGGGGCCGTGGGCAGACGTAACTCCAGGACCCCGCTGGTGGCCAAGGGGCTGGGAAACAAATGCCTCTCTGGCCAGAGGCCAGTGCATGTCATCACCACAGGGACACAGAGCACAAGGATGGCCAGTGACAGGAAATCCCATCAACTGGCAGAAACAGTCTCTTCAAAACAGTATGAATGCCCTGTTTCGTGCATCAAACTGGGACAACCCTGAGGGATGGGATGGGGAAGGAGGTGGGTCCAGGATGGATGGGAGACACATGTACCCCAGTGGCTGATTCATGTCAATGTATGGCAAAAAAGACTACAGACTGTAAAGTAATTAGCCTCCAAATAAAATAAATTAATTAATTTAAAAAAAAAACAGTAAGAAGACTAAATCTGGACAGACAACCAGGAGACCACTCAATTCTTCACTGGCTCACAGTGACTGGTGAGGGGGCCTGTGAAGCTTTCTGAGGCGACTGGGTTGCTTCAAAATATATTTCAAATTGGCCCTACTACGCCCTGAATTATAGGGCACTGATAAATTTGGCACGAACAAGACTCAGGAATGCTGGGGAGTGACTTATTAAAAGCTCTCAATTCTCTGTAGTCATGTTTCATCCCCAAAAGGAAGGCTCTTTTCGTTTGAACTGTTGACCATATTGTGTTAGAGCTAGTTTCATGGGTTCGTTTCCTGTCTGCGCTCTAGTAAGTGAACCAGCTGCTGATAAGCGCCTGCCCTCAGAGCAGGCCATTGGAGGACACATTGGGCACCCGGGCCTTAATCAGAGGTCAACCCAACATGTGACCACTCGGCTTTCCGGCCTCTCTTGCAGCTGAACGTGGCCCCCTCACTGGATTCTGGCCAGGGGGATGTGGGTAAGAGGAATACGTCTTCCGGATCTGAGCACACAGTCCTCGCACTCTGGCCCCTGGTGGGAGAGCTGGGTCAGGTCTATGCCCACCCACGGCCCAGCTCTGACCACACTGCGTCCTTGGGGATAATGGGTCAGCGAGGTGGACGATTGGGCTCCTGAAAGCCTGCGTGTGTCCACGCTGGCCAGCCACCCTCAACTGATCATTCCTGGAGCTGAGATACCCTTGTAAAGCCATTGCATTTTAGGAGGATCTCTTCAAAGCACCAGTTTAACCTTTAGCCACAATTAAAACAGAATTGTAAACAAAATTAGAACTCCCCGTTCTCCATCCTGAGACCCTAACATGTATCAAAAAATCTGACCAAAAAAAAAAAAAGATCCACTCCAATGTTTGGCTTTTGTTTCCCGAAACAAGGTGAGCTTGTTGGTAAGGGTGTGCCCAGACGCCTGCAAAGGCACAGGGTGGAGAGCTGACCGGTCACCTGCTTCCAGCCCTGGGTGTCCTGAGCCCAGTACAGAAGGACACTGAGGCTGTGGCGTCTCAGGGCTGACACGGCCCACGTGGAGTGGGAGTGAAAGAGGTTGTCATTATGGCGTTGTGATAACTTCAGCTGTTCCGAGAAACTACTCTGAAGAACGCCTGAGATAAAAAGTTCCACCGACTTGTTTGTTCAAGGTGATCAGATAGGAAGGCATTTCAAAAAAAAAGTGGCATCCGCGTGGAACCACAGAGGAAAATCTTCCTTTCCGAAAAGGAAATTCAGCGTTCCATCATCAAAAAGGATACGGGGAAATAGGGACAACTGAGGGAGCCTGACCACGGTCCTCACCGAGGCAGGGTTTTAGAATCTGCATCCAGAGATGCCGCTGTTCCCCCAGCATCTTCCCGTGTCGTACAACCGACAGTCAAATACAAGGCAAGAAAACACAAATTTCAGACACAGGAGACACCCTCAGCTATCTGACTGCAAAAAAAAACCCCAACAATTCAGTAATGACAAAATATCCAGCTCAAATTACATTTTTTAACAGAGACTGCTCTGGACTGTGTTGTGGTAGCCAAAGTCAGCCCCAGCCGCACCACGCCCAGGCGCCCAGAGTCAGAGGGACACCCACTTGTTCAGGCAGAGGTGACCCGACGTGTTCTGGAAGTCCTCCTCCGTGAGCTGCCAGTTTTTAATTGATCCTTTCACAAACCCCGACACCATGATGAAGCCCAGCACCAGAACGTTGACACACGTGAATATTTTGTTGACCATGGCTGACTCTTTCACACCCAGAGTTAAAAGTCCTGCAAAAGGGCATAAACAGAAACGGCCTCAGTGCTGACCTCGGGCCAGCAAGTCCCTCTGGGGCGGGGGGTGGGGACGAGAAGGTGACGTTAGAACAATCTGAGCAGCGTCAAACCTCCGAAGAGGGACGAGGCTGCAGTGACTCTCACCCTAGAGGCAGGGATCAAAGCAACCCAAGTCCGCGGGGCGCTGAACAAAGCCATCAGGGCTGGACTTCCAGCCACCTTGTGGAATTGAGACAACAACCAGGTGCACCCCAGGGACAGCAGGGCTGGGGACGTCCGAGCCAGTGGCTCCCCTCGATAGCAAAGCCCTCCCTGGGAAGAAGGGAGGCCCTCCCTGAACCTCCATCACTGAGAACCACCCAGTGGGTAGGAGTTCATTTCCTCCAAGGAGATACTCAGCTCAGTGTCTCAAGGGGAAAAAAGAGTTCTCAGACATGGAATCATTAAGATGCTCTGTGGGGTGTTAGCAGTGTCCGCGGTGACGACCGCCTGGGGGTCCTGCCACAGAGTCCCCTTCTTGGGACTCAGGGCACATAGAACGTCTGAGCCAGACCAGCTCTACCGCGAAAACGTGAGATAAAAAAATACTGGGTGAAAAAAGCACACGTGACGCTACGCAAGCGGCAGGTCCGCCTTGGGGAATGCAGGACACACTTCTGTGGTGAACCCTCGGCCAGGGAAGGAAAGAGTCAGGGAAAGCGCCCAGTGACACGGGACCACCGATCTGACTGGATGTCTCTTACACGTTCTAACGTAAAAGATGCTCTCCGTCATAGACTGATTTCTGAAATACAGACATTAGAAGGGCGTGGATCAATTCAGGGAACACTTCACACTCCACTGTGTTTGTTCTTCAGCCTCCCTCCCTCCTGTCCTTATGAAAATCTCACTAGTGAAGACTTAATTTCTGATCCGTGTTCCTGCTAGCTGGACCAGACATACCACTGAGACTGGCAGAATGATTTCAATTACGTGCTGTGTAAAACAAGGCACAGATGTTTTAAAACCCATCCAAAATATTCTAACCTCAAAAGAGAATTTATCTGCGTTTCCGCTTAATGTGTATATTAACAAAACTCGCAACTCAGGTCAACGTCACTAAGAAGAAGCTGCCATCAGCTGTGTTCAAACCCTGTCTGCAATTTTAAAATTCTGTACCAACAACTTTGTGGGGAAACTTCGTTATTTAAGGGGATGTTTTGCCAGCTGGTTGGGTGCAAACCACCTGAGCCGTCTCCAACCCCAAGGTGCAGTGAGCATCGGGCCTGGTTCCTCCATGTCTTCCTGGCTGACGAAGGCCAACTCTTCTTTCTAAATGGTCATCCGCTGAGTCAGAAGAACTCATATTCCTGGGTCACCTGTACACAAAGCCCGCAGCCCTAACAAAATCCTACTCCACAAACACGCAAACACCTGAGAGTCTTTTAATTAAACAGTGCATAACTCGACCTATTCAATAGGCCAACCCTATGTGAATCTCTGAGAAGCCATTTTGACCAAAAAAAAGATGTCTGCATCAATTAAAGAAGACAAGAAAATGGGGGGATGGGAGAAAGAGAAAAGGAGGAAGCCTGAGCCTCACCCTAGACTCCCAGCCCCTCTCCCGATGCACCCGACGTGTGACCGTACCTGTGAGGATGAGAATGATGATCACAGCGAATATGTCCGGGTTCTCGGCCAGCACCCCGGGTGCGTGCAGGGCCATGTGCGTCCGCGAGAACTCCCCAATGGGCTTCCCAATCAGCTCATCAAATGTCGCGCTCCAGGCCCGCGCTACGCTCGAGGTACCTGCCGAGAAACACACCGTCAGATGGAAGAGAAGGCAACGGTCAACACAGCGCCTGTTGTCGACATCTGCAGGACCCACAGGGGCTCACAGCGTGCGGGTGCTGGGGAGCAGGGGACCCCGCGGCAGCTGCCGCGGCCCAGGACGTGCTGACTCAGAAAGGAGGGCTGATTGGAGTCTGCAAAGAAGCCAGATGTAGGGACTGGGACGAGAGGCATTCTCCATCACAACCAACAGAAACGTGTGTGAGTGTGAGAGTGTGTGTGTGTACTGTGTGTTTTGAACCTACGCATAGCTGAATCATAGTAAAATTTAACAAAATAACACCATCCTGACCGCCAAGAGGCGCTCTGACAGTACTGAACTCTATTTTATTTCACTGTAACAAGAAATCCTGGGGACAATTCAGGGGACCTTACAAGCTGCCCCTGGGCTGTAGTAGGCAGTGGGGGCCACGTTCCTCCCTGAAGACCCTCAGCAGAGGAGCTGACAGGGCCTGCCTCCCGGAGGGGGCCGGGGGACTGAGGACAGCAGCTCAGGGCTGGCCCCCTCCCCTAGCAGCCAAGTGGCTGGCTCACCAACCCCCGCCCTCGCCCCTGCCAGAGTCAGCCACCTCTGCCGCTCTGTGCCAGGCCTGGGGGGACCACAGGCCCTGAGGCTCTGACCGCACAGAACACCCACAGGTGTGGAGTCCAGCACCCCCCACCGCCACCCCAACGGCCAAGAGCACCCGAGTGTTCTCTCAATCCGCGTAACACGCGTCACTGCTTTCCAGCAACGCTTCCTGGGAAATGCTGCTAAAGTTCCGGTCACCACAAAAGGCGTCTTCCTTTATTTGTAAAGGGTGCCTTGCTGGTGACCATCACCTGCTGGTTTAGCAACGGCAGGAGCTTCATGCTCACTGTTCTGTTTTATTTGAAGGCAAGCTCTCTGGAAATGTAAAGGCCCTTTTAAAGTAGCCGCATTCCCACCAAGAGGCTGGGCTGTCAGACTGGGTAATTTCTAACTTCTTTGTGCTTTTCTGCAGTTCTTAAATTTTTCTGTATCAGTGATGTATTTACTTTAGTAATCAGGAAAAAGACTGAAAGAGACAAGGTCCTTTTTGCACTAGCTCTGAGCGTCCTGATTCTGCGTCTCTTTGTGCTAATGGGACTGGCCTCTTGGGGGCTGGGCTTGTCCCCACTAGGGTCCCATGTGCTTGGTCGTTAGGAGCCAGGGCAGTGGCGCCCGCGGCAGGCCTCCACCTTGCACCAAAGGCAAAGGGAAAACGTGCATCAGTGAGGGGAGGCAGGAGGTGCCGAGCTGGGGAGGAGCCAGGCTGGGGCGGGAACACCAGGAGGGAGGCGGGGCGCCGGCGTGGAGACCTACCGATGATGTAGGACAGGATGAGGTTCCAGCCGGTGATGAAGGCCCAGAGCTCGCCCACGGTGACGTAGCTGTACAGGTAGGCCGAGCCCGTCTTGGGGACCCGTGCGCCAAACTCGCCATAGCAGAGGCCAGCCAGCACGGAGGCCAGCGCGGCGATGAGGAAGGAGATGACGATGGCGGGGCCGGCGTCCTCCCGCGCCACGGCCCCGGCCAGCACGTACACGCCGGCCCCCAGCGTGCTGCCCACCCCCAGCGCCACCAGGTCGAACGTGTTCAGGCATCGCGACAGCCGGCTCTCCTCGCGGCTGCAGTCCACCACCTTCCGCCGCAGCATCTGCTGCCCGACGCCCATCAGCGCGGTGCACCCCATCCCGCGGCTGCAGGTCTGCTGAGGGGAGGACAGAGGCGGGAGCTTCATTAGCGCTCTGCTCTCACCCAGGGACCCCTTCACCGCAGCAGGTGGGCCACGCGGTCCCGCACTGTCACTGGCCTCTAAAGCCCCACCTCTCAAGATCCCACCACCCACAGGCAGAACACCCACCTACGGCTTCCCGGCCTCAGGTTTGACCAGCGGGAGAAACACCCAGAGGCCAACCCACCCGCTGATGGGACTCTGGTCTCTTGAGCCCCGACACTGATTTCAGTTCCCAATGGATAGCCTTCTCCAGGCAGAAATAGCAAGAGAAGGGCAATTAAGCCCACTGTTCCTGCTGAGAGTCATACAATTCACCAGGAAAAGTAAGCTATTATTCTAAGGGTATGGGCTTCCCAGGTGGCTCAGACGGCAAAGAATCCGCCGGCCAATGCAGAAGACGCAAGTTTGATCCCTGGGTCGGGAAGAAACCCTGGAGAAGGAAATGGCAGCCCACTCCAGTATTCTTGCCTGGAGAATCCCAGGGACAGAGGAGCCTGGCAGGCTACAAGTTCATGGGGTTGCAAAGAGCTGGACACAACTGAGCGACTAAACAGCAACATCCCAAGTGTGCTGTTGTGAAAGGCAAACCAAACTAAATATGAATTTAACTATCAGAGCCCAGAGGCCTTCAATGGCAGTGACAACACTTTTCAGACCTTCCCGGGACCAAGCAGGAGCCAGGCTGTCTCCAGTTTAACAAAGAGCATGCCCAGAGCAGAAAAGCATTGAACTGTTACAAGCTAGGGCCCCCTGTAACTGTCGCTACTCTGGGAAGCACTTTTCCTCTGCACCAAAATGCGGGCAGAGTGCTATGTGATACAATCCAGACGGTGCCCACAGGGTCCAGTCATCGACCTTTACAGGGACCTTATCACTCCATGGGGCCCAGGATGCCACCCACGTCCTGAACCACATCCCTGGTCAGCATCCTCTGGGAGATGCTGGCCAATCACAGGAGAATCGTCCCGAGCGGGCGGGGCCTGCCTGGAGCCCCAAGGAGGGGGAACCAGAGCTCCTATCCTTCCAAAGAGGACAGTGTGGGAAGTGGGAACCCTGACAGAACATCTCCCTGGCCAGGCGGCCAAGGTCTATATCAGTAAGTGACAGGCTATAGTCGAGCATATGATGTGACGAGAAGGGCCTTTACCTCAGAGAGCTTCCTCCCCAAGGCCGTAACCCCAGGCTAATCCCGAGAAAAGTATCAGACCAATCACAGAAGAGAAACCCTGCGAGCACCTGCGTTGCGCTCGTGTGTGCGTGCACGTTCTTTCTTTCAGTTGTGCCCAGTCCTTGGGCGTCATCAAGAACAAGAGAAGTCGGTGAGCTGGTGCAAACAGGAGGAGCCTCGGGAGACAGGACACTAGCCTGGAGGACGGGATGAGGCCCCGGGATGGGAGGAGGACAGCGGGGAAGGCTCAGGAAGCCTGAACAAAGCACGGACTTCAGCTGTATCCATACCAGGCGGTTGGCCACAGCCGACCCTAGCATCTAGGGTTAAGATGCTAATCTCAGAGGGAACTGGGTGTGGGCACGCAGGAACTACCCTCACGGCTCCTGCAAACCTAAACGTGTGCAGAGACAAGCTGCCATTATGACTCTGAGCCACGAGAAATCCATCTTGATGACCAACTGGTGTTGACTGATCTACCTCATCTTGCTGCAGTTAAGTGACCGGAAAGCGCAATCGTCTCAGTGGAGACGGGAGATCTGGCAGAGTCCGTACCTAACCACCTGGAACCCTGGACTGCCTGCCCACACCCTTGTGGGCTGGTCCCCTGCCCGGCTGCAGGCCAGGCCCCCTGTGAGTCACAGAGGGACGGGTGGGGGTCCTCTCCATATTTTATCTGATAGGCCAAGAGAAGAGAAAAAAAAAAAACAGTTTCTCGAGACTGAAAAGTTTCCAGCTAGAATGGGGAATAAACTTCTCCAGTTGGAAAGCGTTCTTGTAAAGATGAGGAAAAATAACGCAGAGAGCCAAGAGTCGAATGGGGTCACGAGCTCAGAAGGTGCAGGGGGGCCAGCTCTATATCTGGGTCTGGCGTTGGTGGGGGCGGGTAGGAAATGATATCACCCTTGGTGAGGGGGGCGGAAGTGGGAGGAAATGAGGGAAGATGACCTTATTAGTGGAACAGCAGTGGAGCAGGAAAGTCAGGGGTCTGATAAGAGCCAAGAGGGCAGGGACAGAACAGGAGACACGACAGAGAGCGCCGGTGCCCGCGATGCTTGTGGCCACTCGCTGGCCCCTTGCTGGCACTTGGTTGGGAGCCCCAAGCCCTGAGGGGTCCCAGCGAGGCGGCCGTGGAGGAGCAGGTGCTGAGGACCCACCGGAAACCAGCACTGTCTAGGAAGCTCGGGGTGCAAGTCCTCCTGGTCCTGCCTTCTTTCTTCCTTCCAGGATTTCCCTGAATTCATTCAAGCCAGACTATGAACCACAACAAAGCCTATAATAAACCACTCCTTGGATAACAAGTTAAAAGGGAAGATGCACCATTTCAACACCACCCTCAGTGGAAGGGCTGTGCCAGGGATGGTGGGAAAGGTGAATAACTTGGCAGCATCATCTTGGGGAAAACCCAGAAGGGAAGTGGAGCCTGAGAGCACCTAACGACCCGCCCTGCTTCTAACGTGATTGGTAAATGGGACTGACATTTAGAGAGAGCAGGCACCCACTCCCACCCTCTTCTCAGTTCAGTTCAGTTCAGTTGCTCAGTCGTGTCCGACTCTTTGCAACTCCCTGGACTGCAGCATGCCAGGGCTCCCAGTCCATCACCAACTCCTAGAGCTTGCTCAAACGCATGGCCATTGAGTCGGTGATGCTATCTAACCATCCCATCCTCTGCCATCCCCTTCTCCTGCCTTCAATCTTTCCCAGTATCAAGGTCTTTTCAAATGAGTCAGTTCTTCGAATCAGGTGGCCAAAGGATTGGAATTTCAGCTACAGCATCAGTCCTTCCAATGAATATTCAGGACTGACTTCCTTTAGGATGAACTGGTTGGATCTCCTTGCAGTCCAAGGGACTCACAAGAGTATTCTCCAACACCACAGTTCAAAAGCATCAATTCTTCAGTGCTCATCTTTCTTTATAGTCCAAATCTCACATCCATACATGACTACTGGAAAAACCATAGCTTTGACTAGATGGACCTTTGTTGGCAAAGTAATGTCTTTGGTTTTTTAATATGCTGTCTAGGTTGGTCATAGCTTTTCTTCCAAGGAGCAAGCATCTTTTAATTTCATGGCTGCAGTCACCATCTGCAGTGATTTTGGAGCCCCCAAAAATAAAGTCTCTCATTGTTTCTGCTTCCCCATCTATTTGCCATGAAGTGATGGGACCAGATGCCATGATCTTAGTTTTCTGAATGTTGAGTTTGAAGCCAACTTTTTCACTCTCCTCTTTCACTTTCATCAAAAGGCTCTTTAGTTCTTTTTCATTTTCTGCCATAAGGGTGGTGTCATCTGCATATCTGAGGTGATTGATATTTCTCCTGGCAATCTTGATTCCAGCTTGTGCTTCTTCCAGCCCAGCGTTTCTCATGATGTACTCTACATATAAGTTAAATAAGCAGGGTGACAACATACAGCCTTGACGTACTCCTTTCCCTATTTGGAACCAGTCCATTGTTTCATGTCCAGTTCTAACTGTTGCTTCCTGACCTGCATACAGGTTTCTCAAGAGGCAGGTCAGGTGGTCTGGTATTCTCATCTCTTTAAGAATTTTCTCCTAGATGTCGTTTTTAGTTCATAACAAATGGATTCTCTCCCCAAAACAATAAAAGCCAAGTGCAAAGCAAAGATAAAGCAGCTGAACAGCACGATCTTTCCTTGGCTTCCCAGAGTAAAGTGACCCAGGAGGCTAGAGCGAGCACCATCTTCCTCTGAAAGACCACTCGATCCTGGGCTCTGGGAAGGGCTGGTCCACAGGCCACACACCTTTCTCACAGGGGCTGCTGTCTGGGGAAGAAGCCAGAGCTGCCAGCGTGACTGTGCTGGGACACCTGGCGAAGGGCACGCAGGGGGCACCTTCCAAGAGCCCACTGACCTCACTATAGGCCGAAATGAGCCTCCCTGCACACTGCAGCTGCAGCGAACATGCCACACACCCCTGGTCATCCCCTCTCCATGAACCCTGGGGACCCAGCACCATCTTTAAAATAAAGGAGCTGGGACACTGAGTTCTGTAAACTCGGACCCAGACACTGGACTGCAAACACACGTGAAAGGGACTTTCTGGTTGAGACTTCCTGGACATAGCTGATTTCTTGTAAGTGGGGAGACAGCAGCCACTGTTTCTCAGGAAAAGTCCTGGGCTGGAGGGAAGTGCTCGGGTACAGTGAACAGGAGCACAGCAGGGCTGGCTGTTTGCTCCTGGGCTGCCTCTCCAGCACGTCCTCTCTGTCTGGGGAAAGGGCAAACCCAGTCCCCTGGAAACCGCTGGGGCAGGAACGCAACCAGTCGCTGCCGAACCCCAGGGCCAAGAGTGCGGACAGCACGAGTGCCGTGTCCAATTCTACTTCCCAGGGCGGGAAAGATTGAGATGCTCACTAACCCCGCCCCGGGCTTACTTTAAAGTAACGTCCTTTCTTTCTCCTTGGCAGTAAGGGAAAAATCTGGGTTCTCCAGGCAACAGCACCTGTCGGTATTGTGCACACATTACCCCACAACTCACGTTCATGCCCGGACTCCTGAGCTGCTCATTCATCCAACAGCTGAAAACAAATGAAACTTCTCCATGTAAAACCAATCTAAGCACGGCAGCCTCGCCAGTGTCAGGCTCGGACAGACTTCCTGCAGTCAGGATTTACGCAGAAAGTCCCCAGTATGCATTGAAAGAATTATCTGGAAATTATGTTATCTTGTCTCCCAGGGAGAAATTTCTGCAACAGTCAAGAGCTACACTTTCATTCCAGTTTTTGACAGGAATCCTGTAACAGCAAGAGCTTTGGCTCTCTCTCACTCCCAACTCACGCATTATGAAAGAATGTCCTCTTAGAAAAGCAAAGAACATCTGTCCCTTTCCCACAGAATTTCTAACTCCAAGTTTGAGTCCAGTGATCACTATATAACAGTCGGAGCAAGATGGCCCAACGGGTCCAGACTGCTGAGATAAAGACTTTAGGATGCGGTGTTGAAGGTGTCTGACAAAGGCAGGCAGGTGTGAACTGTATGATTTTTTTTTCACTCAAATTTAATGACAGTCCCATTACCGAAAAAGAAGAGCTTAATGGCTTCATGGAGGGAGGGGAAGAGGTCACAGACAGAGGCTGTGATAGACACTAAGTTCATAAATTCTTTGGAGAAAGTCTTAACATTGACATTTTATTCTTCATATGTCTGCTTTTTTTTTTTAAATGGTCATTACATTTGGGAGTGGTCCCAAGCAGGGGAGTCATGTAGAGTAAACCCTGTCATTCCAGCAGGAGACAGACGTGCTGAGGTCCACACAGGACGCTGACCGGGGATGGGCAGTCCCCAGGTCCCCTTCATCTGCCTGGGGCAGGGCTGCCCAGGAGTCCTGAAGGCTCTGGAACGCCTGCAGCTTTAATGAGGAAGGGAGCAGAGGTGAAGCCATCTCAATCAGACGTGGTCCAAAACGAGAGTGTTCCAGGACATGGGCCACGGTGGAGGAGGAGAGATGCACGCAAGGAATGCAATCTGCGTTGAAGGAAGTTGTTCTCCAAGCCAGAGCCACTTCCCCCAGGTGTCAGGAGGCCCCGGTGCAATAACTTTTAAGTTTAAAAAAAACGAGGATGGAGGGGACTGGTTGACACAGATGAAGACCCAACACGTGGGCGTGTGGAAGGAGTTTAAGGAAACGACAGAACTGAACTGGTGCACAGTGGGGCAGGAGGGAGGTGAGGGCAGGAGGGGACCACAGGGCAGTGAAGGTTTGCAGTGGCTAGGGGGCTAGCCACACCCCCACGTCCTCGATGGGCAGCGGAAGCCCGTCCACCGCCCATGAGATGTGACCTCAGGACTCGGACTCTCTGAAAGTCCCCCAGGGTCTACACCCATCTGACCCCAGGCAGCGATGGACAAGCTGAGGGCAGAACGGAACTCCTCCTGAATTCAGGGATCTCACACCTGGTATGATGCCCTGGGCTGACACAGCCAGGCTTAGGGAAAAGCAGAAACGCAGTCCCAGCCGAAGAGGCAGAGTCGGGGCCAGTAACTTGGTGGAGGGCATGCAGCCAACAAAAGATTGGAGTCGGGGCTCAAACCCACGCCTCACCACCTGCAGAGCCTGCGCTGTCCTCTGAGTCAGGATCCCCGGGGCCCCGGGGGTACGGAGTGGGTGGGGAGAGGCTGGACGGCTAACTGGCCGTGGGCGTGAGGGTGGTGGTGGTGCAAGCCCCCATCTCGGAGCTAAGCGTCCACACGTCCCACTGGCAGGGCCACATCTAATCGCCTCTGCCCCCAGCACCTCGAGGCCCACGGGTAGAACTTACGGAACCAGAACATGTTCAGGGCCCAAAGCTCCCACTCAGTATGATCACTGACTTAATTTCAGGGAACTTAACAGGACACTGGCTGGACGTCTGTCCTTCATGTTAGGCAACATCTTCACCAATGCCTTCAATGACTTATGAGGGTCTGTCCATCAGAGGAGATCTCATTTGCTGAATATGCAAAGGTTCAAGTCACCAAAGAGTCCGGTTCTGTTTCTCTAAATGAATACACATGTAAGAAGATGCTATTGGGGTTAAAATTCAGCCCAAGCAACAAGGAGTTGCCTCTGAGGCCTTGAAAGTTTCCCAACAGTTCCTTCTGTCGTGCGAGGTGCTCCACTGTGGGGACAGCTGGCGTCCCTGTCATCTCTGCCCAGGGCTCCTTGGGTTAAACTAGTGCATGTCTCTGGGGCCTCAGTTTCCACATCTGAAAAATGGGGTGGCTCTCTGTTCCTGCCTTGACAGATAATGCACAAGGAGTATCCTAAGATGGCTTCCCTGGTGGCTCGGTAAAGAATCTGCCTGCAATGCAGGAGATACGGGTTCCATTCCTGGGTCAGGAAGATCCCCTGGAGGAGGGCATGGCAACCCACTCCAGGATCCTGGCCCAGAGAATCCCGGCGGGATACAGTCCATGGGGTCGCAAAGAGTCAGACACGACTAAGTATACACAGGCAGGCATGCTAAGAAGCAAGTTCTTCCCAGCAGAGTCAGCACTGGTTTTTTTCCTAAGTCTCAGCACCTGCCCATCGCCTCTCCCTCACAGAAGCAAGGCAGACACATTCTGTCAGCTTGAGGTCCCCATCACACAGCAGGCCAGGATGCCTGGCCTGACACTGAACGTTTCCGGCTTACCCACACGCAAGCTTGTCCACAGCGCTTGCCCAGATCCAAGAGACAGCAGACAAGAAGCCAGTGGATGACCCAGTAAGTGCATCCTCACGAAAATCAGATAAAATCTAGGAACGCGTCCTCCTGTAGCCAGCAGGATGTGACTAAGAGTCTTTCTGTCTCCCGACAGTGTTCCCATCACCAGGGAAGCTGTGCTTTATCAAGATACACGCCCCAGTTCTGTGTGTAGAAACGCATTACAACAGAAACCTGTGTTTCGTGAGGGGCTCAGAGCTGCTCCAACACGTACCTTAGTGCCTCTCATTTCTCTGGGATGGAAAGAAGCGAACGTGCTCCACCTGGTTCACTAAAGCCGGTGACGGACAAACTCTGTGGGCAGACCTGGGGGCGGGGAACGGGCCCCCTGCTCAGGGCAGGGTCCATGAGCCAGAGCCCAGCAGGGGCCTGGTCCTGAGTAGGGTGTGGGTCCAGGGGGGCTGGTGAGGGGGCTTTGTAAAGTTTTGTGTGTGTGAACTGTGGACACTTCGTCTGGCTCTCCAGATGAATGGAAATGTCTTAAATAAAGATCCCCCAGGATCAGAATTCAGACTTACTGGCAGAACACTGTTTCTTTAGTTCTCCCGGCTCTAAGGAATCCTGAAAAGCATATTAGAGATTTCAGAGGCTCCTTCTCCAAACGTCCTCTTTCACAAAACACCAGGACAGCCGGCCCCTGGAACCAAGCAAGGTGAGGACTCCTGCCCAGCAGATCTGACCTCACTGCTCGGTCACAGACCATTATTTTCCCATTTACTCAGTTACTCACTCAGCAAACTCTCATAGACTCACCTACTTACCCATAAGCCTGGGGCCACTGTAATCCTCAAATACCTGTCACTTCCTCCCTTCCCCCAGTCTTCCCACTGCCACAGGCTACTCTGAAAAAACAGAATTTCTAGAAAACGCACTGACTCAAAAGAAAAGTAGCTGTGAGAAGTCAGGGACAGCTTCCCAAACCGACCTGGAGAAGAGACTCGGGAGCTGGGGTCCTAAAAGCAACACAGCATACCCCTCCTCGCCACACACACGCGCGGGTGCGCTGTGTCCTCCCCAGGGACCAGCAGAAGCACAGGCCTCCCTCCTCTCCCAGGAGGATGGGTCGACCCCCAGCCGCAGCCACCGCACTTCAAGTAGGGAGCCAGGACTTGGACCCACATCCTCTGGCTCCAGGAGCCCTGTTCCACAGCAGGTGCCAGAGCGACACGACTTTGACCACATGTGCTCTTCTTCCCGCTTGACAGCACTCAACTTTGTCACCTTCTCTGAAATCCCACAAATAAGGGAGTCCCATGGGTTGGGACAACCTCTTTCTGAATGCCGCTGCTCCTGGAAGTCCAGTCAATGAGTTGCTCACACGGTGGGGTGGACCTGCGTCACCCGCCCACTTCCCGCAGCCACTGGCCAGGAGCCACTGGCTGTGAAGCAACAGGCGCTTTCTCTGGGTCCGAGGACAAGGAGGTAACTGGGGCAGCAGGGCCCAGAGGGGCCTCGGGGGAGAGTTCTGGAAAGCACACAGAGGGCAGGGGCTTGGAGAATCATGCGGAGGAAGAGCTGCCAAAGAGACAGATCAAATATTGCGTTGGGAGAGTCCGTCTCTGAGCAAAGTGGGAGGACAGTGTCAGATGAGCCTGGCAGCAGCCCTTGAAAGTAACAGGAACACACACGAGTGTGTGTGTACTCAGACTGGTAGAAATAACAGGAACACACACGTGTGAGTGTGTACTCAGACTGGTAGAAATAACAGGAACACACACGTGTGAGTGTATACTCAGACTAGTTGAAAATAACAGGAACACACACATTTGAGTGTATACTCAGACTGGTAGAAAATAACAGGAACACACAGGAGTGTGCATGTATACTGAGACTGGTAGAGAATAACAGGAACACACACAAGTGTGCATGTATACTCACACTGGTAGAGAATAATAGGAACACACACGAGTATGAGTGTATATTCAGACTAGTTGAAAATAACAGGAACATACATGAGTGTGCATGTATACTCAGACTGGTAGAGAATAACAGGAACATACACAAGTGTGAGTGTATACTCAGACTGGTAGAGAATAATAGGAACACACAGGAGTGTGAGTGTATATTCAGATTGGTAGAAAATAACAGGAACACACACGAGTGTGTGTGTATACTCAGACTGGTAGAGAATAACAGGAACACACACAAGTGTGAGTGTATATTCAGATTGGTAGAAAATAACAGGAACACACACGAGTGTGTGTTTATACTCAGACTGGTAGAGAATAACAGGAACACACGTAAGTGTGACTGTATATTCAGACTGGTAGAAAATAACAGGAACACACACGACTGTGTGCATATACTCAGACTGGTAGAGAATAACAGGAACACACATAAGTGTGACTGTATATTCAGACTGGTAGAAAATAACAGGAACACACAGGAGTATGTGTGTATACTCAGACTGGTTGAAAATAACAGGAACACACACGAACACACATAAGTGTGACTGTATATTCAGACTGGTAGAAAATAACAGGAACACACAGGAGTATGTGTGTATACTCAGACTGGTTGAAAATAACAGGAACACACACGAGAACACACACGAGTGTGAGTGTATATTCAGACTGGTTGAAAATAACAGGAACACACAGAAGTGTGAGTGTATGCTCAGAGTGGCTGAAAATAACAGGAACACACACGTGTGTGTATACTCAGACTGGTTGAAAATTAACAGGAACACACACAAGTGTGCGTGTATAGTCAGACTGGTCTGGAAGGAGAATCACGGCAGTGTCTCTGGACAGGTTACTGGCATTTTCGCCAGCATTTTAACATTCTTTCAGTGACTGCTTACTGTTTCTGAACTGAGGGGAAGGAAATCTCTTTTAAAGAGTCTGCCTTGGAGGTACCTGGGTTTGTGGAGTTTTATTACGTTTTCTCTCTGCATACGTGCCCATTGAGAAATTCCCAAAGGCAAGAGAGAGGGTTTCTAGGCTGACCTAGAAAACAACAAGGAAACTCCTCTTGAGACCTGCACCCCCAGGGCAGCCCCTGATGCTAAGACACAGCTGTGTACAAAGTCTCTTACGCATGATTAGATTTAGCCATATGAAACTGTCGATATTCAGCCAATTTTTTTTTAAACTAGAGAAACGGCCAAGAGTAAAGGATTTGTACTAGGCAGTCGTGGGCCATGTCCCTAGACATTTCTCTGGGCCTAAATGGTACCATCTGGGGACTTTGCCTGAAATTACAGAAGCCGATGAGAGATCCAAAAAAGAGGTTAAAGGAAAGCGAAGAACAAAGTGGTTTGTAGGTTATTCAGAAGCTGGGAGAGAGAAACCATCAGACACGTGTTTCTGTGCTATCCATGGTGCGGAACATATGTGAAATTTCAGGTTCACCCGCCCCACTTCTCGGCAGGACACACGCTCGCCTGCCCGAGAGACAAAGCTCAGGCCCACCAGGCTGAACAGGGGAGGCTGGGCTGGGCTGCGGGGAGCAGGCCAGGCCAGGAGAGCTGCGGCTGGGTGCCTGAGGCATGCGCACTTGAGATGCAAACCTTTTACGTAAAGGAAGGGTTGAGGGCAGCAACCACATACCACCGCGAGGATTAATCAGGTCTCACTGGGCAGGACAGACCCGAGGGGATAGGGTCCCAGGCCACCACCCGCCTTCTTTATTTGGGGAGTGAATCGACACGTTAGCCTTCCAGCAGGGTATTTTGATCCAGCTGACAAACTGCCTGTGTGCAAGCAGATACTCTGTCCTTTCCCATGTTCCTGCATTTGCGCCATCCCTGTCCTCTCCTCTTGGAGCCCCTGGTTACCATGGGGATTACCTGCGCGGGGCTTGCTGTGCGGGGATAAGCCCCAGCAGGAAATGCACGTCTCATGACAGGTCGTGCTGGTGTGGGTACAACCTGCTTCTCTGGTGGCCGAGACTTCAGACACTCGCCCCCAAGAGAAAAGCGTTTAAAGTCTGAAGGAAACACCGTGGCCCCCTTCCTGGCTCCACACCCCACCTGCCTGCAGGTCGACCCCCAAGCACCTGTTTATACACCTTCCCAGCCTGGGGATTTCTGTTACATCACACACGTGGGGTACACATCCAGCGGGCAGTAACAGAATTATCTCTCTCACAGAGAACATGCCGCCATGGACCCAAAGTCACTCTGCAGCTTCGGGAGCAAGTGGCCATGTGCACGAGGGCCTGTGGGCTCCGTAACGCAGGACAGACGATCAAGGGCCAGAAGAAAATGCACCGGAGGATCACGGTGAAGCCTGAGATGGACAGAGTGGCCAAGAGCGCAGACACGAGGCCAGGGCTGGCCTGCGGCACTGAGTGTGAAGGATGTATGGTGGTTACACCGACGTCACAGGCAGAGCCCCCTGATGGAAGCTCCCAGGCAAAGACCTTGAAGACAGGCTGTCCCTCCGGAATGCCACTGGAACCTGACCCTGGGCCTCACCATAAGCCAGGGCTCATTTTCTGGCCTGCAGTTAACTAGTTCCCGCTCAGTGACACAGGGAAGCTCACACATACGGGGCTCACCCAGAGCATCCCCCTGCCTGCAGGGAGGAGCTGGGGAGCCCTGCTCCCTCCCTCAGGGGGTCTCCATGTGGCAAAGGTCACAGCTACGTGCCCCCAGTCCCCTGATGAAGGACTCAGCGAGGGCCGCTGATCCTGACTCTGTGTGTCTTCTCAACGCAGCTCCACACTCAAGATTAAGAATATGAAGGGCCCAGAGGACTGTAGGAATGTGTGTGTGTGGGTGAGTGGGCAACTGCAACTCTTTTACACACACACACACAAGCCCCTCTGAAAAACTTTGTGATGAATGAAACAGTGACAAAAGTGAAGCTTCCATACTCGGTGACCAGTTATTATCAAAAATGACCTGAGCAATAACTGCCCAGTACTTACACAGTAGGATCCTTTTCCCCCAAACTATACCCTACGCCAGATGCAAATATAAGCAACAGGTGAAACTAGACCCACTCTCACTTTATTTATGAGGTTTTCATTTTTTGACTGTACCACGTGGCATGTGGGATCTTAGTTACCTGATCAGGGATTGAACCCAGGCCTCCTGCAGTGGAAGCTCATGACCACTGGGCCACTGGGGAAGTCCCTGGACGCACTCTTATTTAAAGGGACACAAGGGACACGGAGATCCCCTGGCCGGCCTTGGCCTTCCCTGTTCTCCATGCCTGTTCCTGTCCCACCTTGCCCCCACCCCCGGACTCTGGGGCTCCAAGGACCAGCCTGAAATACACTGACGGACAGGTGGTTACGGCACCCAGGAACAAGCTGTGGGAGAACTCTTGAGTAGAGTGAAAGGCTGAGGACTGAGAGGCAGGGGGCCCAGGATGCAGACTGGAACAGGCCCTTGAACCTGAGACCGCAACGGCTCCGAGATTCACAAGCAGACAAGGAACAGATGCATAGAGGCTGTGGCGTCGCGGCCACCCACGCGGCCCAGTCCCTCTGAGGATAGCAAGCCACGTGGACAAATTCCCCAGTGTGGGGACACCCGCTCCCCACCATGTGCCCTGGACCGAAGGCCCTGCTGTCCGGACGTCAAGCAGTCTGGACGGAGCAGAAGTGCCCACAGAGACTCAAGAGCCCACGAGAGTGAAAGACAAGCCTTTCCAGGTGAGACAGAAGAGCTGACTGAGGCAGGCCAGTGAGATGTTAAAAAGAAGACTTAGGGCTTAGCTGTCAGTTAACTTAAAAAGCCGACAGCCGATGAAAGGCCTAAATGAGTAACATCCCGGCACCAACAGCAGACCCTCCTGCTGGACTGCACCTGGGCTACGGCGTAAGGAGTGTCACCTCGTCACCGGGGGTCCCCTGGTCCTGGGGCGATGGCGTCTCAGGAGGGTCGAGAGGGGGCCACTGGCTCCTAGGAGGCAAGGGAAAAGACCACGTTAGACTCCATCTGGGGGCCCACAACCTCCAAGCCCATGGCCGACGCAGGGAGGAAAGCTTCTGTTCAGCTCAGCATCAGAGGGCAGATGAATGGTGGGGAGACGAGGTCCCAACATAGACGGAGCAGCATGGGTGAGGGGGGGTACAGAGGGAAAGTCGGGGGGCACTGCTGAGGAGAACCCGGGAAACTGGACAAGACGGCCTCCAAACCAGGGGTCCCACCCCGCCACCGCTGCAAACATGGGGTTATGTCTCAAGTAAGAACGGCAGCAGAGCGTCATCCAGACAGGCCAGGCCCACACACCAAGGGCACAGAGCCAGCCTGTGCACGCTCAGAGGCCCTGAGAGGGGCCAGCCGGGCAGTGAGTCCTCTTGGACACTGGCACTGAGCCTTCCAGGTCAGCAGGGCCAGAGAGCCTCAGCTGCATCCTCCAGGGAACTCGGGACTACAATCTGTGACCATCCGCTCTCCTGTCCTCACTGGGACCATGGCATGGCTCCAGTCCCCTTCAGTTGGCACTAAGTACCCGCTGGCCCCAGGGACTTCGGGGCAGGCCCCAGACTGCTCCGATGTGGGCGGGCCCTGTCACCACGTGCCTGCAGTCCCAGAAGGAATGGGTGCAGAGACGGCCAGTCTTCATGGGGCGTCCAGGAAGAACCTCCTGGACGAGACGCATCAAGTCCTCTTGTCTTCCCAGCTGCAGGGTTTCTACTTTGCACGCACTCATGCCCTCACTCACTCGGGAGCAGGAGAGGTTTGGTTATTATGCTTCATGACCCCAGCGAGGATCAGCACTGAGCCAAACACACACGAGAAGTTGCTCACCAACAGCTCCAGTTTGTGACTTCAGTGTAGCCAAGTTTCCAGCAGCTGGAATCACCTATTCCATCCCAACCAACACCTTTCGTCTGTTCACCCTACACTAAGATGCCATTCTTTGCCACTTCCTCTTTTGCAGATGTTCAGACCTACAGAAAAGCTAGCATATTTACGGACTTTTCATCTACATTTACCAACACTGAACATTTTGCCACATTTGCTCTATCGTTATGTACACGTACACTTTTTTCCCGAACCGCTTGAGCGTGAGCTGCAGTAGCTACCATGACACTTGACCTCTAAATATTCTGATAGCCCACAAGGATGACACTCACCTACGTAACTCTTAACACTGCTGTTACAGATAAGAAACCGAACATTCACTCAATAGCCTCCAAAACTCAGCCCACAATCAAATGTCCAAAACTGACAGTATATTGCCAGCTGTCTGTTATGTGCCGAGCACAACAAGGGCAGGGGGAGAAGCGCAGGTGTGTGAGGCTCAGGTCACAGTACAGGGCAGATGGACACACGGATCCTTCCCGGGGACTGACACACCCACGTGTCTCTATCTCAGCCCAAGAGAAAGAGGCAGCTCCACCTGGAGACCTCAGGAAAGGCTTCTGCCACAAGGGGATGCCATTCAGAAGACGAGTTTACCCGACATACACTCAGAGAGCAGGGACAGAACATAAAGACGGAGAGGCTAGAACCATGCCGCCCAACCCCGATGTCCAAGTCCTACCTCTGGGAACATGTGACTATAGCAGGCTACATGACAAGGAGGCTGCAGACGAACAGAGGAACCAGCTGACCTTCGGTGAGATGTTCTTGGGTGGGTCTGACGTAATCCCCAGCGCCCCTGAAGGATGGGGGAGTCCCGGTCAGAGGGGTGGGATGTGAGAGGCTCTAGGGGCACTGCCAGCCTCAAACTGTCCAGGGCCAGGAGCCAAGGCAGGCAGGCAGCCTCAAGAAGCCGACAAAGGCAAGGCACTGGATTCTCCCTAGAGCTCTAAGAAGGTACACACCCTCCCAACACCTGGCTTGGAGCCCAGTGACACCTATTTCGGACTTCTGACCCGCAGAACTGAAAATAGTTAATTTGTGTTGTTTAAAGATTTTCTTTCTTTCTTTCTTTCTTTTTTTTTAATGTAGAGGCTTGAAACAAGGCTGGAATCCATCCAAGTGCTGGGGCTGGGAACAATCACGGAGTCTGGCCACCCAGAGCCATCATCAGATTTATATTTTAGGAGGAAAATCCTGGAAAGAAAGGAACAGAATTGAGAAAGAAAACAACTAACGGTGTTTGGGGACAATGGTAAGATTTGAACTATCAAAAAAAAAACCTAGAATTTTGGAAAAGTTGGATCTGTCACCAAGGTCTCGGTTGATGGTTTCCCAAGACTTAGGAGTTTTCTGAGGACATTGGTGGTGATATAAACAAATGTGTTTTTAGATAAACATATACATGTGACGGGCTTCTCTGGTGGCTCAGACAGTAAAGAATCCATCTGCAATGCAGGAGACCCAGGTTCCATCCCTGGAGACCCAGGGTCTGGAAGATCCCCTGGAGAAGGGAATGGCAACCACTCCAGTATTCTGGCCTGGAGGATCCCATGGACAGAGGAGCCTGGCTACAGTCCATGGGGTTGAAAAGAGTCAGACACATACTGATCCACACCACCCACATAAGTAGAAGCTCCGTGGAGTTCTCCACAATCTTTAGTACCATGGTGGGTTCTGAGATCAAACAGTTTGAGAACCACTGCTTTAGGACTGCCCTAAGGCGTGGACACAGCCAGGCAGACACTGGCCCCCCAGGAAAGCCGCTCTCCAGCTTCCTCAGGCAGGGTGAAGCAGCCTGACTGAGGGCCTCCCTGCCCGTGTCTCCCTGTCAGAGCAGCAAAGCCGGTAAGGGATGCTCAACTTAAGTGCCAGAGAAAGGCTGCCATACACTAAACCAGGCTGAGCCCACCAGGATTATTGGGACTGGCATGAACAGCAAGTAAACTCATTAGCACTGCTTTTCTTTACTCCAAGAATGTTCCAACCAATTTATTCCACTTCAGATTTAAAGTTTCACTTGTTAAAAGCAGGGTAGTGAGAATGCTACAACCACCTCAAACCTAAAGCATTTTATTTCACTTATTTCATCATAAACACAGCAGGCCGAATTCCAGCACCACCCTGGACAGGCTCCCAAGGGCACAAGTGTGATCATGACACCACATATCTGTGCAACAGGGGACACCCGCACACTGATGGGAAATGTGTTTATGCAAAATCACCTGGAAACATCAGTGAACACATTTCCACTGAATAATTTATACATCAAGAGGAATCAGGCCTTCCCATTAGGTACATTGATAGGAACTACTAAACAGGTTTTTTTGATTTATCTTATTAAAGATAATGCACAACTTTTTTTGTTGGTATTGTTCAGTTACTAAGTCATGCCTGACTCTTTGCGACCCTGTGGACTGCAGCATGTCAGGCTTCCCTGTCCAGCGAGCTGCTTTGCCTTTGAATGAGCCTGTGTTTTGTTCTTCAAGCCACAAGTGTCTTGAGTGTCAGACACAGTTGTGGAAACCAGGGATGCAGCAGTGAACTCATGAGACCAAAATTCCTGCCTCTGTGAGTTTATGTACCTCTTATGATTGGAACATCTTTGAAACATATGTATGGATGAAATATCAACAGGAAGAACATGTTTCTGATTCATTAGAGCAATACCATGAAATTATTAGAAATAAGATGAGCCCCAAATACACAAGCCAGCACTCCATCCCACCAGGTCAGATCTGAGGGTCATGGTAAGGACTGAAGCTACAGGAACATAGTTCAAGGCCTCAGGGGGGCTTCTGACAAGTCTTCTGACTCCAGCCAAGTACCACAGCCAGGAGCCCACAGAACAGACAAGAAAGTCCCAAGGGAATGCACAGGGGACAGGATCCTGGAAGCAGAGCATCTCTCGTTTGAAAAAGCAAATGTTAATTAAATTTTTCCTTTGGTGTGAAAAGTTTTGAAATTCCAGCATGAGATTCCTGTTTGTTCAAAGGAGCATGGGCCAAGAGGCTGGCGAGCACTGAGGAGTTAATATCCTTCCTGGTCCAGGAGAGAGGGGATGATGGGCTCAAAGCCCAAGTGCTGGACAGAGGCCTCAGGGTCTCCAGAACCAGGGCGGGGTGCCCTCCAGGCACTGCCCAGGATCCAAAATTGTCCTCTGAGACCCTCGCACTTTGTCCTGCCTTCCGTCAGGACCCTGTGGGACGGGCATCGTGGGGGATGTGTCCAGAACTGACATCACAGCAGCTGTGCTTGCCAGAGCCACGAGGCTCTGAGCTGGTGACTCCACAGGGCCTTCCCGACCACAGGAACCTGGGAGCCATCCCCTCTGTCCTGAGCCTTCCAGCCTTGAGGCTCTGCGTCTGGGATTTACCCAGAAACAAGCAGGCTGTAGTAACTGAGATAATACACTCGCGAGGGCAGACCTGGCCAGGACCAGGAACCCAAGTGCCCTCTACACATCGTGGCCCCTGCCCTCCCCCGACCCACACCGCCTGCCACCTGCATCTCCACCATGGCAGGACCACACGCACTCACTCACAGGTTCTCAGTGAGAAAGGACAGGCGTCCACCTGAGGACGGGGGGTGGGGGCTCATGAGGACAAGGCGTCTGACTGCTGTTACTAGTGGTTTCCCAGAGAAACTCATGGAGCAGACTCCAGTGTCCAGTCTCCCCCAAGTTCCAGTGTCCACCCTGGCGCCACCTTTATTTGGGGCCGACACAACTTCCTGCCCACCCCCTAAGGCAGTGACAAAACTTATGCATAAAAGCCGTTTGAAGGACCTTACAACATATACAGACGCCTGTGGTTCTACAATGCCTACTGGGGAAAAAAATTACAAACTCTAAAAGAAATGCGGTCAAGGAAGCAGCAAGATGTCCATCCAACTCCCAACCCTGCAATAATTAAAATCACTGCAGCCTTTCCTGGAGCAAGGAAAGCCCACAATCTGATGATTCACCCTCCCTCTGAAATGAGAGATACTTCACAACAAGATGACCGAGTCTTCCTCGACTGCATGCTGTCGAGGAGGGGAAACCCGCCTCACAGTGTGGAGCTGTGAGCAAGTGCTCCGCAGATGTGTTTATTTTTAATGAATTGGTTTTTAAAAATCTTTCAAAGTGATGCTTTAAAATTAAAAAACCTACAAACAATTCTGGGGATAAGCACGTATTCACAAAGAAACCAAAACCTTGTCCCCAAACCAAGACAGAATTACTAAGAGGCAGGCAGATGAAAGGAAAAAAGTAAAAGATGAAAAAAATGAACTGGTGACTAAGCTCCATTCCTTATAGCGATTCTAAGACTGAACCTGGTCTTGAAGACGCGTGGGAGCGTGTTCACTGAGAGTCACGTGAGATGCTCAAAGTCAGCGCGGAGGGGCTGCTGGGAGGCACCCCCACCCCCAAGAGAGAAAGGAACCAGGCAGCATCTCCCACTGATGCTTCACAGGTGCGGTGTGAGGCTCAAAGCAGGTAAGAAGCTCAAGCTATTCTCAGGCTCCACTGCCACTCTTGTTATAAAAAAGTCATTGCATCAGAGTCTGAGTGGGAAGGAGGACCCCGGACTCTGAGATGCTGGATGAGCACAGAGGAGGCGAGGCCCACAGGCGAGGACAGCAGCTTCCACCCCAGAAATGCTCCGCCTGCCAGCCTGCAGCCAGCCTCGATTTGTTAACACCTGAGAATCCAAGTAACAGAATCTTAGACTCTATGACTTGGACAGGACCAAATGACCGCCTGATGCAGAAGTCCTCGTGGACTGTAAAAGGAAAAAGTGACCAGGGCAGGAAACGAGGGGCGGGGAGAGAGAGGAAGAGGGGCATAGAAAGCATGCAGGCTTTCCATTCTGTCATTTCCCTCCAACACTGCAAACACGCTCAGCAACCAGCCTCTGAACTCCACCGCTGGCCCAGCAAAGATGGGCATTCATCTGGGGGTCAGGTGTCTCCCCAACGAGGACAGAAGCATCGTGACGGCTGACGTTTTCGTGAAGCGCCTACTTTCTCCCACTCGAACACAATTCCACTTCCAGAAAAGCAGCTTCATAAAGTAGGGGGAAACGCGGAGTCGTGGCTCAAACCTCTGCTCAGCTGACTAAACCTGCTCTGATGCTTCTGAAGCTCTACATGAGACTTAACATAGGTCGCCCGGGGCAACAGGCCATAATGTAATCACAGTAAAATCAGACACAGGGACATTCCTCCTGAGCAAACCATCAGAGGCAGTGGAAAGAGGAGAAATGGTCTCTGAAGACAACCTGCCTGTGTTTTGACCCCCAAATACCTGATTGACCCCTCGCAGGTTACTCTAAACCCCTACTTCCCCACTTCTGCAATAAGGAAACCACTGTCGAGCTCACAGAATTGCTTAAAAATAATTAGAAATTGAGATTATTATCCCTATAGCTACATCAAGCACTTGTTAAAAATCAATGAATCGTTAGGGAGACTTTCTCTGAATGAAGGACATAAGAAGAAATACTTCCTCTTTGCTTCCTAGTTTTTCCAGCTGCACAGACTCCTGGCTGGTACTCTGGAACTTCTAGCCCAAACAGCTACGTAAGCAACACCAACAGACACACGCAGCCGGGGGAGCCACTATTTAAAGACATCCTCCCCGTTTAAGTGAACAGCCATTTGACTGTGAATATCAGCCCCTCCTGATATTCAGTCAGGCTTCCCCAGTGGCTCAGTTGGTAAAGAATCTGCCTGCAATGCAGGAGACCCAGGTTCGATCCCTGGGTCGGGAAGATCCCCTGAAGAAGGAAATGACAACCCACTCCAGTATTCTTGCCTGGAGAATCCGATGGACAGAGGAGCCAGGCAGGCTACAGTCTGCGGGATCGCAGAGTCAGACATGAGTGAGCAATTAACTCTCACTTTTTCGTCAGCCCTTACAAGGTGTGTCACTGTTTTCAAAGAATCAGCTCATGAATGAGCTGTTAGGTCGACAATGACACCTACTCTGAATCTGGACATTTGCAGCTTCTGTCAGCCAGTGACTTACCCCAGAGAGTTTAATAAAACAGCATCTTTGCCAGTGAGGAAGTGACGTACTGCTGGAAAGGTGAAAGGGCTGCTCAGGAAGAAGATGAACACAATATGCAAACTGCAGGGCTTTCTCCAAAACAAGCGGCCGAGAGGAGGCCTAGAGAACCTCAGGATGGAGTTGTCGGGGTGGGCCGCGGGAGCCGGGCCAGGCATCCGGGTCAGGATGGGGCGTGAGGAACATGGAGTCCCAGGTGAGCGGGCGGAGGGAGTCAAGGTTGGGGCGCCCACAGTCCAGGCCGACCCCCAAGATCTCCTCTGACTTGATGATGGTTCCCCTGTAAACACACACTTTGGCCCCACATGGATACACTCTCCGGAGACTCAGAAAATACAACCCCCCATGGCCTCTACGCTCAGGATTCCCTGAGGCCCGAGGAGATCTGGGCATGACCAGGAAAACACGCCCGTGTGCAGGGAGGATGGTGTCTCCCCACCACACTGGGTGGCCCCCCCAGAGGAGATGGCAGCCCCCGCTCCTGGTTCCTGGGTAGCCTCAGCAAGGTGCCCCTTCCTGCCCTCTTAACCAACATCTCCTGTCTTTGAGACCCTATGGTCTGGGGCCAAGAGCCCTTCGCCTGTTCTCAGAGGGCAGTGGGTAGGCTCATGACTAACCCATCACTTTGACAGATCAAAGCCAAAGCCACTTCCCCTCCTGGGGCCCAAGAGATGGTGCCTATTGTG
>SJYQ01000953.1:103453-184706 GCA_006410935.1 Redunca redunca
AGTACTGGACTTAGGTTCTTCCCTTTGCTTGCAGCAGCACAGCCGTTCCATTGTGTTCTCACTGAATCTCTTGCAGTGGTAAGTGACACCAGTCTGTCACGTCCCTGGTTTTACCAACTTTGATCCCTTGAGTAAAGGGGGATTTGCCAGGTTTCTTCAGTGTAGAGTTGCTGGTTTTTCTTTACGACTAATATGCATTTTGTGGGAAGAGACTCTGAGCTGGTATAAACATTTATTTCCCATCTAAATTTCATCTGCTAGTTTTAGTATCCATTTTTGTTTCTTGCCTGAATTAATTCTGACTTAAATGATCGCAGAGCGGTGATTTCTGATTCAGCTCTTCCTTCTGTATTTATAAGTCAGCATTCTGAATGAAAGGCATTCCCATCTCCCTACTGAAATTTATTCACTTGCTTATTTATATCTCTGTGCGCTCTTGGATCCCTTTCGTTTGATGAGATGTAATGGGCTTCTATCATTATTTGTTTAATAGTTAAATGTTCTTAGAACTGGCTAGGAGAAGCCCCAAGATGTGTTTTCTGAATGCCCACACTGTTCTCTGAGCACATCTGTACTTTTTTGGTATAACATGATGTTCCAGATTCGTCTTGTACTTTCTGTCCCAGCCTGGACTCAACTGTTTCTCAGAGATGCCCCGAACCCCGTGTTTAGAAGCCAAGATCTGGATGCCCAGTGTGCTCCGTGGAACTGGGGTGGTGTTGCTCCCAGACTTTCACAGGGAACAGCCAGGAAGTGCAGCTGGGTACACACATGCACAAAGGTGTGTGCATACATTAGCCTCCGTATTCATTCACTTATCCATCTATCGAAAACCACAAATTCACACCAACACATTCAATTCTAAAAAAACACCATAGAGATCATTCTAGCTTTCCCCCCTTTTCAAATTTGTGACTCCCTTCTCAGGAGTGAAGAACTTGACTCCAGTTCGCCTCACTATAGGTATGTGGATGATCAGTCCCGCTGTAAGCAAGAGTCTCCTGACTCTTCTTTTGGCTTCTTACTTCATGCAGCCCCCGTCATAAATTTTTGCTGCCATATTAGCTAATCTGTTGGCCTTTGGTGTAAATACTGATAGTTTCCCCATGTTTGTTTGTGCATTTTCCTTCTGTCTGCACGTGCGCACGCGCACACGCGCGCGCACACACACACACACACACACACGACACTGGCGATGTAATGGGTTTATGAAGAGTAGGGAAGCACTGTTTTACCCCAGGGGTATAATCATAAGCTGATCTGTTATGAAGTAAATGGACTATGTCTCCAACCAGTGAACAAGACTGTATTGATAGAAACCACTATTATTCGTTGCTTTCAGGATGTAATTGCTCTTCAAAGAACAGCAATGATTAAATGTAACTGAATTCTTCCTTACTATGGATCGTCTGCATGATGTCCTACAATACTTTTTAATAATTTTATTTATTTGTTTATTTACTATTCTCGGCCGTGCTGGGCCCTCACTGCCGCCTGGACCTTTTCTCTAGTTGCGGCAAGCGGGAGCTACTCTCTAGTAACGTGCGAGAGCTTCTCATTGCTGGGGTTCTCTCTGGTTGCAGAGGACTGGCTCTGGGGCACGCAGGCTTCCGTAGTTGCAGCTCCCAGGCTCTAAAGCACAGGCTCTGTAGCTGTGGCGCTCGGGCTGTGCTGCTCCACAGCGTGTGGAAACCACCTGGCCCAGGGATCGAACCCATGTCTCCTGCATTGGCAGGCGGGTTCTTTACCACTGAGCCACCTGGGAGGCCCTACAATACTTTAAGAAATATGGTCTAAATTCAGTAAGTTTACAATTCTTGAAGAAAAGATGTATAAAGCTCCTAGTTTTTCACCAAGGAAATTTTTTAAAATAAAAATACCTGAAAGCAAAAGAGATTCATGTGATGCAAGAAAAATTAAATATATATATATATATAAACAAATAATGAAAAATGGTTTGCAATGTGTTTGCATAAGGCAAAGGGTATGCAGATGACCAAGCCACACCTTTACATTAGCAGAGCACACTGTCTGTGTATTTGCTGAAAAAAAATGCATTGAGAGGCTCAGAGCTGCTAGACAGCACGTGGCCTCAGCATATTGTTGTCACAGTCGGAGGCGTGGCTCTGTGAGGAGCTTGCTGGCCGGATCTGGCTTCACTGCTGCTTTGTGGTCAGCTGCCGTGCAGTGATTAGGCTGCTCTGTTCCGAGCCGCAGTGTTTCCATTCACGTTCAGAAGGCAGAGTGATGGATGGTTCTTATTAGTGAAGCCATTGTGTTGACCCTTCACAACTCTGTAGCTTGTATCATAATCAGGGTAAAGTTTCAGCTCTGATGATGACATACTTTGACATAACGTGTGGGCCCTTCTTCTCAAGATTCTTTATGAAATTGGTGACCCAGGAGGGCGAGGACACCTAAATACTTTAGGAACATGGTTAACTCCACAAGAGCGATGGATGGCTAGGCTTGTAACCCACGTTAAAAGCTCTCTTCTCTCCATGTTTCCCAGCCTCTGCTCCTGGATCACAGGGTGGTGCTTACCTTCCAGACAGACTAGTAATTAGAATGTGGAGCTTTTCTACCCGATAGTTCAGTTCATTCATTCAAAGAGTACAGTAGATCCTTAACAAATTTGGATCGAACTTTTGGACAAATAACAAGTGACCTCAGGTATATTTTTGTTGTTGTTCAGTTGTTAAGTTGTGTCTGACTCTTTGTGACCCCATGAACTGCAGCATGTCAGGATTCCCTGTCCTTCACTATCTCCCAGAGTTTTCTCAGACTCATGTCCTTTGAGTCAGTGATGCCATCCAACCATCTCATCCTCTGCCACCCCCTTCACCTCTTGCCCTTAATCTTTCCCAGCATGAGGGTCTTTTACAATGAGCCGGCTTTTGGCATCAGGTGGGCAAAGGATTGGAGCTTCAGCTTCAGCATCAGCCCTTCCAGTGAATATTCAGGATTGATTTCCTTTAGGATTGACTGGTTTGATCTCCTTGCTGTCCAAGGGACTCTCGAGAGTCTTTTCCAGCACCATGATTCGAAAGCATCAATTCTTAGCACTCAGCCTTCCTTATGGTCCAGCTCTCAATATCCACACATGACTACTGGAAGTATATTTTGCTTTGGGACAAATTCGTGTATGGGGACCTGTCCCTCATCCAGTAATGCATCAACTTAGCAGCTCTCAAGACTGCAGCTCAGTGCAGCGGTACCACCTCCTTCTGCTGTCACGGTAACAATCACATGGAAAAGCATGTGCCTCAGATTTCCGCATTCATAAAGCTCTTCTGTCATGTTATTTGAAAAAGTCAAAGGTCCAACACTATGACACATCTTTGCCCTTATAATCCCAACAGTATTTTTGAATAGGTGAATTGCAGTTTTATATTGAAACGGGTCATAAATTATGTTGCCTTCTTCTGTTTAGTAGTTTCCCTCCCTCCTTTCTTTCTTTCTTCCTCTCTTTTATTTAATAAGGCTCTTGATCGCAAATCCACAGAAGTTTGTTCAAGAGTCCCGTGTCCTCTTTTATACTAGCTCAGTGCTCCCATCTCTGTTTTTTTTTTTTTTCTAGTACTTATCTTACTTGTCGCATTTAACTATAGCACCAGTTAGCTGTAATTATAAATGTTACATTGTTATAACAATAGTCAGAAAGACTTTGAACTAAAAATCAGCTAGGAAAGCTACCAGCTGAGTTTGCATAAACTTGAAACTGGGGGTTCAGAGTACCTCTTTCATGGGTATGTTGTACATGTTGAAAGAAATAACATATAACAATGCTCATCACAAACGAGACATACAATAAAGAGGGATAAATGTTGGAAAGTAAATTCTGCTAGGCAAGGCTTCCCTGGTGGCTCAGACAGTAAAGAATCTGCCAGCATTTCAGGAGACCTGGGTTCAATCCCTGAAGATTCCCTGGAGAAGGGAATGTCAACCCACTCCAATTCTTTTGCCTGGAGAATCCCATGGACAGAGGGATTCTTGCCTGGCGAGCTACAGTCCACGGGGTCCCACAGAGCTGAACACGACTAAGCGGCTTCCATGATAGCACAAGGGGTCTTTGACTCTTGGGTTCGCAAGCACCTGATGCAGCCCCTGGCACATGGTACGCACTCGGTCAGCACAGGCCAGCCACTGTCCTCGTTCTTCTGCAGCTCTCGCCCTCAGTGCCCTGAACACTGAAGATAAGTGATGTGCCTAGGAAGCGTGCAGTAGCAGGTCTGACACCAAGTAGGCGGCTTAGCTAGAACTGCCTTCTCACAGTTTTATCACCGGGTGTGTGACTGGTCTGCTAGCACGCTCAGGCAGACATCTTCAGAAAGGCTAAAGGTGTCTTGTTCTGTCCCCTCAGGCGTCCTGTTTTCCCTGGTGGTGATGCTGTATGTCATCTGGGTCCAGGCGGTGGCTGACATGGAAAGCTACAGACACATGAAAATGAGAGACTGCTTGGATTTCAGCCCCTCTGTGCTGTACGGCTGGTCGTTTTTCCTGGCCCCGGCGGGGATTGTTTTCTCCCTGCTAGCTGGATTACTGTTTCTGATTGTTGGACGGCACATTCAGATACATCACTAGTCAGACTGCTGCCTCCAGTGTCTCCTTGAATGATTTTAAAACAGAGCTTTTTTTTTTTTTTTTTTTCATTTTGTCTCCATGATCCTGGCATAGAATGAGTTGATGTAACTTGTTAGTTGCTATTTGAATTAGCCATTGTGATTTTCTCTCATAAGAGGGTCCCAGGTGCTTCAGTCTTGTCTAAGTGCCCTCAGGAACCTAGTTTGCAGGTAACGTGGGCCTCGTCCCTTTCACCATACTTGTTGGAGTTTGCAGGTAACAAAGGCCTGAAAGTGCAAAATACCATCACCAGGGGCAAATCATGATTTGATTTAAGCCTCCTTTGCATTCACTTCTGCTGCTGTTAAGAAAAACTCTTGGGAGAGTAGTTATGAACAACAAACAAATGTTGTCAGAGAATTAACTCTGCTTCTTTTCTCTGTACATAAATACCCATGTACACAGGTACCAGTTCCTGTGAGCAGATTATTCACCACTTAAAAATAGATCAAAGTTGCTCCCTTAGCAGGAGCCACACAAACTCATCAGTTAGAATGGGCCCCCACAAAACCAACCTGTATTTATTCTGCTTTCTTAACCAAAATTAAGTTTGGTTATGTTGTTATTCACTTAATTGTGCATGCTTATATAAATCTTAGGCTATATTTAAAAGAAGCAAATCTCTATACCAAATCACAGATAATGCAGATTGGATTTTTTATGAACTGAAAGTGGCTTAATTGTATATGGAATATGGTTGAAAGTATGTAAAAACCAAGCGCCTGTGCTTTGTACATAATTCTATTTGATATTTTAAAATTTCCAGCTAAAAATTATATTGCTAATCTGTCCAGCATGTGAAGATTTACTGATGAAATGTGTTTTTAATATGCACTCACTATAAACGCCCAAAATGCTTCCAGATGAGGGTGATAATAGTCTTGCTTTATTAAAGACTATGGAATGTTAACTTTCCCCAAGATCTTATGGGTCGTAGCTCTTCCCATCATTTGATGCCCTTCACTGTTGTCCCTCCCTGACTTCAGCTTTACAGCAAGTACATTAGCATTTACGGATCTGCTATTTGCTTTAACCTCTTGGAGGAAAACCTGGGGGGGTGGGCATGTAGGAATGATTATATTCACTAGAGTAGACATTTTGCATATCAAAGATGTTTGTTTGGCACTAGTTTTGATGGAAACCGCATCCATCTGAGAAGCCTAGGTCTAATTTGCATTTTGGAAGCCCCCTGGCAGAAGACTCGCCTAGTGAAGGCACAGAGGCCCTGCGTGGTGTGCGGACTGACGTGTTCCAGACACAGCACTTTACTCCGCAGCTGCTGCGGACACCAAGGGCTTGAGTCGGAGGTGGCCGGAAGGGTGACCCCTTAGACGCCGAGCCTGGGGTGGGGCAGAGGCACTGGTCCCCAGCGCCTCACCCCAGTCCCGAGATTGTCTCTTCTGTGCACACCTATATTTTCCCTTAAACCTGGCTTACTGGGAGGGTGCTCTGGGGGAAAAAATGAAGGTCTGAGGTGTGTGCAGATCACGGGGCATTTTAGGGGTTACCTACCGACCAGATTTTCCTGTTAAACAAATACAAGAAGGAAAAGACTTCAGGGCCTTAAACTGGTTTCTCAGGCGGTTTCAGTTTTCTCATACACGTTTTCCTGGTACTTTCCTTTGTGTTCTTCTGTTTCATTTTTATATTGCTTCATTTATTTCTTTGCTTTTGGCCTGATTATTACAAAAATAATTATGGGTTCTGTTACGCATGTTGACTGTGATATTAAGTTGTGGCATGCTATTAGGTTTTCCAGACGATGCTAGATGTGTTTGATTAACTCATGGCATCTGTAAAAACAATTCCTTTTGGTAGAACTTTGGAATGGAGCCTTCTTCTAGTGTATTTCTATGTCATTCGAATTTCATGTGCAAGCTGGTTTTTCTTTTTTTTTTTTTTTAGTAAAGGTTTGAATATTTGTAGTTTTCAGCTGGTTAGTCTTACTTTCTAATATTTGTGTGACTACCATGTATTTATCTTAGGGCAACTGGCTGAATATCTGACCCGCACTTTGGAAGTAGTAGTTGTAAAGCACTAATCACATTAATTCAAGCATATTGCCTGATCTATTTCAGCAACAATCCATGGAGGAACGGTGAGTTGTATTTACTATGTCAACGAGTAAAATACTCTTATATATTCTTGTAACAGTCTTATATCTGATTTGGGATAGTATGCTTTGTTTTATTTCTCTATTTAGTGTATTCGTTTATTTCCAAATCTTTCAAAGTTTTAAAAATCTTTTTTAAAAGGATTGATTTTGCGTCTTGAAGTTTCAGTTCAATGAATAAGATAGTTTCTTGGTGACACTTGCAGAAAGAGCGAGGTAAGAGGACAGTGAGGTGTGACCTTGGACTCTGGTGGAGACTGTGTTCTCTCCTTCTCCTCTTTGCCCAAGCAGTTTAGTTCAGTCCTGCGACAGGGAACACAGGAAACTGCTGGAAAAACCCTGCAAAGATGCTGAATGAAGATGTTTAATTTGGGGTTGAAGGTATACTGTTAGCTAATACTGTTACGTGTACTGTTACTGGACACTGACTGCTTTCATGAGTAATCTATGAAATGTATTTACTGAATTTGAAGATTAAATCCACTTATAAGAATATATTTATATGATGGAAGAGGTGTCCGTGCTCAGTAATTATTGATTATCAACTTGTGTGTGTGTGTGAGTGTGTTACGTTTATACGTTTGTCTTTGTGTGTTTTTTTTTTTCTACTGCTCTCTCTCCACTTGACCTGACTACTAGCTCAATTGGCAGACCATCTGAAGGCTGCTGGGAATAGGGGCCACATCATATGCTTGTAGATACTTAGTTTTTGATCGATTGATCAATATAGCATCATCAGTACAGTTTATGATTTCCAATACTTTTGCCTGTCCACATGATAGCATGACGTTTCTAATTAATGCAGTTGCTTCATAATGTTGCTGTCTTAGTCATAAAATGGTGAACCCTAAAGCCTACCATTTTACCACGTACCCAACTTCCAGAAAAATATGATTTCCAAGGTCTGTTACTTCCTATTCACAGATGCAATAAGACAGGAAAAAAAAAGACATTAAAATTTGTTTACCTCTCCAAATTGTTTTTCTTTGCAAAAGTTATGCATATTCATTAAACCATTCAGAAAGTATCAGTGAGTAGAAAGAAATTTCATCCATAACTCCACCAGCAGAGTCAAGCAGTACATAAATAGTTCTAGTAGGTCACTTAGTTCTCAGTCACTCAGTCACGTCCAGCTCTTTGTGACCCCGTGGACTGTAGCCCACCAGGCTCCTCTGTCCAGGGGATTCTCCAGGCAAGAATATGGGAGTGAGTTGCCATGCCCTCCTCCAGGGCATCTTCCCCACCCACGTCTTTTCTGTGGGCTCCATTTGCAGTTGGGTTCTTTACCACTAGGGCCACCTGGGGACATTAGACAACTTAAAGGGTCATACAGAAAAGTGCTTTGTAAACTTAGATTTTTACTGAATATGACATCTTGAACAATTTTGTGTCATTCGCTATTTCAGAGATTATCTACACTCTCAATAGCAGCCAAGCCCACGCATCTCAGAGATGGGCCCGCCTGGTCTGTGTTAGAGTCTCTGATTCTGGAGTTCCTGCTGTTTCTGAGTCACTTTGCTGTTCTTCATGTGGACATATTTTAAAGTGGAGAAATAACAAGCATGTCCACCCTAGGTTATGGGCTTCCCAGGTGACTCAGTGGTAAAGAATCCGCCTGCCAGTGTAGGAGATGCAAGAGGTGGGTTTGATCCCTGGTCAGGAAGATCCCCTGGAGGAGGAAATGACAACTCACTCCAGTATTCTTGTAGGGGAAATCCCGTGGACAGAGGAGCCTGGTGGGCTACCGTCCATGGGGTGGCAGAGAGTTGGACACAGCTGGGCAACTGAGCACACACCCCCAGTTATTGAATTAAATAATTGTGGACAATTGCAAATCGTATGAGTACTTTCTAGACTTCCACTGGATGACAGTCCAGGCAAGATTAAGAACAGGCTGACTCCGATTCCTGAGCACTTCCTGGGCGCCACTACCCATTCCTATGCCATTTGGTGGTGTCACTCCCTTGGGGAGCTGAGGGACTGAAATTGAGAAGGTGTGGAAGTCGCCCAAGGCCACACAATGAGGAAGGATTGGAGATGGTTCTCTAGGTGTTTGAACTCCACGCTTTTTCTATGACACCTCTTGTCTTCTCCCTAATAGGGGAAGGAAAATATTTTGGACATCTTTGAATGAAAACAGAAAGATTTCTGTGGATGATTAGGGTTGCATGTTGGTTTGTTGCATCAGTGAAGAAGCACGAAGTGAGCTACTTCCAAACCCTCCACTGACCAGCCCCTCTGCTGCAGGCTTCGGGCTCCAGGCATTAAACAGAGTGGTTCAGAGGTCAAGGATCCCAGGGCATACTCAGTGACATCAGTGACCTAAAATATGTGTGAGGCTGTAGGAGTCTGAAGCCACTTGAATGGCTTATGCCACCCTGAGTGCAAACTAGAAAGCCCAGTATTAGAAAGCAGATGCTGCCTTGCAGGAGTGTCCTTCTGGCCTTTAGTGGCCATTGCTCATGGTGGGGCTTCCCCAGTGGCTCAGCTGGTAAAGAATCAGCCTGCCGCTGCAGGAGACACGAGATACAGGTTTGATCGCTGGATCAGGAAGGTCCCCTGGAGCAGAAAGTGGCAACCCACTTCAGTATTCTTACCTGGACAATTCCATGGACAGAAGAGCCTGGCAAGCTACTGTCTATGGGGTTGCAAAAGATTCGGACACAGCTTAGAGACTAAACAACAGCAACAGAGAAAATAGGACTGCCAAGGAAGAGAAGTCATCTCAGAAGTTCCTGGGGNGGATCCCAGGGCATACTCAGTGACATCAGTGACCTAAAATATGTGTGAGGCTGTAGGAGTCTGAAGCCGCTTGAATGGCTTATGCCACCCTGAGTGCAAACTAGAAAGCCCAGTATTAGAAAGCAGATGCTGCCTTGCAGGAGTGTCCTTCTGGCCTTATCTTTAGTGGCCATTGCTCATGGTGGGGCTTCCCCAGTGGCTCAGCTGGTAAAGAATCAGCCTGCCGCTGCAGGAGACACGAGATACAGGTTTGATCCCTGGATCAGGAAGGTCCCCTGGAGTAGAAAGTGGCAACCCACTCCAGTATTCTTACCTGGACAATTCCATGGACAGAAGAGCCTGGCAAGCTACTGTCTATGGGGTTGCAAAAGATTCGGACACAGCTTAGAGACTAAACAACAGCAACAGAGAAAATAGGACTGCCAAGGAAGAGAAGTCATCTCAGAAGTTCCTGGGGTAGATTTCCATATCTGGTTGGCTAACCGAAAGAGAAACACACACACACACAAACACATACATATACAAATTGAATTAGTGCCTATATATATATATATATCAAGGAAAGCACAGAATGATAATGAAAAATGACTCTCCTGCACATCAGCCCTACTTGCCCCCTTGTTATGTGACTTCACTTTGAATCAGATCGGTCTCCTCGCAACCCTAGCCTGCTGCCAGCCCCCACATGGCTATTTGGCAGCTATTTAAAGCATAGCTCATGTTACTGCACTGCAGGTCTGGGGACCCATGTTCCAACTGGGGCACAACTGATCTAAACAGACATCAACTTCAGGTCTTCTTCTCTGAAATTAAATGTGAAGGTGTGATCTCTATGATCCCCTTTTTCCTTTCTTTTGCATTATTTCTTTTTCAAACCATGTCTTACTTGCACCACAGGGGAACTTCTGTTGGACTGTCAGTCTGATCAACTGTATCATCAGAAACGTTAGCTTTCCTCCCTTCTCCATTTGCTTAAGATCTTCGGAACTCAAAGATAAAAAGTGCTAAATGGGATGAAGTGACCTGTCAAGGTAGATCCAGCATCTGTGAATGATTTCAGAGAATCCCCCAGCTTCAAGACTTTCCAGCCTGAGCTCTTTTTATGTGGCTTTCCTCTCCTCTTCTCTTTTCAAACTGAAGTGCTTTGTGCATCATGGGATCTTGGAAGCTTGTTTCTCGAAAAGAAACCATTTTCCCCCAGCCTGAGAAGACTCAGACAAGATTTGGAAGTGTCTGGTGGAGTGCTGAGCATTAGAGGAGCAGTGTAAATCCTCACCTTCATTATCATACGGTGTATTTCACAGAATGGTCAAGAAAGACAAGCAACTTCCAGAAGATTTGGCTGATACATACACAGGGGAGCAGTGACCTGTGGTTTTAGGGTGAGACAAATAAAAATATTTTGGAATGTGACTTGGTTAGGAGACACCACTCTGTGCAGCTGTTAATCAGAAAGGAGAAATCCAGTCCCTGCCCAAAGGTGATCAAAGGGTGTTAACCTCTCAGGTCACTCATGATAGAAAGCTACTCCTAGGGGAAAGAAATGGTAAAACTGCTAGTGAAACGGGCAGGGCATAACCTTTAAAAGGGTGACACAGCCCGAGGACATGACATAAATTGATTCGAAGCAAATATGTCCAATATGGCAGACAAGTCATCTTCCACTAGACCTTGAGCCTCAGTTTAGCTCATTGTAACACATCAGCAAGCTAAACGACACGCCCACAGACTCCATGACAGTTCCAAGTTTTTTGGTGTTCGTAGTCACTCAGTTGTGTCCGACTCTTTGCAACCCCATGAACTGTACCCTACCGGGCTCCTCTGTCCATGGGATTTCCAAGGCAAGACTACTTGAGTGGGTTGCCATTTCCTTATCCATGGAATCTTCCTGACCCAGGGATCGAACCCAGGTTTCCTGCATTGCAGGTGGATTTTTTACCATCTGAGCCACTGGGGAAGCTCTAAAAAAAGAGTGGTGAAGAATTTCAAACACAGAACTACGGTTCTTTGGATATGCTTATTTTTTTCTTTGAAAGTGCAGTCGCTCGTGTCCGACTCTTTGTGACCCCATGGACTGTAGCCTACCACACTCCTCCGTCCATGGGATTTTCCAGGCAAGAGTACTGGAGTGGGTTGCCATTTCCTTCTCCAGAGGATCTTCCCAACCCAGGGATGGAACCCGGGTCTCCCGCGCTGTAAGCAGACGCTTTACTGTTTGAGGAATTAATTTTGTCTGCTGGGTCTTCACTGCTGCGCTCGGGCTTTCTCTGGTTGTGGTGAGTGGGGGCTGCTGTCTGCTTGCAGCGCCTGAACTTCTCATTGCAGGGGCTTCTCCTGCCGCGGAGCGCAGGTTCTAGCTGTGCAGGCCTCAGCAGCTGCAGAGCATGGGGCCAGTAGTTGTGCAGAGGGAAGTCCCTTGGGTTAGGCCTCTTATGTAAGTCTCCACCGTGACTTATGACAGACATGATGTGCCCAACCTACATGGTACTTGTAAGGAAAGGCCAGGCATGGTTTTTGCTATGGGTATTTTTTTCCCATAGGCTACACACCTACATTTTCTTATGTATTCTATGTATAAAGGTGAATGTATGTGCCAAGTAGAGAACACTCAAGAAAAATGGAAAATGTGGACGTATTGAGTGTCTGCGTGCTCCTGTTTCCCTGTGCCCAGCATAGAAGAGTGATTGGGATAGACACAGCGGTCACAGTTTTCAGTGGACTTCACCTGCCTTCGTCGTTTACGCCACCAGGTTTCCACTTTGTACGTAATCAGGCCATCTTCCAAGGATCTATTTCTGATTTAACTCTTCCGTTTAACAGTTCTCCTCAATCTTCCTCCAAGTTCTATCTCCTGAAAATACTTCCTGTTTTCATTGACATCATAGTTGTGGTTGCCCTTTTCTGCTGGATTTGTATGCCCATGAGTACATGTCACAATTGTCATTGGAAAAGGCCCCACTCAACTTGATAACATACAGTCACTTGAGCAAGTGGTGGCCCTTATCGGGTTTAGCTGTAGCATTCATCCCTAGGCAATGCTGACATTGTTGCTAAGTTGTCTGAGCCAGCGGCAGCCTCATGCACGACTGTGTTCGAGTCCAGCACTTCAGTATAAGCCAGAAGTTGGAACTAGGACAGACGCATTTATAATATCGTTTGAGGGACAGCTGGGGGTCAGTGCTAAATTTTAATTTATCTGATGCAGAGGCAACTCTTGCATAACAATAAGCCCTAGCTATCACACTGAATGGAAAATAACCACATTTTCACCTTGGAAAATATACTCCAAATAGAACAGCAGTTGTTTTCAGGAAGCCATTCATAACTTACTCCCCTGCCCCCAGCCCCTTCCCTCTGGAATCATCCACGAATAAGGTAAACTTTTTAATCATCGTTTGTACATGGTGGTAATTTTTTGACTGGTTTAGAATTTTTACAGCCTGGGGACGGAGCTGCCAAATCCTGCACAGCCCTTGTGCACTGGCAGGGAGATGAGCTTGGATGACCTGCTAGGTCCTCCTTGAGTCTTTGAAATCCATCCCAGAGCTTAATTATGACAGCAGTCATCCTTATTTCGAGCCCCTCACGGCATCCTTCATGAGAAAGATGTAAGGAGAGGAGAGTCAATATGAGAAATGGAACAGATGATGATCTCACGGAGGGTTTTCTCTTTTCCAGGCAGGTGGGAGGTGGGAAGAGTGGTGGTGTGTCAGTAAATAAGAGGGCTGCTGGCAGGAGCTTATCAAATAAACCCTCAGTTATTTGTTCACAGTCTGCCATAAACTAGTTATGAATATACTCTTTGTATTAACTGAGATAACAGCCATGTTCATTTTGACCCTTTGCATCAAGCTAAGCCGGGTAGCTGTCATTCCCGTCCCCCACCATGGGCAACCCAGGCTCCAGAACCTCCTTGGAATTGTCATGCACAGGGCCTGGGGTGCTGAGCACTGGAATATTTTCAGAACTTTTTCTTTGTAAATAAATTTGAACTTACAGAGCAGTTTTAACTGTAGACAGAGAAAGCACAGGGCCACTCCTGAGAAATTAGCTGTGCTATATAAAAAGCAGAGATACCGCTTTGCCAACAAAGGTCTTTATAGTCAAAGCTATGGTTTTTCCAGTAGTCATGTACAGATGTGAGAGCTGGACCATAAAGAAGGCTGAGTGCTAAAGAATTGACGCTTTTGAACTGTGGTGTTGGAGAAGACTCTTGAGAGTCCCTTGGACTGCAAGGGAATCAAAACAAGTTAATCCTAAAGGAAACCAACCCTGAATATTTATTGCAAGGACTGATGCTGAAGCTGAAACTTCAATACTTTGGCCACCTGAGGCGAAGACCCAATTCACTGGAAAAGACCCTGCTGCCAGAAAAGATTGAGGGCAGGAGGAGAAGGGGACAACAGAGGATGTGATGGTTGGATGGCATCACCGACTTGATGGATATGAGTTTGAACAAACTCTGGGAGATAGTGAAGGACAGGGAAGCCCGGTGTGCTGCAGTCCAAGAGGGTGCAAAGAGTCAGACACGACTGAGCGACTGAACAATAACAGCGACAACAAGACCTGCAAGACCACGCTCTTTCGGGCTCACCAGCCTTTCGTCCGGTGTCGGTCTGTGTCCCAGGGTCCGGGGCAGCAGCCCACACTGTATTTAGTTGCAGGGTCTCTTGGGTCTCCTCCCATCTGTGACCTTTCCTCAGGCTTTCCTGGTCGGTCGCGACCTCGACAGTTTTGAAGTGTACCTACCAGTTACCTTTTCAGGTGTCCGTTATTTTGATTTTGTCTGATATCTGGATGAATTAGAGCCAGGGATTTGGGAAAGAATGTCACCGAGATGATGGAGTCTTCTTGGTACCTTGTATCCTGAGGTGCAGGACATTAATGTCCTATTAGGTGATGGGACTTAATCAGAGTGGGATCTGCTAAGTCAGCAGCACGTAACCTATTCCACTTCTATGACTGGGTCCTGAGTTAGCAAAGGCGTTTAGCTAACCTTGTGTTAACTGCTAGTCCAGAAGACACAGTGTGGACGCTGCGTGTGTGTGCTGTGAGAAGTACTCGGTGCCTTAATCGTTGGCTGGGCCTCTGGTTTTCATGTCAGTGCTCTGTGATTTGTGGCCAGCATGACTGGATAGACGTCTAAACACATCTCTGATGAGGCTGTGGCTCTGCGGCCCACTGGCGAGTCAAGCCCTCACCCCGCTTTGCTGTGGTCTTAACTCTGGGGCCGAAGGGTCATCCGTTGCAGAGCTTTAGGCACAACAGCCTGCTTGAAGGAAGAAGCACTGCCCCAGTTACACCTCAGGAGTTGTCTCTTTTATCTGCATGTGTTAACATTTGTCTTTTTTCTTCTCGACCTGGTGAGGTGTAAAAATCAGAGAGCCTTATCATCACTCCACAAATTAAAAAAAGAGAAAACCAAAACACTTATGAACTGATGCTGAGGAAATTTCAGGTACTTGCCAGGGTGCTAGCGCCTTGGCAGTGCCACATCACTGATGGGACACAGGCTCCCTGGTGCTTAGTCCACTGGCCTGCCTGGACACTCCAGCCAAAGAGCCTGGGGCTGCCGCCGTCCAAAACAGTCCAGCTCGTAAGCAGGTGGCTTCTACTCCGAATTTGTTACCAAGTAATTGTGAAAGCCAAGTAACGTTAGTTAATCACACTGGCTTTTCCGCTTGGTCGTCGTCATTTCAGGAATAAAATATTCCTGGGGTTTACTTCTAATTTAATGCCAAGATGCAAATTGTGCCCCACCTGTTTCACCTGAGGTGTTATTTATGCCCAAATAACACCTCCTCGATGAGGGCCTATTGTGCATGTCTCCTCCTTCGGAAATTAAAGATAATAGTAGTCATCAGCAGCACACAAAGAAATTGCAGGGGTTGGAAAGGCGCAAAAATTATAACAGCTCAGGAAAAACCAGCATCAGGGCAAAGTGCTGTGGAAACACTGCAGAAGTCAAAAATTCTGACATCTCTGCACATTCACCACCAGAGGCCAGGATAACACAAATACTCCATAAACATGAACTTCATCCTACAAATACATACTGGCTACACAGAAGGCCAGAATCTAAAGCTAGAGGCAATTTTATATAACAGTAATCACAGCTAAAAATTTTTTTTGGTAGATTAATTTGTTAAGAACAGTTTTAGGCTCATAGCAATACTGAACAACGGGTGCAGAAATTTCCCATAGAACCTCTGCTCGCACCCTGATCCCCACAGGGTCCCCCCAACTGAAAAGGTACACTTGGTATGATTCATGAACCTGCACTGACATGTCATTATTGCCTGTGATTACATTGGGGTTCACACTTCATGCTGTGTATTCTGTGAGTCTGGATGCACATATAATGACGTGTACCCACCATTATAGTACCATACAGAGTAGGGTCACTGCCCTGAATAGCCTGTGTTCTGCCTACACATCCTTGTCTCCCCTTAACTCCCGGCAGTCACCCATCTTCTTCCTGTCTCCTTAGTTTTACCTCTTCCAGAGTGTCATATTGTTGCCTACTTGCAATTATACAGTGTGCAGACTTTTATGCTGAAGCTAAAGCTCCAGTCCTTTAGCCACCTGATGCAAAGACCCTGATGCTGGCAAAGACTGAAGGCAGGAGGCGAAGAGGGACGACAGAGGATGAGATGGTTGGATGGCATCACCGACTCGATGGACGTGAATTTGAGCAAGCTCCGGGAGATGGTGAAGGACAGGGAAGCCTGCAGTCCATAGGGCTGCAGAGTCGGACACGACTGAGTGAAAAACAGCAAGCCTTTTCAGATTGGCTTCTGAAACCCATTTAAGTTTCTTCTACATCTTTTCTTGATAGCTAATCTGTGTTTAGCACTGAGTAATATTCTGTTGTGTGACTATACTGCAGTTTTTGTTTTTTTTTTAAAGTCTACTCACCTTGACTTGTTGTTGCTCAGTCATGTCCGACTCTTAGGAGCCCCACAGATTGTAGCCCACCAGGCTCCCCTGTCCATGGCATTCTCCAGGCAAGAATACTGGAGTGGGTTGCCATGCCCTTCTCCAGGGGATCTTCCCGACCCAGGGATTGAACCTGGGTCTCCTGCATTGCAGGGAGATTCCTTACTGTCTGAGGCACCAGGGAGGCCCAGGTCCTCATTATTTACTATAAATTTTCAGCTCCTTTGGGTAAATGCCAAGGAATGCCATTGCTGGGTGGTACGGTAAGAGAATGTTCACCTTTGAAGAAACAGCCATAGTATATCCTCCACAGTGTCCTCTACTTTGCATTGCTGTTGTTTAGTCACTAAGTTATGTCTGACTCTTTTGTGACCCTGTGGACTATAGCCCCCACCCAGCCCAGGGCTCCTCTCTCCATGGGAAAAATACTGGAGTGGGTTGCCGTTTCCTTCTCCAAGGGATCTTCCCAACCCAGGCGTTGAACCTGCGGCTCCTGCCTTCTCAGGCAGATTCTTTACCACTGAGCCTCCAGGGAAGCCTCTCCACTCTCTACTTTGCATACCTCCTGCAACAGTAAAGAGGGTTCCCGTTGTTCTCACCCTCTCTAGCACCTGGTGTAGTCTGTGCTCTGGATTTTGGACTTTCAAACATGTGTGCAGTGGCGTCTCAATCTGCCGGAAGCTTCTGAGGGCTGACTATGCAGCAGACACTGGGCTAAGCACCGTAGATGAGGCTCTCATTTCATCCTTACAAGAATCCTATAAAGCAAGTGCTATGATTTCGTCTTCCCACCTCACAGAGAGGGAAGCAGTGGCTCACAGAAGATAGCATCACTTGCCCACAGCCCTGTAAATGATGAGTGTGTTCCAAGGAGCTCCCTGAGAATGTGAAACAGTTCATCCTGTGAGTGCTTCTGCATGCCTCCACAACCCCTTTTACAAGGGCATGGACTCCAGATCTCTGAAGGGCCCCCTGGAGGTCATGGCTGCTTAGGGACAGTAAGAGAACTGGTCCTTAGAGGCCTCCCTCTAGACCACCCCCAACTTCTAAGCCATCAGTCATGCCAGGACTAGCTTCCAAGATAATGTATGCAGTCCTTGACTTTATGCTTCCTTGGTGGCCCAGTGGTAAAAGAATTTGCTTGCCAATGCAGGAGATGCAGGTTTGATTCCTGGGCACAGAAGATCCCCTGGAGGAGGAAATGGCAGCCTGCTCCAGTATTCTTGCTTGGGAAATCCCATGGACAGAGGAGCCTGGCAGGGCTACAGTCTATGGGGTCACAAAGAACTGGACACAACTGAGAACGCATGCATACAGGCCTCGGTTTTATATAGAAGAATCCTGATATAGGCAGGCTATACGAAGATCCTCAAATCCAGTGCTTATTTTGAATGTACTTAATTTAACGCTGAGATTAGAGATGGAAGACCTCTCTTGAGTGCAACACATAAACTTAGTGTCGCCTTGCTATCTGCTTGAAATATACTCCCCGCCCTGCACGGGAACTCTAGGCCCAGATGAGCACCCTGTGCTATTACGGGACCTCCCTCCAAGGCTAATTGTCTTCTCAGGTGGTTTCCATCCCCAGCTCTATGCTACCCCGTGGTGTTTCTGATTTTTTCATATGTAATAGAGAATTCTTAGAACATTAGTTCCAACCCAATTCAATTTTAAAAAACAAATGTTAGACACAGAGTGATGTTTGTGGATTTATTTTCAATTTAGGTGGCTGTAATTCCCCAAATGTCAAGAATTATAAAGTTGCTCATTCAAATAAGGAAAATCATAAAAGCACTGACTGACTTTACAGATTTCTTATGAATGCTTTGGTGTGGTTGACAGGATGGAGATGATGTTCTTGCAAATATGAGAGCATGTCAAACTGCTGGCAGCGTTAGGGTGAAAGAGGCTAGTGTGGGCCTTGAGAGCGTTAGGTGCTGTGATAGTGATGCTGGGAGTGGGTTCTGTGGGACGCCGGGGCCCTGGAGGCCAACTCGAGGGACCCCGGAACCTGCCTGAGCCATAGGGTTCCCGGAGCAGCAGGGGAGCTGAGCAGGGGGTGGGGACGTGCTGGTGCAGGGCTGGGGGTTGGGGGCCCAAGTCATCTCCACACTAGGACTTGCTTTAGCTGCACTCTCCTGCTTGCTATTCATGGGTACAAACTCCTTCACAGTGAGATCAGTAGTAAGAATGCTGGTTCGTATGCAGAGATGCTCAGTTGCTCTGTTGTGCCCAACACTTTGCAATCCCATGCACTGCAGCCCACCAGGCTCCACTGTCCGTGGGATTCTCCAGGCAAGAAGACTGGAGTGGCTTGACATTTCTTCCTCCAGGAGATCTTCCCAACTCAGGGATCGAACCTGTGTCTCTTGCGGCTCCTGCCCTGACAGGCGGGCTCTTTACCGCTGAGCCATCAGGGAAGCTGGCAGCGACGTCTTGAGGTGTCAGAATCCTGAGCGCACTCTGGAAACTGGTGCAGAGGATGAGGAGGTCCCTGATGGGGTCTGCAGCAGGATTGGATCTGCAGGGGAATTTTAGAATCCGGGATCCGTGGAGAATGGGGAGCCTGGGGTGAAATGACTGTGGGGACTTGAGCCCAGAAGAGAGTCTCAGCTGTTCAGGCAGACTCTGAGAGCCCAGCCAAGCCACTGGCACATGGAGGGCAGCAAAGGATGGGTTTAGATACATCATGGGTGTGAGAAGTGAGGGGAGAGGAGTCCAGGATGGCTCATCCTCTCAAACGTACGTGAACCAAGCCCTGCGTTCCCTCTGAGCGGGGAACAGAACTTACTGTTGGGAGAACTCCATAGAAACTCAAAGACCCTGAAGTGACGGTGCTTTTGCTTCATGTTTCCGATGGGCTCGGCTTCCCAGCTGAGTCTCACCTGTTTATTTTTCTCTCTTCTTTATCTGACCATGAGCACTTTGGTCTCCAGGAGTTTTCTTTTTGCCTTTGTATTTAATGTTTGTTTCACGTGGCATAAAGAGTGGGTGCTATATACATGCCGTTTTCTGACTGATTAGGATCCCAAAAAAGACCCCAGAGCTGTTTAAGAGGCTGCATGGATGTACTCTGTTGATTGAAACATTTTGGAGCGACCTGTAGCCCACCTGAGTCAGCACTGATTTCTAATTTCTTTGCTCCTGGCAAATTCACGTCATCCCCAGCATCCTGTCCTAAACAGTCAAAATGCTCCTTTTCAGTTTGTTTGGAGTGCTCCGAAAGCAGAAGTGTTACATATGACCAGCACGGCAGGCGGTGTGACTTTGGCGGTCAATATCAGAACACCTTGAAACTGAAATGCGCGGTAGCTGTAGCTCATGGCCAAACTAGTCAAGGAAGCCTTTGCTAGTCTGGCTGCCAGTGCGGTGTCGCTGTTCTCAGCACGCGGCTTGTGCAGTCAGAACACCAGCGATTCTCCAGCAGAGAAAGGCACCGAGACAGAGGACCCCAGACTGATGGGTGAGAGTGAGTTGCAGGGATTACAACGGGCAAAAAGATCTTCAGGGATGCTGCACACTGGGTAAAGGAGAGTAGAATTGTTTGGGGTGGGAGGAAGGAGTAAAAAGGAATGGAATTCCATCCGTTCACAGTGAGAACTAGCTCTGGGGGCTTCTTTAGAAGAAATTGAACTCACCCCCTTGAAATCTTAAAATAGAGGCTGTAACTTGCAAAATCGCCACTAGAGGGCTCGCTTCATCTATAATGAAAATTTTCCCTCGGAAACCCAGTATCTTTCCAAAAGGCTGTTGAGCGTGTCTGGAAGGGTGGTGGGAACTGGGGTGGGGGCGGGGAGGACCAGGGCAGCCGGAGACAGCAGAGTTCTGTCCTTGTGTGTGCCTCAGTGTGAAGTCCCCGCGGCTTAAGAGGCTAGTTTTTCCTGATTGTTGTAGCCTCAGTACTCACAGCACAAATTCCAGGGACGAACTGCTGCTGCTGCTGCTGCTAAGTCGCATCAGTCGTGTCCGACTCTGTGCGACCCCATAGACGGCAGCCCACAAGGCTCTCCCGTCCTTGGGATTCTCTAGGCAAGAACACTGGAGTGGGTTGCCATTTCCTTCTCCAATGCATGAAAGTGAAAAGTGAAAGTGAAGTCGTGTCCGACCCTCAGCGACCCCATGGACTGCAGCCTTCCAGGCTCCTCTGTCCATGGGATTTTCCAGGCAAGAGTACTGGAGTGGGGTGCCATCGCCTTCTCTGCAGGGAGGAACTAAAGGCTGTTTATTCCAATATGACCCTTCTGTGTGTGTGTGTGTTGGCAGAGGGGAATGGGGGCAGTCCAGACCTGGTGACTGCTCCTGTCCCCCTAAGATGGGGCAGGGACCAAGTTGGCCACACGTATCTTTCTCAATCTTTCTGAGTTGTGTTTAATCACTCAGTCATGCACGACTCTTTGTGACCCGGTGGACTGTAGCCCGCCAGGCTCCTCTGTCCATGGAGCGGGTTGCCATTTCCTTCTCCAGGAGATTTTCCTAACCCAGGGATTGAACCCAGGTCTCCTATATTACAGGTAGATTCTTGACCATCTGAGCCACCTGGGAAGCCCGCTTTCTGAGCTGGGAAGATGCTATTTGGGCACAAAGAATAGGGTTAGTGTCCCGGCCATCTCAGCATCACACAGAGGCTGACTTAGAGAGCTAAAGGATAAAAGCAAAGGTGGGAGAGAGGTGATTTAAAAAAAAAGAATGTTTGACAGACAAAGTAAAATTCCAATTTCTTTCACAGAAAGCAAACTATTCCCAGAAAGAAGTGAATTCCCAACAACAGGGGGAGTCAGAGCCCAAATAAGAGCTCCAGCTGTAGGCACACTCTGTGGGTAATCACTCAGTCCTTTCTAACATTTTCCAGATCTGCCACCACAGGAACTGCGTAACTGACAAATCTACAACTCACATGAAATTTAAGTGGTTTCCCCCATCACCTCTTGCAGTTAAAAATACACCACATAAATTGGGATCCTGCCTAGTGAAATATGCAGCGACGCTGTTGTCTGCTGTGTATTTCTAAAACATTTTGGCACTTTCCGCAGAAGTCATCTTCTCAGTTATGCCGAGGGACTTCTTTTTTCCAGTTTCACTTTGTTGTTAAGTACAGTATCCCGGGGACCCCAGGATGGTGTGACGGAGGGGACTGATGTCTGCACACAGTGGCCAGGGAGAGAGCTGCACAAGGACACACGGGTGTGTCCTCTCCAGTTGCCAGTCTTGGGGTGGGGGAGGGGTGGGTGGTGGTCCTGCAGCTTTGGGACCTGGCTGGAACCCGCCCAGCTCAGAGGGCACTGGAATGTGGGTGTGAATCATCATCCCCTCACCTGATGAGCAGCAGCTGCTGGAGGAGGGGGGAGACCCCGCCCCTTTCCTGCCCCTACCAAGGCCCAGCAGGACCTCTCATGGGAGGAAGGTGGGACTGAGCCATGAATTCTTCCCAGCAGGGGTCACTGTAGAATTATTGAACTAGGGAGAGGAAAAGCAGCTGCATGTTAGCTAGCTGAGCTGCCAATCAAAGACCTTGAACCATAACTGTACCCAGGCCACGCGGCAGTGACTCGAAGGAATTAGAAACACCGCCTCCGCTGACTCTGAGGCTGGGAATCTGCAGGGACTGCTGCCTTTGATCTCTTTAGTTCTCCTGGATTTTTAAGTGTTAAGAAACACAGTCGTCCACAGGGACACTAACACGGTAGATGCCTACATTTCCCAGGGTCTGTAACTGTGTTCCTCCTATTTGCTGATTGTCCATATACATATTTTGTTTCTTAATGGGAAGGGGTGATGCTGTTATGGGCTTCCCAGATAGCACTAGTGGTAAAGAACCTGCCTGCCAATGCAGGAGATGTAAGAGACTCAGGTTCCACCTCTGGGTCAGGAAGCTCCCCTGGAAGAGGGCATGGCAGCCCGTTCCAGTATTCTTGCCTAGATAATCCCACAGAGAGGCTGGTGGGCTAGAGTCCACAGGGTCCCAAAGAGTCAGACATGACTGAAGCGACTTAGCATGCACGCACAAAGATGTTATAGAGAGAACTCAGGAATTCAAAGTCTGGGTTCAGATTCTTGCTTCTCCACCCGACATGTGTGTTACTTTGGACAATTTACATAATTTAGAGCTTTGAGGCTCAGTTCCATGACAGGGTAATTGCGAAGGTTAAATAAGATAATATTCATGAAGGCATTCGTATGGTTAGTTACATCTGAATCCAGATGCATTTCTGAGATACTGTTTAGATTTCATTATTATCTTAATACTTTAATTTCATTTTGAATAGATTCTGTTCATACGTTATTACCCATGTATAAATTACAACCTCTGGGATGATAACATGCTTTGCTTATCTGGGTCCAAAAGCCTGCTGACGGTCTCTGCTCTGAAGTCCTGCTCGACACCAATGTAAGATCATTATCTCTATGGGTCAGTGTCCTTTCTGTCCTCTCTGTTCCGTGTGATGGTGCTGTCCCCTTTCCCTGACCTTGAACTGTGGGAACCACCTCAACTTCTCAGTCACGGTCCTCCATTCCCAAACACATCCCTAAAGGGTCAGTGGCACCGTCTCTTGTCTGCTGCTTTTTTTTTTGCATTGCTTGTTGGCAGGGTGACTGGTCCGGCTTCCTGGCTCAGAGACTCTGAGTTGCTGGGGAGCACTCCCCAAACCCCAGTTCCAGCTGCCCGCGCCCGATCCATGTCTTCAGAGTTGCCGAGTACAGGGGTCCAAGAGGACATGACGGTGCCATACACTCCGGATTTTGTTGGGGACCACTGTCACATACACCTCTGACCTCGAGTCTGTCCTACCTTTAAATCCAAAGGGTCCAAAGGGTGCACCACTCATAGCATGTCCTTCGTAAAGACGTATTTTTATCTTGTTCCTTCCCTTCTATGCATCTGTGTGTTCCGTAGAGAATGGACTTAACGTCATAGTCAGGTGACGTCATCATGTAGCAAAGCACCTGGTACCTGGTCCTCGCTTACTTACAATAGATACCTCTCCATGGTCCCGAGTCACAACCATCTCCTTGTCTGGGGACGATCCTGATACACAGGAGGGCCACTGGCACTGCCCCTTGGCTGCAGCTGCTGATGCAGAGAGCAGGTTTCTGGTTCAGTGGGTGCAGAAAGATGCTGCTGCCAAGAAGAGTGTCTGAGACACAGACCTATCGAGGTCTGATGTCATGGCCTCTGAGTCCCATGAATGACAGCCCATCCCTTAAGACGCTGAGGCTTCCAGACACAGCTGGGTTCTGTCCCCCTGAGCCTCAGTTGCTCAGGTCAGGCCCTTATGGGACACCCTGGCATCCCCCAATCATGTCTTCGTCATGTCCGACTCTTTGCAACCCCATGGATTGTATCCAGCCAGGCTCCTAGGTCCATGGGATTCTCCAGACAGGAATACTTGGAGTGGAGTGCCATTTCCTCCTCCAGGGGATCTTCCAACCCAGGGAGCGAACCCTAGTGTCCTGCGGCCCCTGAACTGGCAGGTGGATTCTTTACTACTGAGCCACCTGGAAAATCCCCCAGTAACTACTCTTTTTTCTCCTTCTTATTCAAGTCATTCAGAGTCAATCTCTCTTGTTAGCAAATTGACAGAGCACAATCTGATACATTATTGGAGATTTAATCTGTTAATGATATAGTTCCAATCACACTATTTCACACAATCCCTTGAGAAATCTCTTCTTTAAAATTAAAGAGTTCTCCTAATAAATTTCACTCTTTATGTGGAATTTCCAGTTACTCGTCTCCTGAAGCCTTTCTGTCCCAATCCCTTCTGAAACTTCTTCAGTAGTTGATAGTAACCCACTCTCCACTCTCTCCCACCATTGCTGGTATAAACCAGCACTGAACAAGAATTACCTTGGGGTGTAATGGCCATTTATCATTTAATTTGTCAATAATGCACCTTCCCAATTAGTTGCAAGTCACTTGAAGTGTGTGTGCTAAGTGCTAAGTTGCTTCAGTCATGTCCAGCTCTTTGGGACCCTACAGACTGTAGGCTCCTCTGTCCATGGGCAAGAATATGGGAGTGGGTTGCCATTTCCTTCAGCAGAGAACAAATCTTGAATTTGTTTTAAACTGTTTTTCTCTTTAATGCCTAAATGCTTCCCTATCACTTTTATTCCTAATGCTTATTGTTCAACTGTTTCTCCCGTACCATATCATGTCTTGTAAAGGTTTCTTGAATGAATGGAGGAAATGCATACCTGCTTATACATATAATTAAAGGGAGCTGGGGATTATAATATTTGTTTTTCCAAAAATGCTTCCAATTATCCACTCCCTCAACAGTTCACATGCAGCAGGGAAATGCAATGTTCCCTCTGCAGCACGTCCGCTTTGTAATTGCTCCTGTCAGGGTGATTAATGGATGGCGCTTTGTGACCAGGAACCTCCATGCTGACCCAGTGGTCAGCAGAGGCCACTGGTCTCAGATATTTCTATCCATACATGGTTTTTTTTTTTTTTAAAAAAAAAGAAGAAGAAAAGAAAAAGAAATGACAGCTTTAGAAAATAAGAAAGGTCGCATTACGGCACATTTGCATACTGATTCCCGGAGCCTGTCCCGAGCTAATTGTATCCAGGCCAGAGCCTCCAGACTGAAACCAGGCCACTGCCCCGGGCCAAAGGTGCTTTCTAACCAGGGCTGCCTTCTGCTGGCATCTCAGGCTGAGGCTCTGCCCTGGTCCAGCCATGGCCAGGGATGGGAAGCTACAGAGCGTGAGGGAAATAGGGGTCCCCCACTCCTCTGGCATTGACTTGGTGTCCAGTTGTCCAATGTGGGGGCTTCAGTGGTGGCTCAGCGGTAAACAATTTGCCTGCAATTCGGGAGACCTGGGTTCAATCCCTGGGTCAGGAAGATCCCTGGAGGAGGAAATGGCAACCCACTCCAGTGTTCTTGCCTGGAAAATCCCAAGGACAGAGGAGCCTGATGGGCTACAGTCCATGGGGTCACAGAGTCGGACACAAGTGAAGCGAGTAAACACCTCCCCCCCAACGTGAAAGGGCACTTCACCCAGACAGGTACACCCTCATGCTGCTGCTGTGAGTGGCCTTGTTCCCCTTCTTCCCAAACCCCAAAGCTGTTCTTGCCTACAGCTGCCCCCTGGTCACTTGGTGGAGAGTGACAACTCTACCCCGAGGGGGTAAACAGAAGCGGCTGGAGTGAAGGGCCGAAGCTGCCTACGTCCTCAGAGCAGAGAAGCTGTGGTTTTAGAGGGTGATATTCAGAGACCTCGCTCCTTGGGAAGGTCTGAGGGCTGTCATCCCATGCTGTCCCACCTTCCTGCTGGTCAGGGTTCCTGGTCCTTGAAAGCTGCTCGTCCTATCGAAGCCATGCGCGTGTCCCAGGGTAAGCGACTCAGTGATGGTGTGTGGGATTACGCATGTACAGTGGATGTTCCTACTTAACCCTCAGCACAACCATACAAGGGACTCTTATCAATCCCGTTTTGCAGGAATGGAAACTCAGGCACAGAGAAGTTAAGTAACTTGTCCAAAGTTGCACAGCTTCTATTCTTAGAAGAATAACAAGAGTACTCCTGTAAGTACTCTTCCTAATTAATTCTTTCCTTGTAATCATAGAGGGCTTCCCTGGTGGCTCAGTGGTAAAGAATCCACCTGCAATGCAGGATATGCAAGAGATACAGGTTTGATCCCTGGGTCGGGAAGAATCCCCTGGAGAAGGAAAGGGGAACCCACTCCAGTATTCTTGCCTGGGAAATCCCATGGACAGAGGAGCCTGGTGGGCTACAGTCCACGGGGTCACAAAGAGTCGGACACGACTGAGATACTTAGCACGCCACTTGTACAACGTGCAAGCGCACAGGAGGAGCGCTGAACAGAAGGCAAGACTTCTCAGTTGCAACTGAGTCTGGGAGGAGTGGCATCCATTGTGGAATCACCAATAAGTGTCGAAAACCCCAAAGACACTGGGGATGGTTGGGGGACTTCACCTTCTCAGAAGCAAAGGCCAGCTTGGAGGCATAGAAACACTTCTTCAGGCGCTGACGGTGAAGCTGAGACTCAGAGAAGACGCGGGAGCTGGAGGGAGCCGAGCGGGAAGTGGATGTCCAGGAAGAGGGGCGGGAAGGTGCAGAGCCTGGAATCAGGAGGACCGGTTGGTGGGGAAGGGGAGGGTCAGGGCCCTGATGGGGCGGAGCGAGCACTTGGGCGGAGCCCTGGGGGAGGGGCCTTCTTTCTCTCTGAGCACCCGGTGGTGTAGACTTGCCCCGATCCTCCCAGCAAGGGCACGGCTTCTGCCCATTTTAAGACCGAGGAAACCAAGAGATGAAATCCATTGCTCTGCTCAGCATCTTGGTAATAGCCAGGCTGGCACCTGCCCTCTGGGTGCTCACAAGTCTATTCTGGTGGTTTTTTTTTTTGGCTCTGCTGGGTCTTCATTGCTGCGTGGCTTTTCTCTATTGCAGTGAGTGGGGACTGCTGTCTAACTGTGGCTCCCGGACTCAAGGGCACAGGCCCAATAGTTGTGGCACACGGGCTTAGTTGCTCCGCAGCATGTGGGATCTTCTCGGACCAGGGATTGAACCCGTGTCCCCTGCGCTGGCAGGCCAGTTCTTTACCACTGATCCACCAGGGACGCTCCATCCGGCAAGTTTATGATCAGAGGCAGAGACTTTTCTGAAAGCTGTGAAGCAAAACCAATCTCCTCTCTTAAACTGAGGGAAATTGAAATATATTCAATGATTTTTGGCATCTTTTAATCACTGGAAGTGATATTGATTCAGAAACAAAATACTTTATTAATAAGGAGAGTTACTATGACACTGCTTATATTTGGTATTTTATACTTTATTTATAAGGAGATTGATGAGATACTTTATTATTAAGGAGAGTTACTATGACTCTGGTTATATTTGGTATGTTTACTTATGTTCCACACACTGCCAACCTCAAGAAAAATAAAACAAAGCACCCACACTAAGAAATGTGTTTGGAGAAAAATATTTTTGTAGCTATTTTTTAAGTGAAATTTAAGAGGAAAGAAATCAGTGTAAAAAAATTCCTTTGTTATCTTTCTACCTGTTTGGAAAAATTTCCTTCTCCTTCAAGCCTCTTACCTTTTGTAAACCAATGGTTGCTCTGTGTTACAGTCCTTGTTCTTATGAAATTTAAACCAGAAAAAAATCAAAACTGACCTGACGCCCAATTTAATTGGAATGCTCTGGTTTGTTGTAATTCCTGTAGGAGTAGACGAGGCCTTATTGTGAGGGCGCAGCAATAAAAAAGTTGAAGGCAAAGTGGAATTTGAGTACAAATTTGACTAATTTGACTTTTGAGTTCAGATACTATGTTGTAGGGCTTCACTCAAGTAGTAAAGACTCTGCCTGCCGGTGCAGGAGACACGGGTTCATTCCCTGGGTTGGGAAGATCCCCGGGAGGAGGGCATGTCAACCCACTCTAGTATTCTTGCCTGGAGAATTCCATGGACAGAGGAGCCTGGCGGGCTGCAGTCCATGGGGTCGCAAAGGGTTGGACACGACTGAAGTGACTTAACACAGGTAACATATATGTATATAACTCAAAGTTATTGATATTTTTCCTGTAAATTAGCAGGTTTTTGAAATGAATTTTTATTGAAGTTACTTTCAAACCTATAAACATAAGGGAATAACCCTGGATTCTAGGCACCAACGTTCTCCCAATCTCCTTTTATCTGCTCCCAACCCTGCTTTTTCTCTGAACTATTTTAAAACAAATCCTCCATACTGTATTATGTCACTGATGGATACTGCCTATCTATAAGTTAAAGCACCCCTCTTTTACGAATAAACCTCAATATTCTTATCAGCACAATGAGTCATGATTCTTTAATATCATCTGACAAACAGGCTATAACCCGTTTTCCCCATTTGGCTCAGAAAATGTCTTGTTACAGTTGATCTGTTTGACTCAGGATTCAATGTGCCTATCCAGTGCATTTCATAGGTGTGTGTGGGGTGGGGTGGAGTGGGGGGATCTGAGTTCCCTGACCAGGAATTGAACCTGTGCCCCCGTGGAAGCCTGGAGTCCTACCCACTGGACCACCAGGGAGGTCCTCATCAGTATATCTCTTACCTGCCCTTCAGAGCAGCTCCCCTACTCCTCCCTGCTTCCATACAAACTCCATTCCATTCTTTTTTTCTTCCTCCCACTAACAAGTTGAAAAGAGTGAATTATTTGTCCTGAAGATCCAGGGTTCTGACTTTGGCTGGTCGAATCCTCCATTTGGCTGTAAACTGATGATAGATCTGCGACCTGGCTAGATTCTGATCGTTAGCAGGAAATCATCAGAGGGTTTTTAATTTTTTTAATTAAGTCTCTCCCAGGAATGACCACCTGGTGGCAGTGTTGGGAACAACATCTCCTAGGGAGCTTCTCCACATTGTTAAAGGGACCTTGCCCTGCCTCGGTCTTGATTTTCTGCATTTTCTGGGTGTCCACCAGACACAGTACCACGTGCATGAGCAAAATGAATAGCTCTAGGCCAGCTGGCAGCTCCTTATGCAAAACCCCTTTCCTTGGGGTCCACTCAGTGCCAGTGCCTATCGTGAGGGTGACCAACAAGATCTGACCAGGCTGGTTTGCCTGCCTTGTCATAGAAATCACCAGTGCTCCTCCTGATTAGTTCAAAGTGTAAGAAAGTTTTTTGGTTGGAGGCTGAAGGTTTTTAATTTGAGTTGAAAGAAGCAATAAGACATTTGGGATGTTTTAGATAATTTGATAGGAAATTAAGGCAGCCACTTCCCTGGTGGTTCAGACGGTAAAGAATCTGCCTGCTAATGCAGGAGACACAGGAGATGTGGGATCATAGGAGATCATCATAGATGATCCCTGGGTTGGGAAGATCCCCTGGAGGAGGGCATGGCAACCCACTTCGGTATTCTTGCCTGGAGAATCCCTTGGACAGAGGAGCCTGGTGGGCTACAGGCCATGGAATCGCAAAGAATAGAGCATGACTGAAGGTCTAAAACACACACACAAAGGCAGCCCAAGGTGTTTATCTCAGCCACCATCACCTTACCCGACTTCCCATTTTCCCAGAAAGAGAAAAATGGACTTTGTTGGTTTCACCTTCAGTTAGCAGATGGCTTCAGGGAAGCAAGAAGTGCTTATAGTTCTTCATGCTAATGTTAGGTGCCTCCTGGACAGGTCAACGTCTTTCCAAAATTGCTGCATCAGAGACCAGGAACAGAAACTGGCACAGCACAGGGAATGACAGTGTTCACCGGAAGGGGCTCTCCGTTAAGGCTCTGGCACCAGATTACGGATTTGTACTTTGTTGTCGCTATTCAGCTGCTAAGTCGTGCCTGACTCTTTGTGACCCCACGAACTGCAGCCAGCCAGGCTTCCCTGTCCTTCACTACCTACTGGAGTTTGCTCAGACTCATGTCCATTGAGTTGGTGACGCTATCCAACCATCTCATCCTCTGTTGTCCCCCTCTCCTCCCACCCTCAGTCTTTCCCAGAATCAGGGTCTTTTCCAGTGTGTCAGCTCTTCACATCAAGTGACCAAAGTACTGGAGCTTCAGCTTCAGCATTAGTCCTTCCAATGAATATTCAGGGTTGATTGCCTTTAGGATTGACTGGTTTGATCTTCTTGCAGTCCAAGGGACTCTCAATAGTGTTCTCCAGCACCACAGATGGAAAACATTAATACTTAACCTCAGTTTATTCACCGATAGAGTGTGATCCCCTATCTGTAAGTGACAGTTTGAGGATTAAAGGAGTCATCAGTGTACCTGTTAATTTACAATAACACACAAGCAAACAAGCTCAATTCCACCGGATCTTCAGAGTGGGAGTTTGGTGAATTTGGGGCCCTTTACAAATCTGAATGACCACATTGAATGAGCTGCCTGACGTTCAGATGGTAGCATGGGGCAGTATTGGAACTACTGCAAAATAAATAAACGAGGAGAAGGTAATTCACAAGTAGTGATGGCACACACTCAGCTCCTGCACCGGATATCTACAATTGATTCGTTAGTTACAACTGGCTAAGAGCTATTTTACCTGGAATATTTCCTTCCTTATAATTTAAAAGTAAACCTTCAGCCAAGGCAAGTAACTTAAATGTCAAAGGATTTTTGATTCCTGAGGTTCTGACTTCTCTCTGCGTCTCTCTGGCTGGATATTCCCTGTGCTTTCGAGCATCTTTGCTGCCGAGGTCAGCTCGCTAAAACGATTTATTTTCTTAATGATTTTGAGTGCATTATTTAGAGCATTTAAACTGCTTTTAGGGAAATTACTGACAAGCATATATAAACTCAGACCCAGGTCACGGTGAAGAAGAGAAAGAGAAAGAAGAAAAGCACTCTTGTTGGACATCCAAAAACCATAATTATGGTCATAAATAATCATATGCTTCTCTAATAAATTGTTGGATGTGAAGCCAATATAACTTGTACGAGATCATTTAAAACATTTACTGAAGTTAAAAAAAAAAGTAATCATATGGTTCTTTCTGTCACATCTTGGGTTTGAACTGATTTATTTGATGATACACCGATGATGAGAAGAAAACAGGAATATTTAAGGAATTAATGATAGAGTGCCATGAGAACTCTGCCAACCACATACAAAACGAAGCCAAAATATTAGCTGTATAAAACATGTTTATATACATTCAGAATTTTAATGAGATTCCTCTGATATGTTACAAATTAAATGCCAAATTGATCTGTGCTTAAGCACAGATCACACAGGTATTAAAAAGAATTTAGGTAATATGTGTAGGTGCAGATTTAAAAGTTCGTATTTAGGAAATTTTAGGAAAAATGCCTTCCTCAGTTTGAACAGGTAAAAAATTCTTAGAGATTATTCTGTTTGTATCCATTGAAAAACAAAAGCTGAGAAATTTTATGGTTAGCTGAGAAAAACTGTGGTAGTTTTTTTCCATAGATCCCTTGGCCCCATTTAGAGTATTGCTGGATGACTCTCATTTCTACACTGTAATTTCCAGCTTATCCTAAATATAGACACTGGATTTGAGCCATCCTAATTAAACTGTGAAATTCTTTTGTCGTGAGGGCTGATGCTTCTGAAATCAATTTCAAGGCTTACACAAGCAGTGTATGTCACCTTCCTGGTTTTCTTTCACTTTATGAATTTATCTAGAAATAATAAACTGCAAATAATATTTTAGTGGCAAATCTATGCCATCTTTTTGGTCCAGGCTGTATTTTTAAAAAAATATCGTTATCAACTTGCTTCTGTGTAATAGAGATTGAATTCCCTTTTTCCAGTTTCCCACTCTAAAGTAACTCCCCTCTTTCTACACAAAGTTTAAGTCTTTATGTAATAAGCCAAGAAAGTAAGCTAAAACGGTTTTGCCTAAGGCTACCTAGAAAAACAAGTATGGTATCCTTCTGTTGTTATACAAAATCCATGTCTTTTCTTGACACACAGCTGTTAGAGATAATGGGATTTTCACTAAGGGAATAGAGGTGAGAATCAAACACAAAATTTCAGCTCAGATCAACTCATGGGATAAGGCAGCAGGCCTGGTACAGAATCTGGCTCAGGAGTGCCGGTGGTTCCCAAGCCTTCCTGGGAGCTGGCCCCCAGCCTAGAGCTGCGCCCAGGAACTGTCTGGGGCTGTACAGTTCTCCTTCTGGGTTAGCGTGTAGACCCCTCCCTAAGGGAGGGCACCCTCAGCCTCGCCCCAACTCCTTCTACCTTGGCGAGCTCCGAGCTGCAGTCACAGGACTGGGATTGTTGGAGACCAGGTTTCCTCAGCTACAGCATGGAGCAAAGCAGGAAATACAGGAGGCAGTAACAGTTCTGTAAGAAGATTGCAAACCATTTGTTTTTATTCGCCTGTGCTGGTTCTTAGGGGCTTCGTAGGGGGCTCAGTGTCAAAGGCGTCACCGAGAGTCCAACGCAACTGAGCACACGTGCGTGCCAGGCCTTAGTTGTGGCGTGTGGGAAGCTAGTTCCCTGACCACGGATTGCACCCAGGGCCCCTGCATTTCGAGTGTGGAGTCTTAGCCACTGGACCACCAGGGAAGTCCCGCAAATCATTTTAAATGTCTCTGGGGTGCAGTCTGAGTGCAAGTTTAAATGGACTCAGATTTGTTCTTGGACTTCAGCTTCCAGAATGTCATTTTACTAGAAGAAGTCTTCCTGATGGTGCTGAGGTATTGGTAGTATGTTTGTTGTTTAAATTGCCTTTGAAAGGCAGAAATACTTGGAATCGTGGGCTTGTTCTAGGGCTTCTGGGGTCAGAGAGCAAAAACCAAGCACTCTGTGAGCTGAAGTGGGCCTCACAGTGTTTCTCAATCCTAGAAAGCCACCTTAGGGCTTTTGAAATAGACAGAACCTAGTCCCACCTCAGACCAACTGAGTCATTTTCTTTGGGGAGGGAAGCAATGTATGCTCCTGCTGCTGCTAAGTCGCTTCAGTCGTGTCCAACTCTGTATGACCCCATGGACTGAAGCCTACCAGGCTCCTCCGTCCATGGGATTTTCCAGACAAGAGTGCTGGAGTGGGTTGCCTTTGCCTTCTCCGGCCATGTATGCTGCTGCTGCTGCTAAATCACATCAGTCGTGTCCGACTCTCTGCGACCCCATAGACAGCAGCGCAATGCATGAGTCTATTTTAAAAGCTCCCAGGGCACTCTAAGGGCTATCCCAGGTGGTGCTAGTGGTAAAGAACCTGCCTCCTGATGCAGGAGGTGCAAGAGATGTGTGTCCATTCCCTGGAGAAGGACATGGCAAGCCGCTCCAGTATTCTTGCCTGGAGAATCCCATGGACACAGGAGCCTGGTGGGCTACAGTCCCTGGGATCACAAAGAGTCAGACACACACACACACACACACACACAGAGGACTCTAACTTGTCCCCGAGTACTGACCAGAGTGGAGATTCCAAATCCTGATGTTGTCAGCAGACCATGGAGGTGTCCTGGGGATTTCCTGGAGAGTTGCAAAAATTTAAATATTAGTGTTAATATGCTTTATTTAAAACCAAGTTATAATTCTAGAGAGCTATCTTAGAAGGTAGAAGAAGCCAGAAGGATGCAACGAGAGGTAAAATAAATAAGTTACACAACAGGATGGTCGCAAATTTAGTTTTCTCTGTGTTGGTCTAAGTTATAAAGAACCAAAATAAAGGGAAATGGGGGTTAAGATATGGAAATCCCATTTTTTTCAATTGTAGTAGTAGTAGTGTCAGTCACTCAGTTGTGTCCGACTCTTCTTGAGCCCGTGGACTGTGGCCCTCCAAGCTCCTCTGTCCATTGGATTTTCCAGGCAAGAATACTGGAGTGGGTTGCCATGCCCTTCTCCAGGGGATCTTCCCAGCCCTGGGATCGAACCCAGGTCTCCTGCATTGCAGGCAGATTCTTTAACGTCTGAGCCACTAGGGAAGCCCCTAAGAATACTGGAATGGGTTTCCATGCCCTCTTCTACTTCTGGGTCATGTCATTTTCTGGACCACTGGAGCAGCCAGCCTCCATGGACCTAAGCCTGCCAGAGGACAGATATGGCAGCTGGCACCACACACAGGCTCAGAGGTCCAAAGGCTCCCAGCATGAGGGACCCATTCCAAGGTCCGGTCCAAGGTTTAGCTGTTGCTAGGGTAACTTCCATCAGGGGAAGGCAGGGGCACCAATCCAGAGTAGGGCATGAGTGGACACTGTCAGTAATCAGTGCTTCTCAGATTATTTGCTGTGAATGACGTGTTTTAAAAATTTTCATTGACTCCTGGGCTGCTGGCTCAACAAGTCCTGCTGTACCAGGCTGCCATGAGCCTGGTCACGTGTAACTCATGCCTGAGCTTAGCAACTCCAGATTCGGCCAAACCCCATCCAGCTGAGGAGACCCTGACCACACAGCTGGAGCTCATGGAGATGCCAAGTTGCCCCACAGGTCTCCGGATGCTGGCTTTCAACTTTCTGTCCTTCTCTCCCTGTGAACTGGAGACAGATAGCAAACCAGGATGCCTGCAGACAACTCTGAGTATAGATTACTCTAGATCAGATCCTACTGTTACGGCTTCATACTTCCCTTTATTATGTATGTCATATATCATAAGAAGCAGAGAGAGCAGTTTATCAGAGGCTCAGCAAAACCAGAATAGTATCTAATGTTCAGTTCAGTCGCTCAGTCGTGTCCGACTCTTTGTGACCCCATGAACCACACAGCACACCAGGCCTCCCTGTCCATCATCTACTCCCAGAGTTCACCCAAACTCATGTCCATTGAGTCAGTGATGCCTTCCAACCATCTCATCCTTTGTCGTTCACTTCTCCTCCTGCCCTCAATCTTTCCTAGCATCAGGGACTTTGCAAATGAGTCAGCTCTTCACATCGGGTAGCCAAAGTATTGGAGTTTCAACTTCAGCCTCAGTCCTGAGTGTTCATTGGAAGGAACTGTAATTCTAAGCAAACCGTAACTATGAATCTTGTGTTTCTGTATCAATATGTAGAAATAGAAACAGAAGAACTACCACTTTTAAAGTGAGTCATAAATGCGATGTCATATAATAAACACGTGCAATTAGAAGTTACTCACAAATGTTAGCTCCGGTCCCTTTGTCTCTGTACGATCCAGTGAGCTTCCTACTGATGTTTTAGTAATGACATCAGCATCTATTTTGTGTTTTGAGATTAAAGGAAGGGCAGAGGTCCAAAAAATTGGCACTGGCTTTTGGCCATCTTTTCTCCAAAGGATAACTAATGGTTCATAAGGCAGAAGCTGAAAACGGGAGAGACTGAACATTGCTTCTGCCAGTATCTAGGACCGAAGACACCAAGACTGGCATCCAGGGCCTGTTAAAAGAGGGCTTTTGCTCTGATGAACCACCTCAGCCTAGGGTTGAAGCTCCCAAGTGTTGTATCACATGCATGCCCTCTCAGTCGTGTCCTAGTATTTTCAGCCTCATGCACTGTAGCCCACCAGGCTCCTCTGTCCATGGGATTCTCCAGGCAAGAATACTGGAGTGGGTTGCCATGCTCTCCTCCAGGGGATCTTCCCAACCCAGGGATCGAACCTGAGCCTCTTGTGTCTCCTACATTGGCAAGTAGATTCTTTACCACTGAGCCGTCTGTTCTACCCGGAAGTGGCCCTAACTTGGAGGCATCTTACCCTCTTCCCTCTGGCCCCCAGTGATTTCTGTCTCTTTAACCTATGAAACACATCGACACTCTCCAAGGCCCACAACAGTTTCATCACATTCTAAACTCAGCTCAAAGTTCAGGAGGCCATTATTTGACTCAGGTTCAAGTGTGGATGAGGTTTCTCAGGAATAGTTCTTAAGTGCAGCTCTGATGGGGAGCTCATTTCTACCTATAAGTCTAAAGAGAGAAGTTATGTGTCCTCTACGTGTACATACAGTGGTGGGACAGACACAGGATAGTCACTATAAATATTCTTGTTCAAAAATGGGAAAAGTGCAGGCCAAGAAAATAAGTCATTGGTCCATAGCAGTTTTGAAATCTTATTGGGAAAAAATCTTGGAAGTTCTGGGATTAGCTATGAAGGTCTGGAAAAAAGTCTCCTTGACTCTTGACTTCATCCCCCAAGCCATCCTCCTTTTTCAAGAAATGTAGCACTTGTTTGCAGCTGAATACTTTTCATGACCTGCCTCCTGCCAGTGGAATTTCAGGAGTCCAAATGCCTCTTTTTATTTTGTACTTTCTTAATATTCATTCCAGGCCAATTATATTTCTCCTAACAAAATCCTCTCAAATTTTGTGGGCTGCCTTAGAGTCTCTTTGTGGTTCATTCCATTAAACAAAAGCCATGCCTCCAAACCCCTTTCTAATGAAACCTTAGGCTTTTCAGGGTCTGGTTGTTCAACAGAGAGGATCTGTCACATATACCCCTACTCTTTTAAAGGACCTCCTGTGTAACTAAGTAGCTCGGGGGCATCAACTTTGATTGTTCTGTAGATGTAACAGAAGACTTTATACTCCTACCTTCAGCTTCGTCTCTGGGGCCATATTTTGCTGAGAGTTCCCTGGATTTGACTTTTACCTAGAAACCATGTTTAACTTTGAGAAAGAGAGTGAAAGTTCTAGTCACTTAGTCGTGTCTAACTCTTTCTAACCTCATGGACAGAGGAGGCTGGCGGACTACAAGAATACTGCTGCAAGAAATATAAGAATTCTGGCAGGCTGCAAGAATACTGGAGTGGGTTGCCATTCCCTTCTCCAGGAGATCTCCCCAACCCAGGGATTGAACCTGGGTCTCCTACATTGCAGGCAGATTCTTTATTGTCTGAGCCACCAAGGAAGCCCTTTTAGCTTTAGCAATAGCTATTTGTTATCTTGAGGGTCTGAGAACTTTCAAATCCAGTAAGTCCTGGCTCCTTTGTGACGAACAGTCCTTCCCACAATTTATGTCTTCTCTCACATGTACTATAAACAGCAAAAAGAAACCATTTGGTACCTTCAACAACTTGCTTGGAAACCTCCTTAGTTCATCTGACATATGTTCTACTTTCCATGTTTCTGCAGGTGATAATGTTGCAAACCTTTCCACCGCTATTTAACCAAAATCCCCTTCCTCCGGTTTCCAGAAATACATTTGTGATTTCCTTGTAAGTCCTAACTCAGAGTCCTCAAAACCTATGGTGCTACTAACAGTCTGTGCAAGGAAATGTATCCTTCTCCAACATTTCCCAAAAGTCCAGCTTCCACCAACCGTCTTATTCCAAAGCTACTCCCACATTTTAAGGTATTTTTTTCATGATGACATAAGACAGTAAAGTATCTGGCTGCAAATGCAGGGGACCCAAGTTCACTCCCTGGGTCAGGAAAATCCCCTAGAGAAGGGAATGGCTACCCACGCCAGTACCCTTGCTTGGAGAAGTCCAGGGACAGAGGAGTCTGGCGGGCTATAGTCCTTGGGGTAGCAAAGTGTCAGTCATGACTGAGTAACTAACACTTTCACCCCATTTCCAGGTACCAAAGTATATGTTTGTTAGCTATTGCTACATCACTTAGTCAGGAAGATGCCTTGGAGGAGGAAAGGGCAAAGCACTCCAGTATTCTTTCCTGGAAAATCCCATGGACAGTGGAGCCTGGTGAGTTACAGTCCATGGAGCATGCACCCATGCAAATTTCCACAAAATGTTACCTGAAAACTTAGTATCTTAGATCAGAAAAACATTTCTTGTTTCATAGTTTCTGTGGGTCAAGGGTCTGGGAGTGGCCAGGCAGGAGGGTTGTTGCTCAGGGAATCTCACGTGGCTACATCACAATATTTTCTGAGGCTAAAGTCATCTCAAGTGTCAACCGGGACTGCAGAATCCACTTCTTAGCTCGCTTCCGTGCCTTCCTTAGAAGGTCTGCTTCCAAGCTCACTTATGTAGTCGCTGGCAGGCCTCAGGTCCTTGCCATATGGGTCTCTGTATAGGCTGCCTGGGTGTTATCATGATGTGGTGGGTGCTGATGAGAGAGAGAGAGAGAGAATGAGAGGCTAGGGGAAGGTGGCCACCACGGAGCCCATGGTTGTTTTGTAACCTAATCTCGGAAGTGACAGCCCATCACACGTCCTGCGTTCTGTTCAGGAAACAAGTCTGTAAATTCTCAAGGTGAGGGATTACATCAGGGCATGGATTCCAGGAGGCACAGGTCCTGGAGGGCTGTCCTTACATCCCACCACAATCTAGTGCTTCGGTCACAAATGACCCCAAATAGCATTAAGAATGCTCTGGTTCTTCCCCATGTCTTCATTATATGACCCGACATAGCAGAATGATTGAAATTGTGAAAGACGGATAATGTGTTCCAGGAGCGCCGAAGAACTGATGCGTTTGAACTGTGGTGTTGGAGAAGACTCTTGAGAGTCCCTTGGACTGCAAGGAGATCCAACCAGTCCATTCTGAAGGAGATCAATTCTGGGAATTCTTTGGAAGGAATGATGCTGAAGCTGAAACTTCAGTACTTTGGACACCTGATGAGAAGAGTTGACTCATTGGAAAAGACTCTGATGTTGGGAGGGATTGGGGGCAGGAGGAGAAGGGGATGACCCAGGATGAGATGGCTGGATGGCATCACAGACACAATGGACATGAGTCTGAGTGAACTCCGGGAGTTGGTGATGGACAGGGAGGCCTGGCGTGCTGCGATTCATGGGGTCGCAAAGAGTCGGACATGACTGAGCGACTGAACTGAACTGATTAATACTTTTACACTGCTAATGATGGCAAATCTTAGTAGAATCACTTTGGAAAATAGTTTATAATTATCTAATAAAATTGAAAATTATCTAATAAAATTATAAAAGTTTATAATTATCTAATAAAATTTCTCACTCAGAAATGACATACCTAAAAATACACCCCTGAAATGCATGCATATGTGCACAAAGAAATATCTATATCTCTCTGTATCTATCTCTTTACCTACACATACAAGAATATTTTAACAGCTTTATGAATATTATCTCAAGCAGGAAAAAAAGTTACCATGATCAATAAAATGGATAAATAGTTTATCTACACAGTGGCATGATACACAATACTGAAAATTAACACGTTTACGGCTGGATGAAAAAGCAGGTGAAGCTCACAAACATAATGTTGAGCAAATGTCCCCCACACAGGTGAAGCTAAGTCTTAGTGTTTAGGAAAATGCATGTTCATATAAGACCCTGATGCTGGGAAACATCGAAGGCAAAAGAAGAAGAAGGCAACAGAGGATGAGATGCACAAACTATGGGAGACAGTGAAGGACAGGGAGACCTGGTGTGCTGCAGTCCATGGTGTTGCAAAGAGTCGGACACGACTGAGTGACTGAACAATAGCAATTATACAATCACAAAGAAAAAGAAAAATGTGACTTCCAAGAAAGTCAGGACAGTGGTCACTTTTGATGAGGGCAGGGAGGGGGCTTCCGAGGAGAGGTAGTGTCCTGTTTCATCATCAGGCTGTGGTAAACATATTTAAATTCATTAAACTCTCATGTTTAGTTCATTGAACCCCAGAATGTGGAGATGACATCACAATTTCTCCTTCTAAACCTTTCACATTCCCCCTTAGAGAAAACAGAAACCAGAGGGGAAGAGGCTGATACAATATGGACGTTAAAATCTGGCTGTCGTTCCCCTAGAGGCCCTTCCTCTCTGAGTGCATCTGGATCCCTGGAGCTTTCTTGCAGCTGATGTTGCCACACTCACTATCATCTCTACCATGACCATCGTCACCGATGGAGTTATTCTAATGCCCTGTGACCTAAAAGAGCTGATGCTTCCTAGTCTTTCATCACCTGCATAGAACATAGTTGGAATTGTTGTTGTTATTCAGTTGCTAAATCATTCCTGACTCTTTTTGACTCCATGGACTGCAGCATACCAGGCTTCCCTGTCCTTCACTGTCTCCCACAATTTGCTCCAACTCATATGTGTTGAGTCAGTGATGCCATCCAACCATTTCGACCTCTGTTGCCCCCTTCTCCTCCTGCCTCAATCTTTCCCAGCATCAGGGTCTTTTTATAAGAAAGTAAATATTTTATGTTCAGCGACCTAGTAATTGGAGAGGAAATGGTAACCCACTCCAGTACTCTTGCCTGGAAAATCCCATGGTTGGAGGCGCATGGTTGGCTATGGCCCATGGGGTTGCAAAGAGTCGGACACGACTGAGCAGCTTCACTCACTCACCTAGTAATAATACATGGCTATAACTGAAGTCTTCAACTTCCAGATAGATAACTTCACTACCCATTTTTAGATGTGAAGGCTTTAAGCTTAAATTCTTAATTTAGGTTTCCCTGGTGGCTCAGCAGTAAAGAACCTGCCTGCCAATGCAGGGGACATGAGTTTGATCCCTGGGTCAGGAAAATCCCCTGGAGAAGGAAATGGCAACCCACTCTAGTATTCTTGCCTGGGAAACCCCTTGGACAGAGGAGACTGGCAGGCTGCAACCCATGGAGTCACAAAAGAATCAAACACAACCTAGTGACTCTTGAGAGTCCCTTGGACTGCAAGGAGATCCAACCAGTCCATCCTAAAGGAGGTCAGTCCTGGGGGTTCATTGGAAGGACTGATGCTGAAGCTGAAACTCCAGTACTTTGGCCACCTGATGCGAAGAGTTGATTCATTGGAAAAGACCCTGATGTTGGGAGGGACTGGGGCAGGAGGAGAAGGGGATGACAGAGGATGAGATGGCTGGATGGCATCACCGACTGATGGACACGAGTTTGAGTGAACTCCGGGAGTTGGTGATGGACAGGGAGGCCTGGTGTGCTGCGATTCATGGGGTCGCAAAGAGTGGGACACTGCTGAGCTGAGCTGAACTGAACTAGTGCCTAAACGATGAGAGACAACAATGTATACTTTTAAGTCAGGAGTGAGACTGGTACTCTGTGTAATAAAACCATGTGAGTTTTAAGGAATGTAACTAAATAATTTGCCCTCACTGTATAACCCTTGTGCATTGACTGGTTCCCTCATCTGTTGAAAAGAAAAGTTTGCCCTCGATCTTCAGGCACTGAACACTGTGCTTCGGCAGGAGGAAGCCACACTGCTGGATGCTCAGGTGGAGAGGAACAGGGCAAGACGGCTCCTACTCGCTCAGGGAGCCTCCAGTTAAGGAAACAGGAGACGTGCAAAGGAGGCTGGATCAGAGCAAGGGTGTGATGGCTTTAAAACTCTGTTTGGAAATAATCAAAGTCCTTGGATGTCCACCCGTGTGGTCAGAAAAGCTTAGCTAGCCTTCGTGGGCACAGTGACTGGCTTGCTCGGCACTGAGCCACGAGCTCAGGAATGCTGTAGCATCGTTCTTCATGGCCGCGATGCTCCTCTGCACGTTAAAAATTCTGATTCCATAACTACGCGAGGGGACGTTTTCTTGAGTGATAGCCTGAGTGCGATGCCCTCATTTACACTGTGCAAATAAATGAACTTACTCTCCGGGGACAAGCTGCCACCGCTGATGTCACATGACACCGGTTTAGGCCAATATTTCAAATAAATATTTGCCACACTCTGACACGTGCTGTCAGGCTCTCACGCCTCCTTTTTTGTCAAGGTGCTCTAACAAACTAAAATGACGTCACATTCGTGGGACGGTAGCTGACAGGGGGCTGAGGAGGTGAGGCGCTGGTCCCTCAATCCATGTGACGAAACTGAGTGCAGAGAGGAAGTGCCGCACAGACACTCAGCCTCCCGGGCCGCCCATCCCACTGAAGTGCAAGTGCGGGCGCAGAGTCCCATCACTGGTGTACCTGCTGCAGCCGAGGAGGAAGAAGGGCCCACAGGGAAGCTGCAGGATACAGACAGAATGGTTCCCCAGGGCGTATTTTTTCCCAGGGTGACTCAAAAGGGATTGTCCTTGTCGCTGCTCAGTCACTCAGTGCAACTCTTTGCGACCCCAGGTACAGTAGCCCGCCAGGCTCCTCTGTCCACGGGGATTTTCCAGGCAAGAATACCGGAGTGGGTTGCCATTTCCTTCTCCAGGGGCTCTTCCTGATCCAGGGATCGAACTCATATCTCCTGCATTGGAAAGTGTTTTTGTTTTTGTTTTTTACCACTGAGCCAACAGGGAAACCCAATTTATTATTTTGTTAAAGAAATCCTTATCACCACATGTTTAATTTTGATATTAGAGGGTTTAGGTCATTTTCCATGTGCACATAAAGTGATTTTCTAATAGACATTTTCAGGAGTCATAAACTTAAGTTTTTCTTCCATATTTTCAAAAGATACAGTGTCAGGAAGATGGAGGAGAAAACAGTACAAAACAGAAGCTGTCTGAGCCTGAGTAAAGAAGAGCAGTGGGTATTGTCTCCCAGTTGATGTGTCTTCTGAACCCAGTGGACTAGAGAGCTTTGAGAGCAGCCTCGGGCTAAAGCTGAGCAGCTCCCATTCCAGAATAAGCAGACTTTTTTTTTTTTACAAACCTGAGTTAGGATAGATTCCCCAGAGGTTAATTTGTCTTCAAAATCATTGCATTAAGGTCCTGTCTATGGGGTGCTGAAAATACTGGAAGTGGGTAGATTTTGTCAGCAAAATATGAAACGAGTGTTTGATGTCCTGTAGACAACCTACCTTGGGGACTCCCTGGTGGTGCCAGCGGTAAGGAGTCCACCTGCCAAGGCAGGAGACACAAGAGACATGGGTTAGATCCCTGGGTTGAAAAGATTTCCAGGAGAAGGGAATGGCAACTCACTCCAGTTTTCTTGCTTGGAAAATCCTGTGGACAGAGGAACCTGGGGGGCTATAGTCCATAGTGGGGCTACAGTCCATAGGGTCAAAAAGCATTGGAGATGACTGAGGGGACTTGGCACAAGCACCCACCTAGGGTCTCTGTGACTATGAAGAGCCCCAACGCTGTGTCATTATCAGCTCCCAGCGTCCAGAGTTCAGCCCTGACTCCCTGCAACTGTGAGACCAGCCAAGTCCCTGGTCCTCTTGAGATCTCACCTCTTTTTCCTCTAGAAAGACAGCAGATTAAGTCATTAGTGAGACCACTTCCTCACCTAAAATTCTGTGGTTCTTCTGTCAAATCGCAAATTACAATGAGCGAAGACTCAAGGTATCATTTCTAGAAGGTTGCTGACCTCTAGTGTCAGCACAGATCCTGAAAGGAAATTCAGACCTAAGTGTTAATTTCCTATTCCCTGGTGGCTCAGAGGTCAAGAATCTGCCTGCCAATGCAGGGGACCTGTGTTTGATCCCTGGGTCAGGAAGATCCCCTGGAGAAGGAAAGGGCAACCCACTCCAGTAACCTTGCCTGGGAAATCCCATGGACAGAGGATCCTGGAGGGCTATAGTCCACGGGGCTGCAAAGATTCAGACAGGACTTAGTGACGGAGCCCGCTGCCTGCGTTAATTTTACATTCCTATCAAGACTTCCCCACCCCTTTTCCAGTTTCCTTATGAAGGAGAAGAAAATGTAAAATACTTCAAATTAAAGTTCTATTAACTAAAGCTTCATTTACAGAATAAATATTTCTGCTGACATTTGACAGATTATATCAGTTTTGAACCTCAAATTTTAATAAGGTATTACCAAGCCCAAGAATAAACAAGCTAATCAGGCCCACTTTCCTATTTCCTCCTTTGTGTTAAATGATAAGTGAATTTAAAGCTATGCTTTGTCTTATTAATATCTGCTAAATATGGATGATATACTGAATATATATTTATTCTTAAACTCATTTGGAGGCAAATATTTACAAGGCTTTTCTGTTATAATCTGATTTTAATATCTCAACTGAAACTGATTTATAACACGTGACTTCAAATGTGGTGTTAGTTAAAGAGGCCAAGAATTAATTAGCTGATTCTATCAAGGGTTTTTTGAAACTGATTTTTAAAGGGAGGGGGGACAAACTTCTTTTTTTTAAGTCAAATTTTAATTGTAGGAATTTTCATGGCAAATATCAGAGTTCCAAGCAAACAGATCTTTAATAATTTGCCTGTGCATATTTGGTCTTACATAACGTTAACTGAGTGAGCACCTCACTTTAATAGCCTCTGCATCCCGTGAAGACCATTTCTAGCATGCAAGCGGATGTTGTGTGTGCTGGAATTAGCTCCTGAGGAAGTTAGTCAGTTCTGTTTCTTGGAGTTCTTTAAAACTTGCTGGATATGAAACACGGGTGGGTGGAAGCTGGTGACAGCCAGTCAAACGTCTCTCCTCTTCCGGCTATCCGCTAAGGAATGCTGTACACCTGCCACACTGTGTTTAGAGACCTCACATCTCATCTTGTAGATGCATAGAGAGGATACAGGCCTCTTTGTCTAAACAGATTAGTTACATGGTATATGTGTGTGTGCTCAGTCATGTCCAACTCTTTGCAACCCCATGCTTTGTAGCCCGCCAGGCTCCTCTGTCCATGGGATTTCCCAGGCAAGAATACTGGAGTGGGTGGCCATTTCCTCCTCCAGGGGATCTTCATGACCCAGGGATCGAACCCACATCTCCTGCATTGGCAGGCAGATGCTTTACCACTGTGTCACCTGGGAAACCATATCCTCGTAATGCGGGAAGATTAACTGGTAAACCTGAGCCACTCAAAGAGTGCTTGCTGTGTGCAAGGCACTAAACAGATTGCAAGGCAATCTCAGTTTCTTCTTCCGAGAGTTTTGTGCTGGTCAATTATGAATTTAACACAGAAAGTGAGTTTATGAGTTTAAAACAGAAGTGTTAAAGTTTGTAACAAAGTTAAATAAGTGTTAATATATACATTAAAAATAAAATATAAGGATTCTTTATAGAATAGCACACCTATTTTAGAAGAGAAGTGTTTCAGATACTGGGCCCATTCGTACCATAAAGCTCTCCACCACTGTATTAGTCATGGTCCTCCAGAAAAATAGAACCAATAGGATGTACACAGACACACACACACACACACACACACACCCTATCGGGCTTCCCTGGTGGCTCAGATGGTAAAGAATTCACCTGCAATGCAGGAGACCCAGGTTCAGTCTCTGGATTGGGAAGATCCCCTAGAGAATGGGGATGGAGTGGATTGCACTCCAGTGTTCCACTCCAGTGTTCTTGCCTGGAGAATTCCATGACAGAGGAGCCTGGTGGGCTACAGTCCATGGGGTCATGTAAAGTCTAACACGACTGAGTGACTAACATTAACACACACACACACACGCACACACACACATACAGACAGACAGACATAGAGAATGAGTGAGAAAGAGAGGGTGAGAGACAGGGACAGAGAAAGAGACAGAAAGAGAGATTTGCAAAAATGGGCTTGTGTGAATATGGGAACTGCTAAATTTGACAGATGTATGGCAGGTGGGCAGGTTGGACATTTGAGCAGAAGTCACAGTTTCGAGTCTAAAGGCAGTCTGGAGGCAGAATTTTCTCTTTCTCAAAGGACCTACCACTTTTCTCTTAAGTCCTCCAACTGAATGAATGAGGCCCACCCACATTATGAAGAGGCACCTGCTTTACTTGGAGTCTACTGGTGTAAGCGTTAATCACATCTGAAAACACCTTTGCAGCCTTATCTGGGCTGGTGTTTGACCAAACAGTTAGGCACTAGAGCATAACTAAGTCGACACATACAATTAACCATCACACCCTGTAACACTACTATACATGGGCTTGATTTAATATTTTATTAAACGATCTTTTGCTTTTCTCATAGAGTTATTCCCTTGACCCAATTTGAGAGAAGCTGAAATGATGAAATGATTTTACTCTGTGAAGAAGTCGTTCATCATGACTAGTCCCCACCTTGGCTTTTTTCTCTTCTTCATGTCTGGGACTTGGAAGAGTCCATTTTTATTTGCAGATTTCTTTCTTTCATCTTTTCCCTATAAATGATGCCGTGGCTCCTTGCCCAGATAGTCAGTCACCTGGGTCTTAAGTATCGAGTCCATTTAGAAACCGTGAAGGTTAATTCTGTGCGTTAACTTGGCAAGGCCACTGGAGACAAATACTTAGTCCCACGTACTGTGTGTTCCTGTGAAGGTGGGTTTTGGATGAGATTAACATCTAAATAAGGGCTTCCCTGGTGGCTCAGATGGTAAAGCATTCACCTCCAATGTGGGAGACCTGGGTTCTATTCCTGGGTTGGGAAGATCCCTTGGAGGAGGGCATGGCAACCCACTCCAGTATTCTTGCCTGGAGAATCCCCATGGACAGAGGATCCTTGTAGGCTATAGCCCACAGGGTTGAAAAGAGTCGGACAGGACTGAGTGACTCAGCGCAGCACACACAGCAATGTTAAAGAGGGCTTCCCCGGGGGCACGAGTGGTAAAGAATCTGCCTACCAATGCAGGAGAGGAAAGAGACAAGCAGATCCAATCCCTGGGTGGGGAAAATCCCCTGGAGAAGGAAATGGCAACCCACTCCAGTATTCTTGCCTGGAGAATCCCACGGACAGAGGAGCCTAGCGGGCTACAGTCGGACAGTAAAGAGTTGGACTCGACGGAGCAACTGAGTACAAACCAAAAGCAAACAAACAAAAGTCTAAATGAATGGACTTTGGGTAAAGCAGATGGCTCTATAATGAAGGTGGGATTCTTCCAGTCAATCGAAGGCCTGAGTAGGACAAAGACTGACCTCCACCCAGCGAGAAAGAATTCTGACAGCTGTGAGGCCCTTGGACTTCTCCCCATCTCCTCCTCCCGCGGCCCTCCTCCACTGCAAGCCCTTGGAAATTCAGCGTAACTACTGATTGATTTCCTGTTGCTTCCTTACCCTCCAGACCTACTTTGCTTGAAGAAGTCTATATTCTTTTGTTCTTTGGTATGTCTGTTTCATCATTCATAGTCTTTATCACATAAGCTTTTTGGGAATCTAAGGAGTTAAATTAACCTGTCCATGAAAGTTTGCTTCCCAGGAGAAGGCCAATCACCTCCAGAGAGGGCTTTGAAGACATTTTCCCATCAAATCTTTTTTCTTTATAAATTACAAAAATAATAATAAAGATGCTTGCTCCTTGGAAGGAAAGCTATGATAAACCTAGACAGTGTATTAAAAAGCAGAGACATCACTTTGCTGACAAAGGTCCACATAGTCAAAGCTGTGGTTTTTCCAGTCCTCATGTAAGGATGTGAGAGTTGGACCATAAAGAAGGCCAAGCACTGAAGCATTGATGCTTTCAAATTGTGTTGCTGGAGAAGATTCTTGTGAGTCCCTTGGACTGCAAGAAGATCAAACCAGTCAATCCTAAAGGAAATCAATTCTGAATATTCATTGGAAGGACTGATGCTGAAGCTGAAGCTCCAGTAATTTGGCCACCTGATGTGAAGAGCCGACTCACTGGAAAAGAACCTAATGCTGGGAAAGAGTGAAGGCAGGAGGAGAAGAGGGCAGTGGGGGATGAGATGGTTAGACAGCATCACTGACACAATGGACATGAATCTGAGCAAACCCCGGGAGATAGTGAAGGACAGTGAATCCTGGCATGCTGCAGTCTGTGAGGTCGCAAAGAGTGGGACAGAACTGAGCAACTGAACAACAAAAATAATGGTATTTTTATATGTTTGTTTGGCTACGTATGTCTTACTGACCAGGGATCACACCTGGAGGCCCTGTATTGGAAGCACAGAGTCTTAGCCACTGGGTAGCCTTAGTCTTTCTGGTCTCTGACAGTCTTCTCCAATGTCTGCATCCATTTGAAATTTTTTGAAGAGCAAGTTTAGGAATTAAAGACAGCTCTTGTTGAGGCCATTGGAGAGGACCATGTGAATGAGTGGATGATCCTGGAGACATAACTGAGACCTTGGCAGGCCTTGGTCTGTGAGCACTCATCCAGCAGGTGCTAGTGAGTTCCAATACCAAGCTCAGAGATCATGCCTCCAGGATCTGTGATGGACACAATCCAATTCTAATACCTTGTGTCAGGCATTCCAGCTGCCCTCTAACCATTCTTAATAATAAGACAAAAGTGATATTTTAGGGTAACAGTTAATAAATAATGTGACTTATCCAATCACACCTTTCACTAAAATATTATTATCTTTTGGCAGATTCATTACTGTAGAGACATCAGGACCTGATGAAACATCCTCTAATTCTACCACTAGTGCATTTTCCAGAGTTGTCTTTCTTTTAATTTAATTCTCCCACTCTGAAAGCATACTGTCCGTTGCAATTACTGAATGTGCATTTAATCTCGCATAACTAAGGCATTTTAATCTTTTCTTATGGAGAGATGATTAAAAGGTCCTAATATTGCTATGATATGGATACGTTTCATCCCAACCGAATGAATCAAAGTTTCCTTTGTTCTCATAACTGTGAGTGAAGACAAACGAAATCTCCAGACACTTTGTTGCAGAGGTGAAGCCACCTCTCAAGGAGTGATAAATAACTATTTGTAGACAGAGTCTATTGAATAGAAGGTTTCCAGAGCTTCCTTGGGCAGAGGTGAGCCTAGAGGTGTAGAATGGTAAGAGAAATTTTCATAGCTGTTATTGTAGCTTGATTTATAGTCTATTGTATTTTCCCAAAGCAATAAATCTCGGCACTTTTTAAAGGCTGTGTTGCACAAGAGAGCTATTGGATCACATTAAAACTTCATGGGGATTATTCTGTTATATCATGGGGTCACAAAGAGTCAGACACGACTGAGCGACTTTCACTTTCTTTCTTTCTCTTCCAGTCCTGAAGGAAATCACCCCTGAGTATTCACTGGAAGGACTGATGCTGAAGCTGAAGCTCCGATACTTTGGCCATCTGATGTGAAGAGCCAACTCATTGGAAAAAGACCCTGACACTGGGAAAGACTGAGGACAGGAAAAGAAGGCGCAGACAGGATGAGATGGTTGAACAACATCATTAACGCAATGGACGTGAGTTTGAGCCAACTCTAGGAGATAGTAAAGACAGGGAAGCCTGGTGGGCTGCAGTCCACGGGGTGACAAAGAGTCGGTCAGGACTCAGTGACTGAAAAACAATGACATTTTTACACTGATAATTTCAAATTTTAGTTAACATGTCAGTACACTAGTATGGAATAAAAGAAAGCTAACAAATTGTTTAACTTCTTCAAAATCAGCACCTTTTTTTTGTTTTTGATTCTCACTGTCCTATATCCTTGGCACACAGCATGTCTCATTAAAAAGATTTTATAGCTGGAATGTTTGCCATTCCAAACCTTAACCTATTATCAGCTCTAGTGAAAATACATAAATATACATCTGCAGTGTGTTATTTATCTCGGAAAGTAATCTCCCCATGACTCTTTTTCGTGGCCTTTAACTGTTGACAATTCATTATAATTGTACTGGTCACTGTTTCATGAGGAAGGGCATCACACTGCATTATGTATTTTCATAATATCTTGTGCTTGGTTGAGGAATGTCATATCCTTTTTATTCAACCTCTGTTTCTCAGCCACATCCATTCATGACCTAATTCTTCCTTTCAGAACTGTGGTTTCTAAACAGGCTGCAGATGAACAAGTTTGCATTTGGGAAACAAAGCAACTCCAATTGGACTTTCACTGTGCCTTTATTCCTCCAGGATTACTTCATATTTATTGAAAGTTGGTAAAACAACAGTCCTTTCCAAACTGATAGTGATCTGATAATCAGTGTGAAGTATATTTGCAAAACAGGTCAGGAGTAACCTGTTTCTCTGTGAAAGAAACATTCAGATTGCTGAAACAGCCATTTTCATGGATACACTTGAGCTTTTAAAACATGCTTTTTTTTTTTTTTAACTTTATTTTGCTTTACAATACTGTATTGGTTTTGCCATACATTGACATGAATCCACCACGGGTGTACATGAGTTCCCAATCCTGAACCCCCCTCCCACCTCCCAACCCATATCATCTCTCTGGATCATCCCCGTGCACCAGCCCCAAGCATCCTGTATCGAACCTAGACTGACGATTCTTTTCTTACATGATAGTACACATGTCTCCATGCCATTCTCCAAAATAAATTTAATCCCTCTGCTTTTATTGGGATTAGGACTCTTTTGTTTGTTTAACTTTTATTTATTTAACTATTAATTTTTGACTGAGCTGGGTCTTCGTGGCTGCACGTGGACTTTTCCCTAGCTTCGGCGAGCAGGGGCTACTCTTTGTTGACGTGTGAGGGCTTCTCCTTGCGGCGGCTTCTCTTGTGGTGGCTTGTGGGCCTCAGTAGTTGCGGTGCACGGGCTTAGTTGCTCCACGGCACATGAAATCTTCCTGGATTCTTCTTTGAAAAAGAACACATTTTCTTTCCATCTTCTGTGTATCCTGCTTCCTTACATTTTCTCATGAAGCTTCTTTTAAGCTTGCATGAAACGCTTATTAAATAAATTTGTAGATCATGAATAAATGGTATAAACAGGCATAAGAAACTGTTCAAGGATGTTTCACTCTTGTTTTGGGTCAGTGTAGGATATTGACTGAATCCGAAGTCCATAGAAAGAATATCTAAGAACTTTGAGCCATGCATAAATTCATGAGGCTATAGAAACACTTTGTTTGCATATTGCTTCTTTGTTATCCAGGAACTGCTTTGATTATTTGGGCTGAGGTGTTGACAGCTTGGGGTGTATGCCTTGATTACATAGGTAAAGGAATATACATTAAGCTGAATAGAAAGCTGATGGCGGTGTAGGCTAAGTGCATTTAATTAGCTTCGTATTCAACTACCCTATTCATTATTTCTCCCTCTAAGGATGAGATGGGTGTGTGTTCACGTGCCCATGTGTGTGTGCATGTGGGTGTGTTTATGGTGGGAACAGAAAGTTGATGCTATTGGCACTACTTTTTGGATGGGCTCTGGGGAGTACAAAAGAAAGCTTTTATTTGTAAAATGTAAAGCTCCATTTACAAAAATGTAAACCCTTGAACATTTCCAAGGGGACCTAAAGGGTTGAATTGATAATGCAGCCTTTCTACACTGATAAATGTGAATTTTCTGGTTAGCAATATTAGTACTACACCAGGGTAAACAGACAGCTATTCTAATACCAACATGTCACTACTAAGCTCTCCTGGGTAAGGAGAGCATTGCTTAGGTGAAATTGGGGAGTGGCCAGTGTCTTCCTCAGTTATGCAGATTCCCTGTAGGTGAAATAGAACTGGGAAAAAACCCATCATTTGAGATTTTTTTGTATTGCCTTTTGAAATAAAACTTTCTATTTCATGAGACTCTTAGTAAAAGTGAAGAAATTGACAAGGCAGTAAGTATCTAATATAGTGTTGTTTTTATTTTATTAAGTATTTTTTTGGCAGTTCTGCGTGGCTTGTGGGATCTTTGTTCCTTAATCGGGGATGAAACCCCAGCCGACCTCAATGAGAGCTCAGAGTTTTAACCACTGGACCACTAGGGAAGTCCCTAGTGTTGTTTTTAACTATTATCCTTTGACTGAACAGGATAATAGGGAAGGAAATGCAAACCTCATTCTGTTATCTGAAGTAGTTCACCTCTGAAAAGCAATTCAATTGCAGAATTACTCAATAATTAAGATAAAGAGATTTGAAGTCAGGACAGACCTGAATTCACACCTCAGCTCTGTGTCTAAACAGGACTCCTGCAAAGGGTTTGAAATTTTCTAACCTTCAGTATGTAAACGGAGAATGGTAATGAAATTTCTTCATATGGTTATTGTGACAACTAAAACATATATAAAGTTCTTAGAAGGATACCAGGCCTATAATAATAATAATCTAAATATATGGCTTTTTAAAAATCTCAAGGTGAAAAACTAATGAAATATTTAAGAAAAACAACATCCCCTCCACCATTTACCATCTCTTCAAGTTGGACTATTAGAGTTTTCCCTAAAGTTATATACCTGTTTCACTCTCTCTCTCAAAAAAAAAAAAAAAAAAAAAAAAAAAACCAAACATTTTAAGAATAAATGACCTGTTAAAAGTACAGAAAAATCATGCCTTGACCTTGAAGCAGAGTTTATGAATTCTGAAAGGGTGAAGAAAAACATAATAATTAACTCTACCTAGCCATGCAAACAGTTATTGTGGAAGCCCTGGTCCAAGTGTTTTTATCACAGCTGTGCAGGTTTCAACAGGCTCCGCTACATTTAGTCACAGGATAGCCTTCAGGGAGAAGATGGCAGTGAGCAGGATGGAAGGCATTTTTCCTTCTCACTCAGGGACTCCAAGTCTTTTTTGGGGAAAGGAAGAGTCATTGAGCTGAACTGTCTGCTTCTTTCTGAATTAAAGTCCTAGACGCTCAAGTCCTGTTGTCTGCAGGAACCACTTCCTTCAGCCCTGTTCTTGGCTGCTGGCTTCGTTTGCATCCTTTTATGATTAAATGTATACTGGATACCATATCATTATAAAGACTGAACCCAACACTACTTATGTTTGAATTACTGACTTGCTCTGTATTTATGCCAGTGTCCAAGATGCAAAAATAATGGGACTTGCTTTGCCCAGTACTATAATGTTGCTTGCGTTCTTGTTTTTGTTCAGTCGTTAAGTCGTGTTTGCGACCCCACCGACTGCAGCACGCCAGGCTTCCCTGTCCTTCACTATCTCCTGGAGTTTGTTCAGACTCACGGCCATTGAGTCAGTGATGCCATCGAACCATCTCATCCTCTGTCGCCCCCTTCTCCTCCTGCCCTCAATCTTTCCCAGCATCAAGGTCTTTTCCAATATGTTGGCTGTTCGCATCAGATGGCCAAAGTGTTGGAGCTTCACCAACAATCCTTCCAGTGAATATTTAAGGTTGATTTCCTTTAGGATTGAGGGATTTGATCTCCTTGCTGTCCAAAGGACTCTCAAGAGTCTTCACCAGCACCACAATTTGAAAGCATCAATTCTTCAGCAGACAGCCTTCTTTATGGTCCAACTCTCACATCTGTACACAACTACTGAAAAAAATCATAGCTTTCTATACGGACCTTTGTCAGCAAAGTGATGTTTCTTGCTTGTGTAGACGTTGTCAAATTAGAAACCATTTTATAGAAATTTCCTTCAGCTCTACCCTGGTTGAATATGCAATGCCCATCATCCCCTTTGCATTTAGGATATCACAGTTCACCCTATACGCATAAAAATACCAGTGCCAGATTCTCCTTCAGCCATATGTGCCCATCACTGCTCGCTGAATTACATTGGACTGATTTAACATAATGTTTCATAAACATACATGGGAAGCCCACCGCTAGATTGGAAAGGAGCTAGGGATCTCAGGTACATCAAGGTAGGGCAATTTGGTATGTGTGTGATTATGAATATAGTTTTCCTCTCTTCTCTCAGCTAAAGGAAGAAACTATAGTGATGATTCTGCCATACGACTTTAGAAAGTTTATTGGTCCTTTGAGACAGCGTTCACATCCTTTTATTTTTTAAATTATAAACAAAACATGTGTCATTTCTATGTATCTGGTCTTTTGTCTTTGATTTTAATATTTATTTTATTTATTTGGCTGTGCCAGATCTTCGCTGGTTCCCTGACCAGGGATGGAACCTGGGCATTGGGAGTGTGAAATCTTAACCACTGGACCACCAGGAGAATCTCCTTTTGTCTTTGACTTTAAATGATTAGGAAGAGACCCTAATTGTTTCTTAGGTCATAATAGGGATATACTTGGGGCTTCCCTGTGGCTCAGCTGGTAAAGAATCCGCCTGCAATGCAGGAGACCTGGGTTCCATCCCTGGGTTGGGAAGATCCCCTGGAGAAGGGAGAGGCTACCCACTCCAGTATTCTGGCCTGGAGAATTCCATGGACTCTTTAGTCCATGGGGTCACAAAGAGTCGGACACAACTGAGTGACTTTCACTTTCACTTTCAGGGATATACTTATTGTTAACAATATCTGTTTAGAAGATCCTCATTTTCATTTGACACTTTTTTTTCTTATGGGCACTAATAAATGATAGAAAAATGATTTGGAAGAAGGGACAGTAACACGTAGAATAGATGAAGTCGCTTTGACTCAGAAGATTCTTTCTTCTCTCTCCTCTTTCTCGTACTTCTCTTTACTCCCCTCCTTTCTGCCACACACACACACAAAACGTACAGGGTACTAAAAACTTCCCAATGAGTTAACACTGGACAACTCTATAGTTAATTTGTGGTTTAAAAATAATCTCCATTATTTATACAACTTCTTAATACCAGACACCTGATATTAAATGTTGAAGTGAAATATAAAACTTTTATTGGCAAGGCAGACCAAAATTTTAATTCTATTTATTGTCATAAATTGACAAGTTAGTCTATACTCTTCAATTTTTTGCAATATTAAAACACACAAGCATGGGACTCTCTTGCATGGATAGAATCTCTTGGTTTTGCAGAAGGAGATCAGAAGTGTTGTCTCCGGTCTCTGGGTTGAGCTGTGGTCTCTGGTTGGCCCGGGCCCGGCCATGTGGCTGGCAGAGTGGCACCTCTGACTCCAACCTCCTTGTGTCCTGCCTGCATCATCTCCTCTGAGCCTTTCCTTCCTCCCCAGCAGCCCCCTGCTCTCCTGCCCTTCGCAGGGCGATTCCTGGGAGGAGGAGGAATTTGGTCCCTGGGCTCCTCGGCCTTCTGTTTGTTTCTCCTCTTTCCCTTACCTTCTCTATTCTCTTGGTCCTTAGGAAAAAAAAGAGAAGCCAAAATGTGATGAAAGTGACCTTCTCTGAGCCGCTGGTCTTTTTTCCCTTCTCTAAAAAGAGTGACTTCTCTTGGGATATGTACAAAATATTTCACCAATAATTCCCTTTATGTTTAGTAGTGTTTTTTTGTGAACTTTGGAACCTGAGTCGATTATGCAAAGAACAGCAACTTCATGGATGTAGAAGATGCTACAATTCTGGGTAACATAGTCGTGCCAGAAGTGAACTACAGGTCATCCCATGCCATCTTGGGAATCCCAGGTGGCTCAGTGGTAAAATTATCTGCCTGCCAGTGCAGGAGTTGGAGGAAATGCTGGTTCGATCCCTGGGTTGGAAGATCCCCTGGAGAAGGAAAGGGCAATTTACTCCAGTATTCTTGCTGGGAAAACCCCATGGACAGAGGAGCCTGGTGGGCTATGGTCCACGCTGTCTCAAAGAGCTGGACAGGACTGAGAGACAGCACACACACACACACACACACACACACACACACTGTCTAAATACCTCTGAAAGAATGTAAAGACCATTCTTCTGTTTTCTTTTCTGTTTTTCTTTTGATTGAAGTATAATCGCTTTACAGTGTGTTAATTTCTGCTCTACATCAAAGTGAATCAGCCATAGGTATGCATATGTCCCCTCCCTCTTGAGCATCCCTCCCATACTCCTCCCCGCTCCATCCCACCCCGCTAGGTCATCACAGAGCACCGAGCTGAACTCCCTGTGCTGTACGGAAGGTTTCTGGAGCCACTGACCTTTAAGGTGACCTGAAATCCAATCCACTTTTAAAGAGAAAAAAAAAGAGCGTTTCTTTATACAAACACGATCTGGCCGGCTGTAGGTGTTCAGGAAAGAACAAGTACTCAAAATACTTGGAAAACTGCTTATAAAGGATTAAACAATGACCCTCAGGGTTCAGGAGATTTCCTGGGGGTTAATAAGTAGCCGGGAAGAATTGCTGGCCTTCAGCTGTACTCTGGGCAGTTAACCTCAGCCAGTCAGGCCTTGCTAAGAAACACCCTGCACGGTGGTGGTGATTGCTATTGTGAGATGTAAACACAGAGGAACACTTTGGGGCTGATTTTATTTCAATGTGCCCTTTGCTTCTGAAAGACCATGCTGTACTGCTTAAATAGAGCATGGGGGTAATAATACAGCTCTCCTTACCCGACCACACACGCCTCATCACATTAACCAAGCGGATGGGAACAATGTTTAAAGGGGGAAAAACTTAATATTTTACGAAAGTTAACAAAAAAACCCGGAGAAAAATTGTTCAACTGCTTAATACACAGCCAAGATTGTACTGAATTTAAAGCAAACCAGTTATAATTGTATCCCACATACAGTTATAAGATTTTTCTTAAGAGAGAGGGTCTTTTCCTTTTTGCTGTGATAGGATGACTTCAAAAACTTAAAACGGTTTCTGTCCTCTTCTGGCTAAACCTCCTGCTAGCAAAATAGTTCGTTAACTAAAAGATTCATGAGCCAAGTTCACTGGGTTTTAATTTCAAGGGGGAAATAGGGAAAATTTATTCTAACCCTGATGCATTCAGATAGATACTTAGATTTTCCTCTTGTCGCCATGATTGTCAGTTCACTTCATCTTTAGAATACCTAGCCCAAGAGATTAGAGCTTGACTTTGTCATTTCTGTTACTTGTATTTTAAATGAACCAACTGAGAAGTTGGGATTTGGTGTCATGTCAGACTGACCTCGGGGAGGACTGGGGCAGCTATCATGAACATCTCCAACTTGGTGCCACTGTTCAGGGTGCTAGGGAGTCAGCTAGCTTCAGGCTAGTCCCTGACATACCCACACTCTCTTCTTTACTTCTAGCCAGTGGCTTTACTTCAGGAAGGAAAGGGCTGGTTTGAGCAACAGCTGGGTGGGCAACCTTGAAGGTTTGTAGCACACCCTCCTGGTTGGAGTGAGAATTGCAGGAGGAACGCTTCACTCTGATCCTGGTGATCTGCTCACAGAAGCTCTTGTTTGGGATTTGCTGTTGCTGGTTTGAAATTCATTGCTTATTTTTTTGTTCTCCTTCTTTGGAGATTGTTTCTTTTACTTTTGATGCCATTATTTTTGTACATAAATAATTTTTTTAAAAAATTTATCCTTTCAGGACGTTGCACACTGATGAACAGGCTAGAAAAGAATAGTGAGTTCAATTAGCCATTTTCATGTAACAAGCTAAAGGAGAATTCTAGGGAACACAGAGCTCCATATTCTACTGAAAAGCTATAAACAGAATAAATGTTAGTGATAATTTAAAAATTATTATTAAAAATCTTTAGTTCCAGTATTCTGAAGGAATGTCCCTTACCTTCTAACTTTTAGCACAATAATAAACATCAGGGTTGTATTTATTGTTTTTAGGGCAGTATACATTTTTTTCATAGTATTATTTCCTAATTTTATACACCATCACAGGACTTATGCAGTAAAAACCTGCTATTTCATGTTATTCTTTTTCTGTCTCTCCTTTCAATTTACAACCATGAATATGCTGCCAACAAACCAAGCTAAAGAAATCTCTAAATAGATGGTACACTGCTTCCTCAGTAAAAGTTTGGAAGCTCTTTGTTGTGGAAAAGAGGTTGGGATTTTGGAGGCGAGGATTCAAATTCTTGCTCCCCCATTCAAGATTTTGTTGAGGGGACTTCCCTGGTGATTCAGCGGTTAAGACTTTGCCTTCCAGTGCAGGGAGAGTGGATTCGATCCCTGGTTGGGGAACTAAGATCCCACAGACCTCACAGCCAAAAAAAAACCATAACATGATATAGAAGTAATATTGTAACAAATTCAATAAAGACTTTTAAAAAAATGTTAACAAGGATTTGTGCTGACTTAGGCAGATTCCCCAGGCTTCCCTGGTGGCTCAGCAGTAAAGAATCTTCCTATGATGCAGGAGACATGGGTTCGATCCCTGAGTTGGGAAGATGTCCTGGAGGAGCAGACTAAAGATTGTTTATTCAGCTTCTGTGGCCACATTCTGTGAGTGCCTCGTGCAAAGACTCTTACCATCTCTGCATTTTGACTTTTGACTGAATGTAAGCATGCCAAGGGCTTCCTAGGTGACTCTAGTGGTGAAGAACCTGCTCGCCAGCCCAGGAGACGGAAGATATATGGGTTGGATCCTTGGGTGGGAAGATCCCCTGAGAAGGGAATGGCCACCCTCTCCAGTGCCTGGGAAATCCCATGGACAGAGGAGCCTGGTGGGCTACATTCCATGGGGCTGCAAAGCGTCGAACATGACTGGGCATGCACATCTTGGCTTGGTTAAAAGTCCAGACTTTACAAATGCGTTCCTCTTCCCCTCCCACAAGGCAAGAAGCTGTCTGCTGGCTTGGTTTTGCCAAGCTCTGTTGGAGACCCCCCAGCTTGCCTGCCAGTGTGCCTGTATCCCGCCTCCCTTTAAAAGTCACTCTCTTTCACCCGGCAGGGGCCTTCCCAGAAGACTACATGGAAAGACAAATGGTCTCGCCTTTTGTAGCGATTTCAGCCCTGTTCATCTCAGAAACGGGAACCAAGGTGGCAGATTTACTCATGTTTTTGCTGTCAGTCTTCCCCACTGGAGTGTGAGCTCCACAAACGCTGGGGTGTTTGACAGTTTCATCTCCTGCCAGATCTGACGTGCCTAGAAGAGTGTCTGGCAGAAAATAGGCATTCAGTAAACACGTGCTCAGTGAATTAAGATCCTGTTCATCCACAGGAAGATCCTCGGGAGTGGGATGCAAGGCTCACAGGTTGCTGGCTAATATGACGGGCTTTAGGGAAAACTAGCCCTGGGTTCGAATGTCAATCCTCTCCCTTAGTAGTCATGTGCCCTTAGATGTTCATTAAATCCATAAACGTCAGTTTTTTCCTTATCGAAGGCAGATAATCCTAGTGGATCATTTAGGGGGGAAGTATAGGAGATCTTATCTATAAAATATCCAGTGCAGTGCTCGACGCAGAGCAGGTGCTCTGTAGGCTGTGGGTACTGTTATTATTACTACCAAGTTGTGGGAGAAGGGGAAGCATGCTCTTTAGGGCTGAGAGTGGGGGAGGGATACAAGGATAAACTCTGATGAATGGGGAAGTTCCTACCAGGGCAGGGAGAAGCAAGGGAGACCCAAGTATTTTTCCAGGTAGCTCTGGAGGTTTTTTTTTTTTTTAAATAAAGGATAAAGGTATGTGATCTCCATGCATGCTCAGTCACTTAGGTGTGTCTGACTCTTTGTGACTCTGTGGACTGTAGCCCGCTAGGCTCCTCTGTCCGTGGAATTTTCCAGGCAAGAATACTGGAGTGGGTTGCCATTTCCTCCTCCAGGGGATCTTCCCAACCCAGGATCTAACCCGCATCTCCTGTGTCCTGCATTAACAGGTGGGTTCTTTACCCGCTGAGGCATCAGGGAAGCCCCCTATAGGTACATTTAAAAATATACACATGCAGTTATACCAGCATACATATATATAGGTATATGTGAAAAGTGAATTAAAACTGTTTGTATTTGAAGACATTTTAGGAAAATTTAAGAAAAGTTTCAGGTCTTAGGTGAGGGTAGAGGGCAGTGGGTTGGGAGGAGGAGATCCCGGGATGTCACAAAACCAGAAACAGGAGGCTCAGTGATCTGAACACTTGGCATGGTTTCAGAATATCTAGTCATCCTTAATTGCATGCCACAGAAGGAGTTGAGCCTGTTTCCTGCTAATTAACTGTTCACTGGCCTCATGACTAGGGACTGAGTCTACAACAGAGCCGTCTCTACCTGGATGCAAAGCAGAAGAATGAATGAGGTGCTGGGGGTGAGGAGGCTGCCTGGAGAGGTCTGGCTGCTCCATACCTAAGCCGTGTTCTCTGGGGAAGCAGTGCTGCCTGGATCTGCAGACTTCAGAGATGCGAGCCATCGGCCATTGCCCTCTGGACTGCCGCTGTTTAGTCGCTCAATTTTGTTCTGCTCTTTGCAACCCCACAGACTATAGCCTGCTAGGCTGCTCTGTCCATGGAATTTTCCAGACAAGAATACTGGAGTGGATTGCCATTTCCTGCTCCAGGGTTCTTCCCAACACAGGGATGGAACTTGCATCTCCTGTATTGGCAGGTGGATGAACACGTTAAGACAGACTGAGTGACTGAGTGAGGTAACTTCATCTTACCGCCTCCACTGTTTCATTTTAATACCGTTGGTACTTAGACCCCTGGATCTGTGTGAGGATTAACTAAGATGACAGATGCAGAAATACATGGGCCAAAAATTGTTGGCCGTCCTGTAGGATTGTTGACTCTCTTCCTCTTCTTGTTCTTCTCGACCTTCTGTTAATAGTTCCTTCTGACCCCCTTCCTCTGCCTCCCTCTTCCTCATGCCTCCTCTGTTCAGACCCTCATCCCTTGGGAAGGAGAAGTTGGGGAGGGTTGCAGTCAGAATCCAGTGCCTCCTCATGGAATTGACTTTGTCCTTTCTGTTCCCATGGGGAACAGCTGGGAAGGGAGCCTCAAGGTCGTCTAGGCAAGTGCTGCTTAGCTGGAGAAACTGTCTTTGCTGCTAAGTCGCTTCAGTCATGTCCAACTCTATGCGACCCCATAGACGGGGGCCCACTGTCTCTGGGATTCTCCAGGCAAGAACACTGGAGTGGGTTGCCATTTCCTTCTCCAATGCATGAAAGTGAAAAGCGAAAGTGAAGTCGCTCAGTCGTGTCTGACCCTCAGCAGCCCCATAGACTGCAGCCTACCAGGCTCCTCCGTCCATGGGATTTTCCAGGCAAGAGTACTGGAGTGGGGTGCCATTGCCTTCTCTGGAGAAACTGTCTTTAACTCTAAGCAAATCTTACCTAGAATCTGGTATATAAAATAGATGTTGTGACAGAGACGCTATATTTTGAGTAGGACTATAAGGGGCTTCCCAGGTGGCACTAGTGGTAAAGAATCCACCTGCGAATGCAGGAGACACAGGAGACCAGGGTTTGATCCCTACATGGGGAAGAGCCCTTGAAGGAGGGAATGACCACCTACTTCAGTATTCCTGCTTGGGAAATCCTATGGACAGAGGACCCTGGTGGGCTACACTCCATGGGGTTGCACAGAGTGAGACATGACTGAAGCGACTTGGCGCGCGTGCGCGCGTGCACACACACACACACACACAGACACACACACACACCATAAGGATGGAAGAACCATGTTCTCCAGTAAGCTATGTGAAGACAAAACTTTCTCCAGTTTCCTCATTTTATAAAATATAAGAGGACATAGAAGACCTGAAAGGCAACAGGACTTGAGGGCAAAGAAAGAACACCAGTGGGCAAGCCTGCTTTCATGACTGAATGACCATGAAAATTCACTGCTCGGGGCTTTGGTTAAAGGGAAAGCATCCCAGACACGGTATATAGGAGCGCACTGTTCCGTGGGAATCTCCTTAAGGCTGTGAAATCTTCATTGCTTAGCCTGCTCTTCACAGAGTATATCAACCTCTCTCGGAGCCTTGGTTGGTTCCTCATTTGCGAAATGAAGTGGTTGATGAAATGAGTGCTTTTGTTGTTGGTATGCCTTGCTAAGTCCTATCCGACTCTTTGCGACCCCATGAACTGAAGCCCCAGGCTCCTCTGTCCTTCACTATCAACAGGAGTTTGCTCAAATTCATGTCCATTGAGTCGGTGATGCTGTCAATCATCTCATGCTCGGCCACCCCCTTCTCCTTTTGCCTTCAATCTTTCCCTGCATCAGGGTCTCTTCCAGTGAGTTGGTTTTTCCTAGAAATGATAACTAAGATACTATAATTCAATAATTCCAGCATGCTTCTTTTTTTAAAAGATTTTCATTTAGTTGCACCTGGGCTTAGTTGCAGCATGCAGGATCTTCCGTTGTGACTCACGGGTTGTGATGCACGGGCTTTGTTGCCCCATGACATGTGCAATCTCAGTTCCCTGACCAGGAATCAAGCCTGTGTCCCCTGCATTAGCAGGTAGATTCTTAACCACTGGACCACAAGGGAAGCCCCGTCATTCTTCCTTTTTAAATGAAGAAAGCTTTATATAGAAGCAATATACAGTGGAGTGAAAGGTGCTTTAGCTGGGGACAGCAGGCTTGTCACCTGCACATATGTTTTGACCATTATGGGTTAGTCACTGTTTAGTTTTCAGGGAATGAATCAGTCAACAAAGTAGAAAAAATAAATGCGCAGGTCTCATGGGGTTGTCAGTTTACCAGAGTGCAGCTGTGTGTGCGTGCATGCACACTCAATCATGTTTGTGACCCCATGGGCTGTAGTCCACCAGGCTCCTCTGTCCGTGGGATTTTCCAGGAAAGAATAGTGGAGTCGGGTGTCACTTTCTCCTCCAGGGGATCTTCCTGACCCAGAAATCTAACCTGAGTCTCCTGCCTTGGCAGGAGGATTCTTTGCCACTGAGCCACCTGGGAAGCCCGTGCCATGTGTGTCTGGGTGCAGTTTACTCCAAGGAGGGCCTTTGTGCAGACTGGCTACACCCGCACTGCGGATGGTGGTGATCTCCAATGAAAACCCCAGCGACTTTTGATGAAATGTCGACTTGCATTGGGGGCTTTCAACATTTTACTTTAATCCTTACCTTAGCCCTGTAAGGTAGGTGTGGTTATTTCCTTTTATAGGCAAGAACACTGAAGCCAGGGCTTTCACACAAAGCTGTCAAAAGTGAAAAAGTGAAAGTGTTAGTTGTTCATTCCTGTCCAACTCTTTGCGACCCTATGGGCTGTAGGCCACCAGGATCTTCTGTCCATGGGATTCTCTAGGCAAGAATACTGAGTGAACTGCCATTTCCTCCTCCAGGAGGTCTTCTTGACCCAAGGGTTCTGAGTCTCCTGCATTGTAGGAAGATTCTTTATCATGTGAGCCACCAGGGAAGCCCTAAGTCTACTTTTTAAAAAAGTGCAGAGAAGCTGGGATTTGCCCCAAATCATGTGACTCTTCCTCCCATGTCCTCCTTCTTGGTCCTCAGGAATGAATGCCCTCTTGCAAGGGAAAAACCAGAGAAATGCTTTCAGGGAACAATAGGCCAGTATAAGGAGTTGTATTTCGGCTTCCCTGGTGGTTAGTGGTAAAGAACCCACCTGCCAATGCAGGAGATACAGGTTCAATCCTTGGGTCAGGAAGATTCCCTGGAGAAGGGAATGGCAACCAGTATTCTTGCTTGGAGAATACCATGGACAGAGGAACCTGACAGGCAGAGTCAGACACGACTGAGTGACCAAACGACAAGAACAAGAGGAAAACACGTTTAGTCATTCATTTAAGCTAATTCAACAAACACTCTTTTAGGAAGTCTAGGAAACACGCCGTGGCACTTATACTCCTCTGCTTTTGGAGCAGTGCTGAGTAAATAATATTCCTGGGGGTGAAGGAGCCTGAGACTTGGCATCACTTGGTGCCCCACTATGATAGCGCCGACGGAGTGTGAGGTTGAGCTGATCCACAGTGACGGTCATGCCAATCAAGTGGCCGGTGTGCCCCGCCAGGACTTCAATGCCATGGCCAGCCACTCCCACTTCATTGTCTTGGAGAGGGGCCGCCGATGTGCTTCTGTGGTCCTCTGTGTCTACTGATCAGCCCCTGTCATCTCAGAGATGGTCCTCACATGCAGCTGAACCTTCCACCCTCCAGACCTGCCTCCCCGCCTCTGTACCATCTCCGGACAGCCTTTCACCTGGGCTGTCAGCATAATGAAGGCTTGATTTCAATACTGCTCCCTCATTTCTCTGTTCACTGCTCTGCGGGTTAATGCAGATTCCAAACTTCAACAAGCAGCTGTTAAACATGTCATTAACACTGCTTGGGCTGCAAATGAGACGCTGCTACTGGGATTACTCTGTGAGCTATAGTTTTGTGATGAGCTTTGTCACTCACAGCTGACCCACTGTGTACCGAATGGAACTCAGATTATCTCCTTTCTTCCTCTGACTCTTGTCATTTTTTTTTCCCCACAAAGAATTACTATTCTACTCCCCGAAAGATTGATTACTTGCACAAATAAGAGAGTCTGAGACATTAATACAAAATTCACAGGCTTTTCTTTATCTCAAACCTGCAACTCCCTCCACATTTCCTCCTGGTAATTATATTAGAATTGTGTACACTAGGAATTGCCATCTGATTATTAGGAAACCAGTTTTGTCATGACAAAAATGAGCTTAAGTCTTGTTTTCCTGGAAAATGATCAGTGCAGTGCCCTGGATGAGAGAGAAGGAGATTAAATCCAACTGACTTTCATCCATGAATGCTTTCATCTCTTTTTCAAACACAGGAAATGATTACCACTGCTATAAGCTGCAGTTCATATGAGTGAAAAAGGATAAGGAAATATTGAAAATTCTGTAACCAACAGTAGGACATAATATAGGTCCTGGGCACCCGCTGAGCGACACATACTTTATTTTTCCATACTGCCGATGTCAAGAAGTTTCATATTTTCAAGGGAGTCTTACCTTGAGGTGTGACATTACAAACTGAGGAATAAACAGATTGACTTTTCTCTCATTTGGACCGTTTGGTTTTTCATAGAGAATTAGAAGATAGTATTTATAAAAGCTAAACACTAGGCGCTAAAGAGCGCCATTAGTTCATTCTTATAATTTACAAAAGAAAGAAGGCAAAACACGTATTTCATTATATTTTCCGCTATGTCATCAAGTTGATAGAAGGGTCTTCAAGAGCAGGGACCACATCTTACTGTCTTTGCATCCTTGATGTCCTGATGAAAAAGTGAAAGTGTTAGTTGCTCAGTCCTGTCTGACTCTTTGTGACCTCATGGACTCTAGCCCTCCAGGCTCCTCTGCCCTTGGAATTCTTCAGGCAAGAATACTGGAGTGGGTAGCCGTTACTTTCTCTAGGGGATCTTCCTGACCTAGGGATTGAACCCAGGTCTTGTCCCAACTCAAACAGAACGGTTGGAGGAATACACTCTGCCTTCATAAAGACTCCAAAGTCACATGACAAAGGGCATGGTTAGAGGGAGGGTTGAAGAGTTTGGCCACTTTTGGAAATTAAACATTTCTTATTAAATGGATCCCTTAAAGGGCTTCCCAAGTGGCACTAGTAGTAAAGAACCGGCCTGCCCATGCAGGAGATGCAGGAGACATGGCTTTGATTCCTGGGTCGGGAAGATCCCCTGGAGAAGGGCATGGAAACCCACTCTAGGATTCTTGCCTGGAGGATCCCATGGACAGAGGAGCCTGGCGGGCAACAGTCCAAGGGGTCACAAAGTCAGACACGACTTAGTGACTAAACCACCACCACATACATATGAACATTTAACCTATTGCTAAGTCGATTCAGTCATGTCCAGCTCTTTGCAACCCTGTGGACCATAGCCCACCAGGCTCCTCTGTACATGGGATTCTCCAGGCAAGAATAGTGGAGTGGGTTTCCATGCCCTTCTCAAGGGGATCTTCCCAACCCAGGAATCAAACTGGTGTCCCTTATGTCTCCTACATTGGTGGGGAGTTCTGAGCCACCTGGGAAACCCTTTTACCTATTAACACTTGGTAACTCAAGTCCTTTATTGCACTCAAGCCTGCTCTTAGCACTATATTTACAGTGTGTGCGTGTGGGGCGGGGGGAGGAATCCCGTCTCTACAGATAACTTATATTTAATGTCAGTATCATAGTTGTCACACACTGATGAACTTGATTAAACTGGAGTTTTACCTTTTGCTAGTATTGTCTTTTGAAGTGCCTTAAATATATGTGTTCATTAAAGTTAAGGATTAACTATAAGTTACACATTTATTGTTCAAAAAGAAAATAACATTTCAACAAAGTTGATCAGATGGTGTTCCATTATGCTCAAAATAAAAAGAGATAAATGGGCAAGTTAAAAGTAAAAAATGTAGAACTCTTTCCTATTAAAAACAGAATTGGCATTTTTATTTTTGCATCATGTACCACATTAATTTTGTTAAATGTACTTTTATTGGTTTGTGGTTTCGTGTTTGATTTGAGCTTTCTACAGGTATGAGGTTATAAACATAAAGAGTTGAGATCTACTTAGATATTTTTATGATTTAAATGACTTTGGGAGGCAAACATTTAATGGTGGTTGGCTGTCTGTGAGAATTTTTCCCTTCAAGAGGGGAATTCAACACCAATCTGCTGATGCGGTTAGGAGGGTACTGATGTTTTGGATCACTTTCTCTTGCTGCCTGGAAGATGTCTGTCTACATTATCATTGTCAAAAATATCTTAATTCACAGTTAGTTTTTCCTTTTCATCCAAAAAAATCTATCTGCTTAGTTAAGGTTATATTGGCTAATAAGAATATTCCCCCCACATCCCCTGCCAAGTGATATTATATATGCAGTATCCAGTAACAACACAAAAAGCTTTTCAATCATGTCCTGTTGTTTAGTTGCTAAGTCATGTCAGATTCTGTGACCCCATGGATTTCAGCACACCAAGCTCCTCTGTCCTCCACTGTCTCCCAAGAGCTTTCTCAGATTCATGTCCATTGAGCTGGTGATGCTGTCTAACCATCTCATGCTCTGTCTCCCCCTTCTTCTTTGGCCTTCCGTCTTTTCCAGCATCAGGGCCTTTTCCAATGAGCCAGCTCTTCGTATCAGGTGTCCAAGGTACTGGAGCTGCACTAGGCACTGCTCTTCCAGAAAAAGTCTTCAATCTGATGAAACATATACTTTAAACGGGGAGACAGATTCTGTGTGTTTTAAAAACTACTAAAGTATATTACAGTGTTAGATTGTGATGAGTTCTACAAAGAAAAATAAAGCAAGTGGCACTCAGCGCTGACCTAATGAGCCTTGACTTTTTATTATTAGAACCCAAAGCCTGCCAGAGAGAGAGAGGTAGGCATCCTGTTTGAGTAAGGAGCCGGGAGAATAGTGCTCAGAATTTCATCTGCTCCAACCTGGCTGCACACTGGAAATCACCTGGAGAGCTTTAAAGACGCTGTGTCTGGATCCTACCCCCAGAGCTTCTTCTGTAATTAGTCTATGGTGCTCTGGCCTGGGTACTGGGATATTTTAACAGTACCCTAGCTGATTTCCAGAAGCCAACCGCTGACTCAAAGTAAAAAGCTCCCAGATGAGGCATTTGCAAATTGGTTTTAGCATAGATTGGAGGGTGCCGCATTCCTGCTTAAGGCCCTTCAGTTGCTTACTCAGGCTGCAGTGGTGTTTCTCAAAACTGCCTGATAGAATAACATGTGGTGTGTGTTAAATATCCAGATCCTCAGGACTTTCTCCCTATCAGTCGAATAAGAATCTCTAGGAACAAAATTAGGGGAGCTCTTTCTGATGAGCAAAGCACTCAGATAACTTCCTGGGAAGAAATATTATGATAACAGTCCATTGTTAACAGTTTACTGCAAACAGCAAAGGGCTTTTTTGGTAAAGGGTCAGGAATGGTTCTGGAATACATACTGGGTCATTTAGAGGTAATTCACTAGAAGAAGGGTTTGTTGTTCCTGGTACTGTGCATTTTCTGTGTTATCTCTTATTTTTCTTCTGAGGGTTTCCTTTCATCTTTGTTCTCACCTAGAGTGATGGAGTTTTCGATTCCATCTTCCAATGACCTAGGAGGCTCACCTGTAATAAGCTTACATGCATTTAGTTAGGTGATTCTTAAAAAGCACATTTTTCTTAAAGCCGTGACAGTTTGTTTGATTTCCTCATTGCCTAAGCAGTTTGGATTTTATTTTTTTTTGGCTCCAAAACCACGGTAGACAGTGCACATGGCCACACAATTAAAAGACCCTTGCTCCTTGGAAGAAAAACTAAGACAAAACTACACAGTGTATTAAAAAGCAGAGACATCACTTTTCTGACAAAGATCCGTAAAGTCAAAGCTGTGGTTTTTCCAGGAGTCATGTATGCATATGAGAGTTGGAGCATCAAGAAGTTTGAGCCTCAGACAATCGATGCTTTGGAATTGTGGTGTTGGAGAAGAGTCCCTTGGACTGCAAGGAGACCAAACCAGTCCATCCTAAAGGACATCAACCTTGAAGATCCATTGGAAGGACTGATGATGAAGCTGAAGCTCCAATACTTTGACCACCTGAGGCAAAGAGCTGACTCATTGGAAAAGACACTTATGCTGGGGAAGATTGAGGGCTGGAGGAGAAGGGGACGACAAAAAGATGAGATGTTTGGATGGCATCACCGGCTCAATGGACATGAGTTTGAGGAAACTCCTAGAGATAGTGAAGGACAGGGAAGCCTGGCGTGTTGCTGTCCATGAGGCCACAGATAATTGGACGGGACTTAGTGACTGAACAACAACCGCAAAGCAGTTTGGAAGAGTAGGGACCATTATATCTGATGGAGAATCTCAGGCAAAAAAAAAAAAATAGGGAATTTGAGAGGACTTTACCCGATGGCACAGCTGGTCAACGGGTTGCCTTTATAAATTATCCTCACCATTTACCTGACTGAACTCAGCATGGAGCTCATGAATGCTATTTTTTTTTTTTTTTTTGCAATTCAAAATATGCTGCTAAGGTTAGAGAATAATAAGGTTTGTTTTAGTAATGAATTAGTCTAGGTATTTTCACTTTATCCCACTGAATTAAAAATTGTGGGATAATTTTCAAAATCTGTGGGTTATGAAACAACATAAAATTTTTATTTTAGGCAAGTAGTTCATGTAGATTTGGATGGTCAGATGGGATTTCTAATCCAACGTGCTGTGGTAGATGGTGAAAACGTCTTGCTCCGAGACTGTGGGAAGATCGTTTTTGCCCCAGGACCAAAGGATGGGAGAGGAATCGTTTGGTCACGTCAAGAGAAAACCTATTGCTTTCAGGTGATAAACCATTTCATCATTGATTTTCTGTTATTAATTTATAGTCAGGTTGAGCGTTTTCCTATTTTGCTCACATGTCTCGAAATGGGTGCGTGAAAGAGAAGTGATTCACACGTGGTCACAGGCAGTCTGTATTAGTGACAGAAGAATGAAGCCAGAATCCCACAGAGTGGGTTATTTACGTGCTTTAGTGCATTTGGGGTCACAGGTCTAGGCTCTTGGCCAATAGTCAGCATATAATTGGTCTAGCCATCACTGTGCTGGCTCTTCGCAGGGGGTCTTCCTCTGTCTGTTCCCCCTTGGCCTGTCTCCCCAGCCCCATGCACATGGCTCTCTCTCTGTTCATCCTTTAGGTCTAAGCTTACACATTGCCTCCTCAGCGATGTCTAGTGCTGCTCTGAACTGCTGTCCCTGTTTTTCTTTAAGTTGTTGGAACTGTTTGTATCTATGTCTCCCCCAGTAGCCTTCCTCTTCACAAGAGCAGTCATGGGGCAAATATCATATTTTTTTGTGTGTGAAAAGTTGCTGTACTTTCCTCTGTTCAGTTCAGTTGCTCAGTCGTGTCCGACTCTTTGCGACCCCATGAATCGCAGCACACCAGGCCTCCCTGTCCATCACCAACTCCCGGAGTTCACTCAGACTCACGTCCATCGAGTCCGTGATGCCATCCAGCCATCTCATCCTGGGTCGTCCCCTTCTCCTCCTGCCCCCAGTCCCTCCCAGCATCAGAGTCTTTTCCATGAAGTGGCCAAAGTACTGGAGTTTCAGCTTCAGCATCATTCCTTCCAAAGAAATCCCAGGATTGATCTCCTTCAGAATGGACTGGTTGGATCTCCTTGCAGTCCAAGGGACTCTCAAGAGTCTTCTCCAACACCACAGTTCAAATGCATCAATTCTTCAGCGCTCAGCCTTCTTTACAGTCCAACTCTCACATCCATACATGACCACAGGAAAAACGATAGCCTTGACTAGATGGACCTTAGTCGGCAAAGTAATGTCTCTTCCTTTGAATATACTATCTAGGTTGGTCATAACTTTTCTTCCAAGGAGTAAGCATCTTTTAATTTCATGGCTGCAGTCACCATCTGCAGTGATTTTGGAGCCCCCAAAAATAAAGTCTGACACTGTTTCTATCGTTTCCCCATCTATTTCCCATGAAGTGATGGGACCGGATGCCGTGATCTTTGTTAATGGTTATCTCCATGTACGTTCCTTAAGCCCTTGCATGAAAAGAAGTAAAGTATTAGTCCCTGAATTGTGTCTGACTCTGTGATCCCATGGACTGTAGCCCACCAGGCTCCTCTGTCCATGGGATTCTCCAGGCAAGAATATTGTTATGGGTTGCCATTTCTTCCTTTGGGGGATCTTCTCAACCAAAGGATCAAATCTAGGTCTCCTGTATTGCAAGCAGATTCTTAACATATGAGCTACCAGGGAAGCCCAACAAAGCCCTTGCGTGTTTCTATAATTACAGTGGATGCTGAAAACTCATTAGTTTTGTTTTTCTGTAGCACTAACAGCAGCCACATTGTGGTCCCCTTCATGGAAGAATGTGGCTTGTTAAACTTCGGGTCCTTTTCACATTGTGGATGATGGACACGTCAGCATTGTGGATGGCTGGTAGAAGGGTGAGGGAGGGAAAGACCCTGGGGGAGACTGAAGCCACAGTGGATGCAAAAGCAGCAAATCACTGAGCCCTCTACCAGCAGCAGACTTCTGGATGTGTGCAGTTTTGGAAGACAGTGGTTTTAGATTTGTCTATTGACTATGCCAAAGCCTTTGACTGTGTGGATCACAATAAACTGTGGAAAATTCTAAAAGAGATGGGAATATCAGACCACCTGACCTGCCTCTTGAGAAATCTGTATGCAGGTCAGGAAGCAACAGTTAGAACTGGACATGGAACAACAGACTGGTTCCAAATAGGAAAAGGAGTACGTCAAGGCTGTATATTGTCACCCTGCTTAGTTAACTTCTATGCAGAGTACATCATGAGAAACGCTGGGCTGGAGGAAGCACAAGCTGGAATCAAGATTGCTGGGAGAAATATCAATAACCTCAGATATGCAGATGACATCACCCTTATGGCAGAAAGTGAAGAGGAACTAAAAAGCCTCTTGATGAAAGTGAAAGTGGAGAGTGAAAAAGTTGGCTTAAAGCTCAACATTCAGAAAACAAAGATCATGACCTCTGGTCCCATCACTTCATGGGAAATAGATGGGGAAAGAGTGGAAACAGTGTCAGACTTTATTTTGGGGGGCTCCAATATCGCTGCAGATGGTGATTGCAGCCATGAAATTAAAAGACGCTTACTCCTTGGAAGAAAAGTTATGAACAACCTAGATAGTATATTCAAAAGAAGAGACATTACTTTGCCGACTAAGGTCCATCTAGTCAAGGCTATGGTTTTTCCAGTAGTCATGTATGGATGTGAGAGTTGGACCGTGAACAAAGCTGAGTGCCAAAGAATTGATGCTTTTGAACTGTGGTGTTGGAGAAGACTCTTGAGAGTCCCTTGGACTGCAAGGAGATCCAACCAATCCATTCTGAAGGAGATCAGCCCTGGTATTTCTTTGGAAGGAATAATGCTAAAGCTGAAGCTCCAGTACTTTGGACACCTGATGCGAAGAGTTGACTCATTGGAAAAGACCCTGATGCTGGGAGGGATTGGGGGCAGGAAGAGAAGGGGACAACAGAGGATGAGATGGCTGGATGGCATCACTGACTCGATGGACGTGAGTCTGAGTGAACTCCGGGAGTTGGTGGACAGGGAGGCCTGGTGTGCTGCGATTCATGGGGTTGCAAAGAGTTGGACATGACTGAGCAACTGAACTGAACTGAACTGAAGTCATTTCCACTTCTGAGGTTTCACAGAAGCAATGGAAAGGTACTAAGGCCAGTTGTTGGGCTTCCCTGGTGGCTCAGTGGTAAAGAACCCACCTGCAATGCAGGAGACTTGGGTTCTATCCCTGGATCGGGAATATGTCCTGGAGGGCATGGCTACCCAATCCAGCATTCTTGTCTGGAGAATGCTGTGGACTGAGGAGCTTGGCAGGCTACAGTCCACGGGGTGACAAAGAATTGGATAAGACTGAATCACTGAGCATGCACGCACAATACCAGTTGTAACCTTCCTTCTCAGAGTTAGTTGATTTTGAACTAGTGTTATTTCTTATCTGAACCCTGATTCCTCATATATAAGTGCCTCCTTTTTTGTGAGCAATTTCCTGTAACGCATGTCATCTTGAGCTGTATCATGGTCTCTTTCTGACAAAGTCAGAAACTGCAGCTTCTGGCTGGAGCTCAGCAGCTGTGTGCTGTTGATGGTGAGTGTGCAGTAACTTTATTTGAATTGTGCAATGAAGGTTGACTACACTTTGTCTCACAGTGATCAAAGTGGTCACACCGGTGGGCGGGCCCACCGACAAGCCACATGTAAGAGTGAGAGTGTGGTGAATTCACCCACTGAGGAGCCCTTGGGGGGCTGCTGTTTGTGCCATTAGCCATTTTATTATGAACCAGGTTACTCTGGGAGGTCCATCAAAAAGCTCTTTCGTGTGTTCAGTATCAAAAGACTCTCCTATGAAGTGCCACCTGTGTTTTTTAAAAAAGTATTACAACAAGTCTCCATGCTTGTGCTAATCTTTAACCTTTCCTGCTTTCTCTCTCTCTCTTTTTATCCTTGACTGCTCAGGGTTTATCACTGTTATTTTTGCTTCTGCTCTGTGTACAATTTTTCTGTTTATACATTGCTTCTTATTCGCTGGGGATGGGGATTGTCATGGTGTTAGTGGTAGTTAGAAGTCGTGAGAGGAGAAGTGGGAGCAGGGGACGTGGGGGGCCAGAGGCAGGCACGTGAACTATGCCTGGAGCTGGCAAACCTAAGGACTTTGGAATTTCTCTACATAGCAGGCTTCTGGGCTCTGATATGGGCAGCCCAGCCCCAGGGCCGGCAGTGAGAGCAAAAGCTATAGCTGAAGATACAGTGCTCTGCTCATCACCCTTAGCCCCGCAGCCGGTGCTCATGAGAGAGATGAAACAAACATGAAAGGGCGTTGGGGAGACTTTCCTGGCAGTCCAGTGACTAAGACTCTATACTCACAACACAGAGGGACCAGGGTTCGATCCCTGGTTAGGGAGCTAAATCCTACATGCCACAATGAAGCCCGGAGCAGACAAATACATAAAGTAAATATTTCAAAAATAAAATAAAATTCAGGTGTTCCTAGCTGACATTGAAAAAAAAGAACATTGGGTGTGTAACATCCACCAAGAAAGGAAGCAGAAATTCAGGGGTCTCCCAAGCTGTCTTTGAATTCTCATCTCTCTGAGAAATGAAGGCCATTCCTCCCGTGGCCCTCCAGGAAATGCTATGCCTGCCTCCCTCCTTGTTTTGAAATATTTGGAAGTCTGAGCACTCCATCCCTCACCCCTGCCAGCTTTTGAAAATTGGCCTCCTCCCCTCCTTGGGATTTTCATAGCAGAGTCAGCAGTGACTCCACAAAGCTCCTTGCACACAGGGGGTTAGTAGGGCCGAGGGTAGAGGCTGGGTTTTTCAGGAGTAAGCAGAATCTTAATGCCCTTGCCCCAGATGGTGGGAGGAAATGAAAATACACACCTGAGCAGCGTACTGGTATGACTTTGGGGCTGCCAGGCTGGCGGAGCTCTCAGCCACACAGGGGTTGCCCAGCACTAATAACTGTCATCAGACCCAAATTAGGCACCGCCAATTTATTTACTCATTTCCCCATCAGAAAGACAATGCATCACCCACAAAGTCCCAGACAATCCTTGGCCTGTCGAGGCTGGGGCGCTTGATGTAACATTCCGAGCCACGCGCCAGAGCGAGGAGAAGCCGGCCAGAGCGGCTATTTAATCAGGAGTGTTTGTTGATTTGAGCAGAGGCCCTATGCTGTGAAATGAAAACAGAAAACCAAATTTTCTTGAGCAATCTTGCTGTTCCTGCTTCAGGTGCTGGGCCATTTCACTAAAGCAGCTCAGACGAGAATGTCATTAGTTCTTAAGCCCCAGGTGAATTTGCCACTGTTCCACATGATTAAGCCAGATAATTGTGTGTTGATAGCGAATGTGGTTGGTGAAATACAATTTCTAGGACCTCCTAAACAAACACAATGTAGGAGTGAGTCAGAGTGCTGTCATTTCGGTCCTTTGTCACGGGTTTTGCGGGGCAGACATCTCTGTGGAGGGCTGGCGGGTAATTCAGTGACTACAGCCATCCCCGGGCTCTTAAAGGTGACCTGGCTTGGCAAGTGCATCCATCGCGTATCATTCCACATTTGTTTAGGGAAGGGAGGAAAAAAATCTCATTAGAGGGCCGGCTCCTACCGATACCTTGTTTTGGACCCTGAATGTAAATGATGACTTCAAGTTTGTTTTAAAAAAGCCTTCGTGATTTCCACGATCCTTTCTGAAGTGTGTAAAAATACCGACATCTCCAAATGATAAAAAACAACAACAACATCTGCCGATGGCAAAATATAGTCGACTTTCGGGGCCAAGTTTTCAGAAGCAGCCAATGTGTTTGCATGTGTGATTTTCTTTCTCACATATAAGTTTCTGTGGCTATGAAAATATCAACATGTATTTGTATTTATGAGTCAGGTGACTGTGTCTTAAGTGGATATAGCTATGGTGTTTTCTGCACCGAGATGTCCAGGCTTTTACCAGTTGTGGTGTGAAGGTGCAAAGTTTTTGATTTGGTGGTGGTGGTGGTTGGCATCGGTGGGTTTCCTAGGTGGCACTAGCAGTAAAGAACCCTCCTGCCAGTGGAGGAGACTCAAGAGACGTGGGTTTGATTCCTGAATCGGGAAGATCCGCTGGAGGAGGGCATGGCAGCCCACTCCAGTATTCTTGCCTGCAGAATCCCTTGGACAGAGCAGCCTGGTGGGCTGCAGTCCATGGGGTCACAAAGAGTCGGACACGACTGAAGAGACTTAGCATGCGTGCACTGTTGGCAGGGGAACTTGGTGGTTTTTTTATTTGAATTTTAAAAGCAAATCTACTTACTTTTCAGAGGTTTCACTTTTCCTGGCAATGTGTGCATTATTTTATTTCCCCCTTCCCCTTAAGATTAAAAAAATAAATTATAATGTAATATATCCTGCTGGGTTTTTTTTTGCCTACAAAGTGCTCATTCCATCCTTACAAAGGAAGACAGTCATTGATGTCTGAAGAAGAAAGAATAGCTAAACTGGAAACCAAACTAGAAGGGCAGGAAAACCATAGCCCTGTGGCTGGTGGGAGAAAGCACACCAGTGAAGTGGGCGCAGTGTGTGGTCAGGGGTTGGCTGCTAACACGGAGGCTTCAGTGTCAATAGCAACAGTCAAAGCCATGACTGGGAAAGACCTACAGGGAATCCCCAGCAGGTATGGGGGCAGGAGTCCTTCCCTCACACCCCTGCTGGACCACTCCCAGGGACGGGAGGGCCTTGTCTGGCCCGGAGGGTAGACCTGCGTGTGGCCAGGCTCCAGTGGGGTGACTACATGTGGGCGAGCAGAAGTGTGACCACCCCAGTGCTTTGCTCAGACACGCCCCAGGGCTGCAACTGCCATCAGCACTAGCAACCTTGGCTGCCCTGGAGACCTGGCTGCACTGGGGTTTAGCACGTCCCCCAGACACTGCTGTCTTCCAGGCATCCTGGGGTGGCTTGGCCTTCCAGCACTTCCAAACTCCCCATAAGATGTGTGTTCGTGCTCATGCTAAGTCGCTTCAGTCGTGTCCGACTCTGCAACCCCATGGACTTTAACCCACCAAGCTTCTCTGTTCATGAGATTTCCCAGGCAGCAATACTAAGATCCCTTCTCCACGGGATCTTTCTGACTCGGGGATGGAACCCACATCTCTTAGGTCTCCTGCACTGGCAGGCGGGTTCTTCAACACTAGCACCGGCTGGGAAGCCCCTCCCCATAAGATATTTGTTTCAACTGTTGTTTGCTTTGTCCAGGGAGGTGAAGGCAGGTTTTGGAGGTTAAACTGGAGGGTGGAAGACAGACAGTCCAGGACAGTGTTGTAGGAAAACGGCCCATGACAGCGGAGCTGGTGGTGAATTTCTTTTCTGCTCAGGGGGCAGCGGTCCCCATGGGAGTGGCTGGCAATCGAGAGGGCCTGCCTGGGCAGCTGTCTGTGACTGCCCCCCTCCTCCCCCCCTCAGCTGGAGCGCAAGCTGAAGTCTTTGCCTCTTCTGGAAACCCCACAGTCTTTGTCTTAAACACTCAGGCCATCACACAGGCATGAGAAACTGATCACTGTGCAAGACCCAGCCTTGACACGGGGAGAGCACTGCCCTCGGTGAGAAGTCTCAGGTTCGGCTCTGCCACTGACCAGCTCTGTGATGTTGTACAACTAACTCCATGAGTACGCTTTCGGCATCCTCATTTGTAAAGTGAGAAGTACGATGCGATTGTGTGTGTGTGTGTGTGTGTGTGTTTGTGTGTTAGTCACTCAGTTGCGTCTGACTCTTTGCAACCTCATGGTCTGTAGCCTGCCAGGCTTCTCTGCCTTTGAGTTTCTCCAGGCAAGAATACTGGAGTGGCTTGCCATTTCCTCCTCCAGGGGATTTTCCCCACCCAGGGATCAAACCTACGTCTCTTGCATTGGCAGGGGGACTCTTTACCACCTGAGCCACCAGGGAAGCCCAAGATGAGATTCTATCTCATTTATTTATCTGCATTGCAGAAAGTAACAGTGAACAGTTAAGCTTCTGTGGAGGCAGAATGAGGGCCTGGGAGGCTGTTGTCCTCTGGCCAGGGCACAGAAGACTTGGAAATAGAATTAAAGCATTAGATCCTAAAGTGGCATTGAGAACAAATGCATCACAGGGCATGCTGTGGGCTGCTCATAGTGGAGAAGATGCTGGATATGAGAACAGCATGCTACCCCTTGGCTGACTTGGCCACAAGATGACATTTGACCCCATCCAGAGAGGGGAACACATTACCTGTTTTCAGGGATCAACAGATTCAAGAAGATAAGGCACCTTGGGTACCAGGAGATGTTAGTGACAGGCTGAAGCCCTGCAGAGCTAATTGTGGTATCAGCGGTAAAGAATCCACTTGGTTAATGCAGGAGATTCGGGTTTGATCCCTGGGTCGAGAAGATCAGCTGGAGAAGGAAATGGCAACCCACGCCAGTATTCTTGCCTAGGAAATCAAATGGACAGAGGAGTCTGGTGGGCTACAGTCCACGGGGTTGCCAAGAGTCAGACACAACTTAGCCACTAAACAACAACCTGGCCGCCAGAACAGCGAGCAGAGATGACGCTGGATCAGAACACAGTCTAGGGGATCAACCGGGACTTTTTACACTTTTAAAATTAGGATGATGGAGAGAAAAAAGGATCTGTTAGGCATGGGAGGTCAACTTAACATTACAGCTTCGTGAAAACTCCCCCAATCTGTAGGGACCATGTCATGCTAAGTATAAAGACACTTTTAATTTTAAATTTTTTAACACCAAAAATATTTTGTATTGATATGTTAGCCAATTAACAATGTTGTGATAGTCTCAGGTGAACAGTGCAAGGCCTCAGCCATACATATACATGTATCCATTTCCTCCTAACCCCTCTCCCATCCAGGCTGGCACATAACACTGAGCAGAGTTCCATGTGCTATACAGTAGGTAAAGGCATGTTTAAAAGTAAATTTAAATAACAACCTAGAGGGGTGAGATGGGAGAATGGGAGGGAGGTTCAAGAGGGAGGGGACATGTATATATCTATGGCTGATTCATGTTGATGTATGGCAAAAGCCAACACAGTACTGTAAAGCAATTATCCTCCAATTAAAAATAAATTTAAAAAAAAATTCTTGAAACTAGGAGGATAGGTTTACAAAAGTACAAAACAACAAAGGGTCAGCTCTGGAACTGGCATCAGGCATGTTTGCAAAATTTGTTCAGATTGATGTCCATTTCGAAACACATCTTTAAAAAAAAATCACTGGGTTCCTTTTTTTGTAATGTCACAGGAAATCTTTCTGTTAATGACTGTAGTGTGTGGGTCTCTAGGTACAGATGGAATAAGGCAATTGGCAGAGCTAATTCTGCCTGGAATCTTGAGCCTGCCCTCCCGAAGGAGCTGTGATCGGCGTGTCCAGGCTCGCTGTCCTCGCCGGCACACGTCTGTTCCCCATCACCAAGTAGCAGGGGCGGCTGTACTGGACAGTAAACAGAGTTGAGGCCGGAGCCCAATCACTGGTTCAAGACCTTGGGTGTTTACTTCACCAAGTGTACCCCGTGTTTAATGTGGAAAAGGGGGATGCAGTTCTCTAATGAGAAGCTGGGATGCTGTACTTGTCCACTGGGAGACTGCAGCTATAAGCACATGATTTCTGTCACCAGGAATGGCAGGCGTGCTCTGCATGAAGGCGCCTCTGGCCTCCTCTCCATCCACTTCGCCCCCTCCCGGCCTTACCCATGTACATCTATTAATGCCACTAAAATGGGGGGAAGGGGTTGCATTTACCCCCAAAGAGTCTCAAAGGGGCTATAAAACAGAGGCCAGATGAGCAAGGCTAAAACCTAGTTTCATCAGAATGATTAATTTCTATTCTACAAATAGAGCATCATTTGTAGATCACTGAGCATCACTCCCCTGAGTTCTCAGATGTCATTGTTGCCCTCTTCCTCCATCTTCCCAACCCAGGAATCGAATGCAGTTCTCTCTAATTGCAAGTGAATTCTTTACCATCTGAGCCACCAGGGAAGCCCTTTTGTGGCTCAGAAATGCTTTTTATTTGTTAAGTGATCACAGCCAAATGAAAGAAAATGTTCTTGGCAGCCAGCATTTTAAAATTAATTATTGTGGCCCTTAACATTGTACCTGTTCTGTTCAGTAGCTCAGTCGTGTCTGACTCTTTGTGATCCCATGGACTGCAGCACACAAGGCTTCCCTGTCTATCACCAACTCCCAGAGCTTACTCAAACTCATGAAATCATAAATTTCAGCTGACACCTTATTTCTTGATTCCTTTCCTGTATGCAGGTCAGGAAGTAGTAGTTAGAACTGGACATGGAACAACAGACCGGTTCCAAATCAGGAAAGGAGTACATCAAGGCTGTATTTTGTCACCCTGCTTATTTAACTTCTATGCGGAGAAGGCAATGGCACCCCACTCTAGTAGTCTTGACTGGAAAATCCCATGGACAGAGGAGCCTGGAAGGCTGCAGTCCATGGGGTCGCTGAGGGTCCAACACGACTGAGCGACTTCATTTTCACTTTCATGCATTGGAGAAGGAAATGGCAACCCACTCCAGTGTTCTTGCCTGGAGAATCCCAGGGACAGGGGAGCCTAGTGGGCTGCTGTCTCTGAGGTCGCACAGAGTCGGACATGACTTAAGCGACTTAGCAGCAGCAGCAGCAGCAGCAGAGTACATCATGAGAAACGCTGGGCTGGAAGAAGCACAAGCTGGAATCAAGATTGCCGGGAGAAATATCAATAACCTCAGATATGCAGATGATACCACCCTTATGGTGAAGAAGAATTAAAGGGTCTCTTGATGAAAGTGAAAGAGGAGAGTGAAAAATTTGGCTTAAAGCTCAACATTCAGAAAACTAAGATCATAGCATCCAGTCCCATCACTTCATGGCAAATAAATGGGGAAACAGTAGCTGACTTTATTTTTCTGGGCTCCAAAATCACTGCAGATGGTGATTGCAGCCATGAAATTAAAAGACAATTACTCCTTGGAAAGAAAGTTATGACCAACTTAGACAGCATATTAAAAAGCAGAGATATTACTTTGCCAACAAAGCTCTGTCTAGTCAAGGCTATTGTTTTTCCAGTGGTCATGTATGGGTGTGAGAGTTGGACTATAAAGACAGCTGAGTGCTGAAGAATTGATGCTTTTGAACTGTGATGTTGGAGAAGACTCTTGAGAGTCCCTTGGACTGCAAGGAGATCCAACCAATCCATCCTAAAGGAGATCAGTCCTGGCTGTTCATTGGAAGGACTGATGTGGAAGCTGAAACTCCAATACTTTGGCCACCTGATGCGGAGAGCTGGCTCATTTGGAAAGACCCTGATGCTGGGAAAGATTGAGGGCAGGAGGAGAAGGGGATGACAGAGGATGAGATGGTTGGATGGCATTACTGACTGGATGGACATGGGTTTGGGTGGACTCCGGGAGTTGGTGATGGACAGGGAGGCCTGGCGTGCTGTGGTTCATGGGGTCACAAAGAGTCAGACATGACTGAGCTGCTGAACTGAGCTGAACTGAACTGAATCATATATGTCTCTTGAAAGAGTAAGTGGTCTGGGCTCTTTTGATGCCAGAATCTTTGCTGAAAGAAACAACCGAGGCCAGTGTCACACCTACCATAGACTCAGTGTACCTGAGAGGTCCTGGGCTTCATGCTAGTAAATGAAGGGGAAACCAGAAGCATGTGTAACACTTATAAATAATTGTGTCCAAATGGCCTCACTCTCTCCTTAAACAGCTAAATCTTTTTAATGCCCCTCACAAAGGGTTCCAGATGGATTTAAATGGGTTTGCTGAATGGGAGATTTCCTTCTTGACTGGTAACATTTCCAGAAACAGTGCAATTAATTTGACTTGCGTATAGGTACAAATCATTAGTAAATCGAGTGCTTGAAATAAGACTGGTTTCAGTCTTATTTATCTTCCCTGGTGGTTCAGATGGTAAAGCATCTGCCTTCAATGCAGGAGATCCGGGTTCAATCCCTGGGTGGAGAAGATCAAGGAAATAGCAACCCACTCCAGTATTCTTGCCTGGAGAATCTCATGGGTGGAGGAGCCTGGTAGGTTACAGTCCATGGGGTCGGAAAGAGTGGGACAGGACTGAGCTACTTCATTTTCAGTCTTATTTAATCCTTTCAGATGAGGGGATTTGGGTCAAAAATAATCATTTTGTGAATTTTGAGTTCTCAGTACTGGGTTTCAGTGTTGTTTTAACACTATGCATCAGGAATTTCATGTAACCGTCAAATAAATGGTCGTCTGCTGTAATAAGGACTTTTCATGCACAAGAGTTGGACATGACTGAGCTTCTAAACAACAAATAGCACTCATCCTAAGAGCTTCTCAGGCTATTCAGCCTTCTTTAGGTCAAAAGATTTTAGGTTCTCTCATGAATTTAGTTTCTTTTATTTACTAGAGTCACTGTGCATGAGCCTGCTCCAATGGTTTCATCACTCATCTTTCAGCAGGATTCAAATGTTGGGATTCAGCTAGTCTTCAATAATTCCCTTAGGATTTTCCTCAAACGGACCCTTGCAAACTATTCTCTTGGTGTTTAGGTAGGAACTGAGCCTGGCTAAGAATGAGAATGTTCTCTGGAAGCTTTGGGATTTGTGGGGAGAAGCCTTCCTGCTGGGAAATGCAGTCGTTTCATGCTCAGTGTCTGGGATCCTAGGCAGAAAAACAGGTATCTGCCTGGCAACACTCACTTGGATGGTCATTTTCCATCACCTTAAATGTGGCCTTCACATGAACACAAAATCCCTAGCTTATATCCTAAAACAATAAAAGAAAAGTGAAAGTGTTAGTCGCTCAGGCGTGCTTGACTCTTTACGACCCAATGGACTGTAGCCCGCCGGGCTCCTCTGTGTATAGAATTCTCCAGGCAAGAACACTGGAGTGGGTTGCCATTCTCTTCTCCAGGGGCTCTTCCTGACCCAGGGATCAAGCCCGAGACTCCTACACTGGCAGGCAGGTTCTTTACCACTGAGCCACTTGGGAAACCCCTAAAATAATCTTCTATGAAAACATTTGCTAAAAAGCCATATTGGTAGACTCAGATAAGTTAATGTAGTTTTAATGATAAAAATCAAGAGGAGTGTTTGTGTATGATCATATAGTATTATATTATCATAGATGATATAGTATCGTAGTATGCATGATGTAGTATTATTTTAAGGTAAATAAACTCTAAGTTAAAGATGCATATTTTAGATGCTAGAGCAATCACTAAGAGGAAAAACAAAGCTAAAAACAGAACAAACAGACAAGCAAAACACAAAATAAAACAGTACCAAGCGTTATCCTACCTGAAACAATTCAGCTGGGAGATGTTTTGCTGGGTATAAGTGTGCATGGCATTATTTGAAGTGTTGGTGTACACAGTAAAGTTATCTCTTTTTTCTTTGTTATTTTCT